>CAOKZL010002317.1:0-377648 GCA_948472985.1 Iguana delicatissima | reverse complement strand
TTTTTAATATTCAATGAAGAGCACACATTTTTTCATTTTTTTTTTTTTTTGAAAATAGAAATTGCATTAATTTATATTTGTTTGGATTAGGGATGGGACGAATCCACAATTTTCCAAATCCGGATCCAAATCCCTGGAAGGTTCTCAGAATCCATGAATCTTACGAACCTTGAATCTTTTGAATCCTTTTTTTAAAAAGTTTAAAAAGCAAAGGAAAGAAGGATAATCTTGGGCAAGACAGACTCTCTCAGCTTTAGCAAAAGCCTAGGCAAAGGCAAACCTCCCTCTGAAGAAATCTGACCAAGACAATTGTAGTTGTGTGTGTGTGTGTATGTCTCTCTCTCTCTCTCTCTCTCTCTCTCTCTCTCTCTCTCTCTCTCTCTCTCTCTATATATATATATCTGGAAGTAGATGTAACCAAATTCAAGGAAGTTGGTTCTGAGAAGAGGTGTACAGATTTGGGTTGCTAGTGAACAATCTCGTTGGGAAATGTCATGTTTCTCTGTACCTTGCTGCTAATATCTAATTTCTCCCCAGGAGTTCCTCATTGATTTTCAACTACCTCTCAGAGGTTTTTGATGATGTTTTTCCAGTTCAACAGTTTCCTCCAGTGTTTTGGTGTTTGACTTTCATTGGCATAGCAAGCATAATATATCATTTTCTCTCATATGATTTACGATGCTTCTCAAATTGTAATTTTCCATAATTGGAGGCCTTTGAATTCTTGAAACAGAAACCAGGTCTTTCAAACTCTGGTCACCCATTCCTTAGCTTTCTTTACAGATGCAAAATAGTAACCTATATAAACATTCCAGAGCCCTAAACTCTATAGAGGAAAGATTTCTCTCAGTCCTGCTACCATTCCAGGCTCACCTGGTGAGGATGTGGGAGAGAGAACCTTCTCACTGGCTGCTCTTACCCTGTGGAAGCTCTTCTGCAGAAAGCTAGGCTGGCCTCCCTCCCTGCTTTGCTTTCATAGGCAAACAAAGACATTTCTTTTCAAGCAGACTTTTAATGAGTGAGCAGGAGAGCTTCTACTTATTTATTAAGTTTTTTTTAAATGGTGAGTTTTTATAATTATATATATTTTAATGTTTTTTAATTGTTTAAATGTTTTTAATATTTTTTAACTTTTTGGAAGCCACCTTTGGTCCCGTTTTGGGAGAAAATGCGGCATTTAAGTATAAATAAATAAATACCAGTTCTAGAATAATTTCCCCATTGTATATAACCCTTCACAGTGGACTTCAAAGGTTTTATGTACTTGGCAAGATCCAAGGTAATATTGGTGCAGCAAAAATCCATAAACATTTATGTGGATTGGGAGAGGACAGAGTCTAGATATCTACCTGATGTCAATACAGTGGGCAGTTGTGATATCTATCATACCTGTAGAACTGGCTGGAGTTTCTGGGCTAGCTGGTAGCCATCTTGGCTCAGGAACAGGCTTATGCCTGGATGGCTACAGACATGTAAGCCAGTCTCTTGCATTACCCTTCCACCTTCATTATAAGGGCAAAAAGTGAAAACCACCATTTCAGAGTATCAAGCTTGGAAGTGGTTCAGCCAGATTTGCATAATAGTAATGTCACTATTGGATCTGGGCCATTGTTTTCTAGCCATTTTTTAAAGATAAATAATTCATCTTGTTATCTGATGATCTATCATACAGATCACAAGTATTAACAGACTTTCAATAATCTGCTATTAGAAACTCTAAGCTACGTACTACACATTAAGCATAAGTAAATGATCTCAGAAAGCAGAATAAAAGTTAGAACATAAGTGGTCGCAAGAAGTCTGGTAGCACCTTAGAAACTAACTGGGAAGAAGAAATTTCTAGCATGAGCTTTCATGGACTCAGTCAGTTTCATCAGGTGGAGAATGGATGTACAAAAGCCTGTGCTAGAAATTAGTCTCAGATTTGCTCCTCGATTTCTTTATCTCTTTTAATACTAAAACAGATTAATATGGCTATCTCTTTGAATAAACTGTTGTGGGACAGCATCCACTATCAGATGCAGTAGCATATAGTTTATGCCGAAATAAACTGGTTGCTCTTCAAAGTGCCACAGGATTTTGTAGTTATATTTCTTCATGGTGGAGTGAGCAACATATAAGCCGCATCTAGCCCTCTCTGCTGTTTTGTGGTCCCTGCCCTGTTACTGCTGCCACTTGCTGCTCTGTGTCCATCTGCAAGAAAAGATTACAACTGATCTTTCAAACTGTGTGCATAGGAGCATTTACCTTATTTTTAACCTGAACGCCTCTCTCAGAAGGCTCCTAGAAGCATAATTCCACTTGAAAACAAAGTGCTTGCTTCCCACATACCTTGTTTTAAAGGTAAAATTCAGCCTTTTTTTTAAAAAAAAAATGTCATGCTACCCAGTTTCTATTGGACACAGCAAGTGTGGCGGCAGCTGTTTAACAGTGTTGCTTCAGAGCTTTGTTGTTGTTGTTGTTTTTGTTGTTGTATGCCTTCAAGTCATTTCCAACTTACAGTGACCCTAAGGTGGACCTATCACGGGATTTCCTGAGGCTGAGAGTATGTGACTACCTAAGATTACCCAGTGGATTTCCATGGCTGAAGGGGGGATCAAACCCTGGTCTCCACGGCCATAGTCCAGTGCTCAAACCACTACACCATTTTGTCTGTCTTGTGCTGGTGATACCCACCCTCAGAATGACTCACCCTATTATGTATGTCAGGGTTGGCAGGATTTGGTTCCTCTGAGCATGAGCAGAGTGCAATCTGTGAAGCAAGGCTTCACCACAGCAGAGAGTCCCAGTGAAGCAGAAAAAATTCCAGAGGCTCATTAAGTAAGACTTAGAGGCTTGATTTATTTCCACACTCTAAGATAAGGCTTAGCAAAAACATGCTAGCATTCCAGCAATTAGACAAACAGGAATAACAGAAGGCAACGAAGAAAAATTGGGCAGCATCTCCTCTTACAATCAGTATACTGCCAATGGCATGGCAGGTCCAGCTAGAACATCTAACTGGCAGCTGGTGAAGGGAAACACCAGCCTTTTTATGTTACCTTGTCACCCTGGAACAAGTGGGGTGACCCAGTCAGTGCTCTGGTGTGCGGCCTTCTCTAATACACAAGACATAGCCATAGCAATCCTGCTGGCCTTGCACCTGGCTGGCTGTCCACACTGCCTCTTTCTTCTGCCGTCCACTCATAGGAAACTTTGCCTGCCCGGCAACAACCTTGACAATGTAGTGCAAGTGTGATTCTTTTGTTAGCAGTACCTGTGAGTAATAATAGGGATGGATTTTTTTTTCTTTGATGTATATGTAAAGGACATGTCAGGTGTTCTAGAAGAGAAGGGTTACTTGTGAATCTGTGTAGTATTGAGTGACACAGAGCTCCTCTAGGCATACATTATTGTCTTTATTGCTCCAAGAAGACGTTTTGATTTGTTCATCTTCATGAGGATTTACAAGAAAGACTAATAACATTATATATGAAAATATTGTATTGTAGGGAAGTAATTTCTCAAGGGCAATTACAGCTGTTCAGCAACTCACTTGTATTAGTGGAAGCAGCCAGTGACTCAAGAAGGGCAGCTATATATTGTTCTTCCTGTAATATACAAATATAATTGGCAGCTGTGCTTGGAGCAGAATGTTGAGCTAGAAAAAAGTACCGTAACAATTTATGTGAATATACACTCCAGTATTCTAGGTTTATATTGTTCAGCAGATCTGTATCAGTCATAAGATAACAAGGCACCCTTTTGATACAGAAGATGAGGTATTTAATTATCATTATAGGGGAAACTTTTGTGTTAAATGAGCAGAGATACAAAAGAGTATGGGAGAACTGCCTTCTTAAATAAGGATTTTATCTCTATGTTGTGTTATGTGTGCATATCAGTGGTGCCTGTGGAAATTTGCAGAGGGATAGACGAATTGGAATTATTGTAACAAGCTGAGCAAGAAGAGGAAAAAACAGGAAAAGATTATTTTTTTTACTGGCAGTAGGAGAATAGAAATGAATGCATATGTGTTGATTTTGGTTTCTTCTTCTCCTTCCATCAAAATCTTCCTTCCAATTTTTGTGTCTTAAGTTTGTCTCCATAATAAGTTTATTCTGTTTTTACATCAAGTTGAAATTTGTTAATGTTTACACAAAAATTCATATCCATTTTATGTGCATTTCCTAACAATCATATTTCTGTGTCCAGTTTTACTTTATATATTCATTTTTGCAAGCAGTTTTCCTTAACATGAATTTTGAATATTTTCATTATTCTGTGACTTTTTGTGTGCTCTTTCCCATAATATACCGATTACTGTACCTATCTTTTGTTTGGAAAATTGTATTCCAAAATTAACGGAAGTGCAAACACTGAGACAACCTGCATATTGGTTCATAGGCTGTGTAGTCAATAAATCTGACTACATGAACAAAATGAGTTTCACTTCCAGCCCTTGTGGAAGGAAGTGCTGACCAATACTTCAGAAGCTGTAGAATTTTCAGAATTTGGACTGCAGTGTGTTTCCCAATCCTTGCTTAAAATGGTCAGCCAAAAGTTAGGGAATGGAGCAGGGAGCCGCAAAGAGATTAATGGCCACAGTTTGATGTGTGATTAGGAACATGATTAATGGCCACAGTTTGATGTGTGATTAGGAACATGAGAAGCAATTTTTTGGCTTAAGCCAAAGGATCAAGGCTCATTTTTTTCTTGTAACCATAACAAGTTACAACTAGTTTGTAACTGTAACAAGTTATAAATTCTTTCTGGTAAGATTACATACCAATTTTCTCCAACTCTTTGTCCCCAGATATTTCCTACTCAGATGTATATTTCCTCTAAAGGCAAATGTTATGTCTAGTTAACACAAGCCATGCAGGTTGCTTTGCCTTGTTTCGTTTTGTTTCAGAAGTCATTATGTAAGTCAGCACACTGCTACTCTCATCTACTCTTTCCCCACTGTTCATGGATTTTTTTGCTCTGGCCTTCTTTTCTTCTCCTAATTCCTCTGGACCAGTCGTTCTCAATCATTGGTTCTCTAAATATTTTAAAGTTGTTCAACTCTGGCCATGCTGACTGGGCAGTTGAAATGTAAAAAGATCTGGAAGACCAAAAATTGAGAACGACTGCTTAGATCTTTCCTAGTTCACTTCTCTGTTTTTCCTAGCCTGCTGGCCTTGGTCTCTTGACTTGTGTTTCTTTTGTCCCTCTTTTTGTAGTGTTGAAGCAGCTCAAACAGTTTCCAAGAAGCTCAGAGAGACTTTTCTGGCTGACATGCCCCTCTTTGACATTAGAGCACCTCTGCAAGCCACTGTCAGAGATTTTACCACTCAAACTATCCCTTAGCATGAGTAAAGTGGACAAACGTTCTCCTCTATACCAGATATCCTAGTATTTGCAGTGCTGCCTAGATTGGTGTTTTCTTTCCTTTTTCAACTGGATGCTTAGGGAAGAAAGTTACAAGATGGCCAGTGCATGACGTTTTCAGGGCAGCTGGTGGTTTCCATGTAAGGATTATAGTTAATCTGCTCTGTGTTTTGTTGCAAACCTTACAAGAGCTGGCGGAAGTTCTGAACCTGTTTTTTGAACAGCATTCATCATGTTGGTTGCCTCCTTTAAAGCCTGTAATGAAACCCAGAGTTGATTCACTGCATAACTCATATGGAAGTGTTGCCTACCACTGAACCTTCCCTCTTTCCTTTTAAACTTAATAAATTCAAGGATGGTCTCCCTCTTTTATCAGGCAAAACTTAGCTACCACCTCTGAGCTCTGCAAATAGGTTGGTTTTTTTAACTGGCTGCATCCCCATTTACCTTATTGAGAGTACCCTCCAAGTCTCTTGCCTGCCTCCCCTGCTCCACCTTTCTTACTGCTTCTGGAGATGCAGGGCAGGGATGAGCATCTTTGCTTGTTTTCTGGCATGTTACTGTGACTCTGCGCCAGATGCAGGGAGTGTTCCAATCAGTGTTAGTAGTACTGGAAAGGTTACAAATCACAGGCTTCCTTGTACCTGGCGTGCACTTAATACTTGTGCCAGGAGGGTTAGATACATCTATCTGTTTCCTTGCTGTTGCAGATTAACAAAAATGTTTAAGGTAAAGGAGTGAATTTAGGATAAGAGGCAAGATTTTTAACTTCCTTTCCAGCTTAGGTTAAAAATCCAGAGAGAGATGGATTTCAAGAAATTATAAAGCTTATTTGGCATTGAGACAACTGTTGCTAGCCAAACTGGCCTTGGATAATATTCAGCAATATTACTAATTGCAAGGTAGTTTCTCACTTCATAAATGTTTGTCTAAAGGCTTCATAGATATCTTAAATAATTGATTTCCCAATATTATAGTCTATATCTGCATCAGAAGGTTCAATGAGGTCTCCCATGAAAATTTCCAGATAAATTGGTGTACTGTTGTAGTTAAAGAACAATGCTTTTAAGAAATATAGAGCTTATTCATAGTTTCTACTCTCTTTCTATAATATGATTTCTGTCTTGAATTAGGATCGGAGGAGCTGTTCCAGTTGTGTTCTCATATTTTGCTGAAGTCCTGGCGCGGGAGAAACGTGGAGAGCATTTAAGCTGGCTTTGCATGTTTTGGATGATTGGAGGTATCTATGCCTCTGCCATGGCCTGGGCGATCATTCCACACTATGGTAAGGAATATATTTCTTTTGCAGAGAACTTCTGTTACCAATGAACGTAAACCATAAACTATAATAAATCACGTAACTATCCCAGTTACTTTTGGATTGTATGACATTTGGTGATGGAATGTTTGAACAATGAAATGAAAGCGTGTGCTGTTCAGCAGGTAACACCGGTATGATAACGCTTATGTACTTTTCTTACATTTGTGTAACTCTAAGTTAATGTGTTCTCTCAATCTATGAGAAAAATAGAAACTTATAGCCATTTTGCTCAACTGTAAATGAACTAGTTTATTTCTTTCCCAAAGACCTCTGCCTCCACAGTGCTTCTGTAACTGTATGTTAACAGTCAGATCATGTTCCTAGTGTCAGATCCCGGTTTTCTTTTCTGCCAAATTAATGTTGTTAGTGAATTTCTGACCTTGGGGAGGAAATTATGTTCTGGAAAGAAAGTGTGAACATAAGTTGCACACAACTTTTCTCTCATCTATTTCTCACTCCCATATCCCTCCTCTGAGGGATTCCCTATCTGTTTTGTCTCTGAAAATGAACCATGGTACTGAAAATCATTTTTCCAGAGAATTTCAGAGGAAAGATAAGGGAAATGTTAGCTTCTGTCTACGACTGGTTTTCTAAGCATACTTGTTATGCTCTGCAGGTTGTAATCACTGCATGGCTTACTGCTGATTCCATCCATGCATTACAGAATATATACGGAAGTTTATATTATTAGTTGTTGACATATAGCTAGTGTGAACCAAAGCTTGAAAGTAAGGCCATTTCTGCACTAGACTGTTATAGTGCTAGCCCCTCCCTAAACTGCAAACCCCAGGATTCCATGGATGTTGAAAGTGGAATAATAGCGCTGTAACAGTCTAGTGTGGAAACGGCCTACGTGTTTCAAATAACTAGGATAAGGATGGGAAACTGTATGGGGGCCAGGGGCCAGTGTTCTCCCTCCAACATCTTTGTCTTCATCTGAGTCCTTCCCAAAATGGCAACCAGAAGTGAAGACAGAGGTATTTAAGGGTTCTGGAAGTCTTTTTGACGGAACTGGGGTGGTTTTGTATGTTTTGGGGTCTGTGTGTGCAGTTTATGGGTGAAAATCCCAAAAATTGCACCAGGTTTTTATAAAGGGAGAAGTGGAAGGGTTTGGGAAAGTAGAAGGCAGCTTTAGGAGCAGCAGAAGTGAAGTCTTGAGGCTATATGTGGCCCACAGCCTTCATTTTGCCCTTCTTTGATCTAGTTAGTTGTTGGATTTCATTCCATTTCAATACATAAGGCACAGCTCAGTGACGTTAAAACTATGGCCATTTCTGCACAATGACACTCTTCCACGTCATCTTGCTGCAGTCCTGGGTCCAGAAGAGAGTGCGTCAACAATGCTCCTCTCTGCACCTGCTCGGTCCATGTGGAAGAGAGCACAATGGCACCACGTCTTCCTTCCGCAGCACAGCTGGGTTTTTTTCATTGCTGTGCTATGGAAGGAAGCGTTGCCAATGCACTTCAGCAGCTTCTGCGTGGCCAGAAGTGATGGGAGCGCCACGTGATTGCAGACGCAAAATGAATTTTTTCTGTTTTGCGAAAACTGTGCGAGCGTGAGACTCTGCGACAGAATGGCAGCAGGATGGCAATGACGTCATGTGGAAGCGTGACTTGCCGACTGCTGCCATCCTGTAGCAAAAATGAGACAGCGATGTTGTGTGGAAAGCGCTTGTAGTTTTCTAGGAGATGGTTTTAACCAACTGTTTAACTTAGCTTCACTGCCTGGGTATGTTTTGTACCATAGGATGTCAGCTTAATAGCACAGAATCATGGAACTGGAAGGGATCACAGTGGCCATTGAGTCCAACCCCCTGCTGTGCGGGAGCACACATTCAAAACACCTCCAGCAAATATCTATCTGGCCTCTGTTAAAAAACCTCCACAGAAAGTGATTTCACCACACTCCAAGGCAGTGTATTCCACTGTCAAACACCTCTTACTGAATGGCCTCTTCTATATTCTCTATATTCTCATATTTTAAAAAGGCACTGAAGACAACCATTTAGTTACTCATGCATAATAAAAAAAGGAGTAATTTATTTTAAAATATAGTAAAATGGCAACTAACCTCCTTGTGAAGTCTTGAGGCAGTAACTAATTACATTTAAAATTAACATATACGCCTTAGTGTGAACTAGGTAGTTTGGTCCACAGGAATCATTTTCATTTCATGGCATGCAGTCCACACCAACTTCTTACAAATCAGAATTAGACTTTTGTTGAAATGTGGAGATTTGTAATGTGGAAATAATATTAGTCTTCTTGTCAGATTGCTGTGAGAAACTGAAGATGATATTCATGCCACTATTTGATCACTTAGGAAAATCTTGTGACAATACATATGGGGGGGAAATGGACTGGATAGGGTCCAATATGGCTCTTCTTCTGTTCCTTGTCGTTTTGACATTTCTAGGCCAAAGGGAAATACCTCTTGGTCATTTTCTCCAAGGTAGAAGTCACAGGTTCTCTAAATACACCTTGTTCCCTCCTCACCTTTATCAATTGTCAGTGTCACTTTCTCACCCAGATCAAGGGGGAGGACAGACATGGAATTTTATTTAGATAATTTAGTATACAATAAAGAGAATTTGGTATAGAAAGCAATTAGAGAAGTTCAAAATCACTTAGAAGCATTGCATGATAGGTCTTGTAATATGTGTAAAATGTATATAGTAAGAATCTTAAGACAAAAGTGAGCATAGTGCAGCCGTCTATAAGTTGTTGAACTGTAACTTCCAGCATTCCTCACCATTCAATATGCTGGCTCAGGCTTTTGGAGTTGCAGTCCAACAACATTTGGAGAATTGCACAATTCCCATCCCTGATCTGAGTGGACTTTACTTCATAAAAAGGGAAGAGGAGGGGAAAACAAGGAATGTAGCATCACCTTTAAGACTAACTAGTTTTTATTTTTGCATGAGCTGTCATGGATATAAACCCACTTTGGATTATCACAGAGATATAATAAGCACTCAAGTATAAAGCATATTTACACAGTTGTGGGAGTGGGATGGAATGCAATGACATCCACGAGCCTTGCCCTTATTTTCAAAGAGCTGCATAAGGTGATACTGGTCTTTCAGATTTTTATAGTGGTCAATTGGTATAGATGTATGAAAGCAATAAATCTGCTCGCCAAAAGTCAGATTCCTTGGGTTCAAAACCTTCTTTGAGAAACTTTCTTTTGCTGCAAGACACTAACATGGATTCTTCTTTGAAGACTGTAGTGATATATTGGATAATTGTAACAATTATTTTATATAACTTAACATAAAAAAGAAATTAAAAACACTGTTAATAAAAATTCAGTGATAAAAATCCAGTGGATGTGGGTTGATGTTTAAAAATATGCGTTATTATTTTAACCTACCTTAAGGCAGAACATTTTTTTTTTTTGGCTATAATGATTTTTATTCAAAGGTTATTTTGCTCTACTTCAATTTAAGCAGCTCAATAGCTTTCCTGCAATTGTTTTGTATTGTTTAAATGTAGAACCATAAATGCTTAAAGTGTCTTTATATCAATACTTTCTACCAATTTCCCATATTGCTTCCTTGCTGGAAGACTAGAGGATATCAGACAGGACTAATAATCAGCATCGTATCCAGGAGCTGATCCATGCTTGTCGGGTGGTAATTGAAACTATGGTGGTAGTTTAATCAGTTGAGCTGACTACTCCAGATTGTTGATTACAACAAATGAGGCCTCCTTATCATAATGATGCAGTACCCCTCCATTGGAATGCAAACTAGAATGCAAATCAGTCATTAAAGTTCTTTTCTACTGTTTCAATTGTCATGTGGAACAGAAGGTGCAATTGAGACATAGAGTGTTCAAGGGTGTGGGAGGGGTGTCCTGCAAATGTGTGTATTTGCCTTCAAGTTGCCTATGACAGCTTGACACCATGAATTTCATGCACACATGCAAAGGAGTGAGCGTATGTGAGTAGAGGGGCCTAACATCTCATTCTATGGTCCTTTCACATTGCATTGTGCTGGACTGTGTCACTCATGCTGAGTGCTCTATTGCTGTGCACCTAGTAGGGAGTTAGCCTTCTGCAATCAGTACATCCCCCTGGCTTGGGAGCACCAGGTGTGGCTAGTTGGGGTGCTTATCCTTTGAGGAATCTTCCATCTGGAAGTGTCCCTGGGGGAAATGCTGCTGTTTTCAACATTCATCCAGTCAGCTAATTTCTGAAAGGGCTGGTTGTAGAAGTTAAATTGCATTAAAATACATTAGAGAATTATACAAGTACTTATTCTCGTAGCATATTTGGCATGAATTAAAATGTATATTGAGAGGGCCAGAACATATTGGACTTTTTAGAAATGTTGGTATACTATGAGAATATAGAGCTTAATCAGACTTCAGGAAATTATTTTTGAAAGTAATTAGTTCCCATTGTTGTTGTTGTGTGCCTTCGAGTCATTTCTGACTTACGGTGGTGTCATACTGAGTTTACTTCCAGCTCCCCCAAGCCTGACTTCTACCCTTGAAAAGGAGCAGGAAATTCCCTAGCGTTCACTAATTCTCAGGCTGCCACCACCCACTGAATTCTGACTTACCTGAGCAGTACAGTGGGACTCTGCTCAGCAGATTGCCAATCCCTATGTTTAAAGACCTTTCCCTTCCTCAGCTTCCCCCTTCTGAGTGAGAGAAGTCCTATCTAGCATGTGCCGAAGAATGGCATGGGAATGGAGAGGAAACAGAGGTTTTACAGAAAAGCATTTATTTCAAGACATGCAAATAAACAAGACAATACTACACATGAGAGGCTCCCCCTCCCAGGTACGCTTAAGTTACAAGTAACTATAAAAAAGACAGATACATTCTTTAGATCAGCCAACCTCCAAAATAATAAAAAGCCCTAATGCGACTAACTACCTTATTCTAGTTACTCACATTTGGGTTCACAGGCTTAGATGGTCTAAGAGAGGAATGAGACCAGGAGGCAAGGCCTGCAGCCTACTACTGGCACAGATCCCATCTCCAGGAGGTTCCTTTGTTGTCTTTCCGCCACATGGCCTCTCAAGGATTTTTATAACTTCTCCTTTGAAGCATCTCACCTTTTCCCCCTTGATTGGGGAATTCTCCCCCGTGACCTGTGAGGCTGACCCACAATAAAAATGTAACCTAATCTCAACACCCCATTAACCTTTGGTTTACCTGAAGAGGGAAGTTTGCCCTAAGGCAAACCTGTCATGGAGCTTTCTGGGGCTGAATGTGTGTGATGTGCCCAAGGTCACCTAGTGGGTTTCCATAGTCTCCAGGGTCATAGTCCAGTGCTCAAACCACTACACCATGCTGGCTCTTAAGTTCCCATTATTCTTTATAATGTTTTAAAAAGTAATTAATTGCCATTATCCATTATAATGTTTAAAAAATTATGCACTGCATTACTCATTATTTTTTAAGCAAAACCTTTAAAAACATCCTTAAAATTGACAAGAGAATGGGATATAGTTTCAAAAATTTCCCCATAAATGGCTGAAAAATATCCTTAAAGTTACTAGAAATCATTACTCATTACATTAATAAAATGGTGTTGTTCTCTCTAGCTATGTTATTTTGAAGTGTGACTTCATTATGCCATTCTTACCATCATGACAGTTCATTACAATTAACTGTGCTACTTACTGCAATCCACAGGTCTTAGATTTCCTGGAGTATGGGACTTCCATGCACATCTCTGTTGGGTCTGAGGGGACTGTGCTTCCTTCCCTCTAATGAATTAACTAAAATGCCCACACATTAAAATGACCTGGGAGGAGCAAATTTGCACAATTTTTGGTCTTCCTGATATGATTGAGACTCAAGAGAGACTCCTTCCTTCCTTCCTTCCTTCCTTCCTTCCTTCCTTCCTTCCTTTCCTTTCCTTTCCTTTCCTTTCCTTTCCTTTCCTTTCCTTTTTTCTTTTTTCTTTTTTCTTTTTCTATTTTTTTCTTTTTTTTAAAAGAAAACTAGAAGTAACCAGGAAAAGACCTGGGCCTAAAGAACTTTAAAATCTGGCATACCAGTGACAGCATTCCTTAAAAGGTCTTCAGACAGAGAATTTTTAAAAAAATTGGGGTTGGAGGATTCTTTGAACACAAAAGTGGAATCTAATGGCCACAAGCAAACTGTGGACCACAGTTTGCCCACCATGCCCACAGTTTGCTGCCATCTTGATTCCTGGTTAAACCAGTTCCCCAAGTTCCATTGGTTTAGCCATTTATAGTGTATCAGATACACAATTAAATCAGCAGTTTCCTGGGGTGCAGAAACAGAATAGGATAGGCATGATGATATGAGACTACTAACAAAATTTCACATAACTGAATTAAACCCTGAATCAAATGATCATGAAACTGGCCCACAGGGACATTTTTGGCTCTATATATTTTCTAGTCTTTTATGACAGTGATGATTGGTGATCATCTGAAACATTTGGTTCTCTAAAGCTGAGTGAAAGTTTATTTTAAGGAAAACAAATGATTGTACAAGCAAAATGGATTAGGAATTATAGTTAGGTGCTTAGGTCTTCCACAAAGATAGAAAAGCTGCAAATATTAAACTGTGTTTGTGGGTTTATGGGAAAGGGGCCAAAACATGGCAGGGAGTGTAAACACCCAGGGTCTGAACCAGATCAGGGAAAGGAGAGGGTCAGCCACCCTATACTTCTCTCTTGCCCATCTCCTTTCTTGTGTGTGTCTGTGGGGCATTGGGAGAGGGTTTATGGTGCTGAGAAATTGGGGTGCAAGCTCTCCTTAGCTAGCCAGGCAGTGGCTGGTGGAGGAGGACGATGACTAGAGGTGGGTTTTTAAAGGGCTTTGTGGCCTGATCAGAGCCGCCAAAGTGAAGGCAGGGGTTGGAGAAACTTGCAAATAATCAAATCCATGAAAGTGAAACCCGCAAATATGTAGAGCCAATGGTATTTCTCCATTTGAGCACAGGAACACTTGATGTAAATGATTGAATGAATTGATTAAATGCTGGCTTTACTAGCTATTCTTGCTATAGTCTTTATGTGGAATCCCAGTAGATTATAGGATTATTATAAATCGTATGTTATTAAGGTGGCATGGGGAAACTATATATTCTTTTTTCTCTCTTGTAACTCTCTTTTAAGGTGGGTTGGGGGAGAGAAATTAGACTCACTGATATGGTTCATCCAGCCAGTCGTAAAGTAGGGATGTGCTTAAATGAAGCATGATAAAAGAAGACAAAGAAATAATTTCACACCCTGCTCTCACTACAGGAACTTTGCCTAAGAGAAAGAAGCTGCTTTGCCAAATGATTTATTGAGATTGCTGCTATACATGACACCAAGCCAGATAACTACAATTTGAAGAACTGAAAAAGGCTTCCCTACATTTGTAAAATCCAGTCCCTGGGGATAATTGTTGTAAACAGCATTGGACATGCACTTAACAAGTTGAAATATGCCTCCATATGTATGATGGTCTTAAACACCTTCAGTATGGACAATAGGGATGGGACAGATCTGTGCTACAACTACTGTTGCAACTGAGTCTGTCATGTCATTGTGTCAATATATGTGACACAGACCGCTGAGGAGGGGGCTGAGCCCTCTAGAGCCCATCTAGGAAATTCATGATGACTTGAGGCCCAAAATCCTAATCCCATGTTTATGCCCAGGCCCTCCCCATCTGAGACTCAGCTGACTCTGCCAGCCAGTTCCATCTGCCCCAGTCCTAGAGTTGAGGGAGCTGGCAGACAAAAGCAGGAGTCCAGCGGCGGTGGGCCTGCCACCGGCGGACATGCCACCGAAGGGGGTGATGCCAAAGAGGAGCCACTTCGGAGGAACACAAGGGCAAGGGACAGTTGTGCTACTCGGAGGAAGAGGTAGGGTTGTAGTTTGTATCTTGTTTTCTTGATCTTTATGATTATAGCTACTATTATAGATAGTCCATACCCAGTCTACCACCCAAAAAATGTGTTTTAAGAACAAGAAGGGAGACACTGGACCCAAGGGGGCAGCCATCACAGTTGTCCCGGGCAGGGGAAGATATGGAAGGGGAAGGCAGCTCTACTTTAAAGAACAGGACAGGAATAGGGTGCTAGTTGTCCCTAAAACATCCCTCAACTGAAACAACCTAGATGGTCCTGGCAGTACTACCTCAGTTGAAAATGTTGCTGGTAAATGCCAGGTTGATTAGTGGAAAGACAACTGCCATCCAGGACTTGATCCTGGATGAGCATATAGACCTGGCATGCATTACAGAGACCTGGTTGGATGAGGTTGGAGGAGTTAATCTCTCTCAGCTTTGTCCTCCAGGATTCTCTGCTCAGCAACAGGCAAGACCTGGGGGCCAGGGAGGTGGAGTCTCAGTAGTCTATCAGAATTCTATCCCCCTGCACAGGTGCACCATCCCACATTTCTCTGGGTTTGAGTGTGTTTATTTGAAGCTGGAGGGCTGGGACAGACTAGGGATTCTGATAGTGTACCGCCCACCCTGCTGCACAACTCCCTCCCTGAGCAGGCAGGTGTGGTTTCGGGGTTGATGTTGGAATCCTCCCAGCTTGTAGTACTGGGGGATTTCAACATGCATGCTGAAACCACCCTGTCAGGAGCAGCTCAGGACATCATGTCTGCCATGACAACCATGGGTCTGTCTCAAGTGGGATCTGGCCCTACTCATGCTGCTGGACACACTCTAGACCTTGTTTTCTGTGGTGGGTGAGGTGAATGTGATCTGGGAGTAAAGGAACTATCCGTAGTTCCATTGTCATGGACAGATCACTACCTAGCGGGGTTGGGACTCAGAATCTCCACAGGTGAAGGGGGCCCATTAAGATGGTCTGCTCCAGGAGGCTTATGGATCCAGATTAATTCCTGATGGCTCTTGGGGAACTTCCTGCTGCTTTGACAGACGGTCCTGTTGAAGTCCTGGCTGATTTCTGAAATACGGAAATGGCGAGGGCAGTGAACACTATTGCCCCCGAGCTTCCCCTCTCACATAGTGGAGCCAAACCATCCCCCTGCTTTTCCAGGGAGCTGGTGGTGATGAAACACGTGAAAAGGAGACTAGAGTGATATTGGTGGAAAACTCAGAATGCATCCGACAGAACACAGGCTTACTTGAAAGTCTACTCTGTGGCAATAGAGACAGCAAAGGCAAAATTCTTTTCAGTCTCTATTGCATCTGCTGAGAGCCGGCTGGCAGAGCTGTTCCGAGTGGTTAGGGGTCTTTTATACTCAAACTCAAGAGAGGAAAATCGAGACCATTTGATGGCCCACTGTGAACAATTTGCCCGGCACTTTGCAGATAAAATCACTTGGATCCGCTCCGACTTGGATACCATGATTGATACAGATCCTGTCAAAGTAACTCTGGCCCCTGCTTGTCCAATGATAATGGATACTTTTCAGTTTGTACAGCCCAAGGATGTGGACAGGATCCTTGGAGATGTGCTAGATCCTTTCCCTTCCTGGCTTATTAAAAAAGCCAGAAGGGGACTGGTCGAATAGGTAGAGAGTGTGATTAATGCCTCCTTGAGACAAGGTAAAGTTCCAACTTGCTTCAAGAAGGCTGTTGTAAAACCACTACTAAAAAAGCCATCCCTTGATCTCACTATTTTGGATAATTACCTGCCCATCTCTAATATTCCATTTCTAGGCAAGGTTTTGGAGCATATGGTGGCCTCTCAGCTCCAGGGATTTCTGGATGAAACGGATTATCTAGATCAATTTCAATCTGGTTTCGGGCCTAGCTATGGGACTGAGACAGCTTTGGTCGCCTTGGTGGATGACCTACGCTGGGAACTAGACAGGGGGAGTGTTTCCCTGTTGGTTCTACTGGACCTCTCAGTGGCTTTTGATACCATTGACCATGGTATCCTTCTGGGTTGCCTTGTGGGGATGGGACTCGGGGGCACTGTTTTACAGTGGCTCCATTCTTTCCTAGAGGGCCGGACCCAGAAGGTGATGCTGGGGGACTTCTGTTTGACCTCCTATCCTCTGAGCCTCAGGGTTCGGTCTTTTCCCCCATGCTATTTAACATCTACATGAAAGCACTGGGAGAGGTTGTCCGGAGTTTTGGGGTTCAGTGTCATTAGTATGCGGATGACACTCAACTTTATTACTCTTTTTCACCACAAGCCAAAGAAGCCATTTTGGTCCTAAACCAGTGCTTGACATCAGTAATGGACTGGATTAGGGCAAACAAATTGAAACTTAATCCAGACAAGACAGAGGTGCTCCTGGTCAGTAGAAAGGCAGATTAGGGAATAGAGATTCAGCCTGTGTTAGATGAGGTCACACTTCCTCTGAAGACACGGGTTCGCAGCTTGGGAGTGCTCTTGGATACAACTCTGAGCCTGAAAGCCCAGGTCTCAGCAGTAGCCAAGAGTGCATTTGCACAATTAAGGCTTGTGCACCAACTGTGCCCATTCCTTGAGATGTCAGACCTGGCCATGGTGACACATGCCTTGGTTACATCCTGGTTGGATTACTGTAAAGCACTCTACGTGGGGCTGCCTTTAAAGAGTGCTTGGAAACTCCAGCTGGTTCAAAGAGCTGCAGCCAGGTTGTTAACTAGAGCTGGTTACAGGGAGCACACAACACACCTGCTGCAACAGCTCTACTGGCTGCCGATCTGTTTCCGGGCACAATTCAAAGTGCTGGTGATGACCTTTAGAGCCCTGCACGGCTCAGGTCCAGGTTATTTGAAGAACTGTATCCTCCCCTATGAACCAGCCCGGGTGTTGAGATCTGCGAGAGAGGCCCTTGTCTTAGTCCCACCACCTTCACAGGTGCATTTGGTGGGAACACGGGAGAGGGCCTTCTCCGTGGCTGCTCCCAGGTTCTGGAACTCCCTGCCCAAAGAGGTTAGATTGGCACCCTCTCTGCCTACCTTCAGGAAACAGCTGAAAACATTCCTCTTTCAACAGGCATTTTGTATGTAATTTCTGTTGGTGCTGGTCATTTTAATTGTTATTTAATTGATATTTTAATGCTGTTTTTAAATGTATTTTAACATGTTTCAATTATTATTGTGGTTTAATTTTGTTTTATTTTTGCATATCACTATGTTTAAGTATGTTTCTTTTAATGGTTGTAAGCTGCTTTGAGTCCCCTTGGGGAGAAAAGTGAGATAAAAATAAAGATGACGACAACCATGATGATGATGATGATGGCATTTTAGGGATTTTTCCAGGCCTTGTTAGGTGACATAGGATGGTTATTGATACAGAAGTGGTTGTTTTGATTTTCTCCCATTGAAGTCAATAATAAGGGATTCTGTGCACCTGGAACTGGTGTAAAGATGCTCTGCTGATGGGGTCATACTTGTGGATTGAATGAGTACATGCTATGGTAGAAGTGTGTTTCTCTCCAGAAGCCCATGCTTGGTCAGCTATTCTACTGTCCTATCTTCACCAATGCAATGGATGTCCTAATGGTATGTTCCATTGGCATAAAAATAATATTGGCAAGATATCTGATGTTCTATTAGTGTAATGGGTCTTCTGTCAAGTGCAGCTACGCAGCTAGTGAAATCTTCAGTATAGAATTGTTCTCTTAATGTGCAGACTTGCAATACTGAAAACATCAAGAATGGTGGAGTCTTACAGAACTCAGAACAGATGCTTGGGCAAAGTAAGCTGAGAAAATGAAACTAAATAGTTTATTATCTTTTTCTTATTCAATGTAATTTTTGCATCCTCCCTCCATTTAAAAGTTCATCTTTACTGCAGTTGGTAGTTCATGTAGCATTTTAACACGTTTGCTTAATGAACACTGAAAACACTTCATTAGTCAGTTCAGTAATTAGCCTTCCTCGTGATCTTGTAGATTGAGTGGAAATTAAATTAAGGGAATTGTTTTCCCCCAGGCTGAAATAAAAGAGGTAAAAACCCGCTAAAGGAAAGCATCAAGCTATGTGTACCGGTTGTGTCAGGCTCCAACTGGGTAGGTCAGTAGAAGATTAAGAATTAAGTGTCTCATTTAAAATAGAGGGAAGGGAAGTAAAAGCTGCCACAGAGGTCATGACCATGTAAGAATGGTTAGATTGTACCTTTCAGCTGATCAAAATCTCTTTCCCCAAGCTGTTGCTGCTGTTTGTGTTTTGTGCCTTCAAGTCATTTCCAGCTTATGGCAACATTAAGGTGAACAGATCACAGGGTTTTCTTGGTGAGATTTGTTCAGAGGATTTGCCTTTGCCTTCCTTTGAGGCTGAGATAGTGTGATTTGGCCAAGGTCAGCCAGTAGGTTTCTGTAGTAAACAGGGGATTTGAACCCTGGTCTACAGACTCATAGTCCAGCACTCAAACCACTACACCGGGATGGCTCTCCAAGCTACTCAAACTTCCCTAAATCACTCGATTTTTTCATCTTATTTATTTTTTGCCTGTGTGGCAAAAATTTGATTGGGGGCAATGCCCTCATTTTGATAACCCTCTCCCTGAGCTCCACCATTGACTGTTTTCCTTTCCTCACATGGTTAAAAGATGGGAATTTTTGCTGCTGCAGCACTCTGCTGAATAGCCAGGAGGTGATTATTCCTAACAGTGCCTTCTGTGAGCAGTGCTGCATCCTGATGGAGCATTGTTCCAAGTGCATTAGTGGGGTGCAGGATAGAGGCATTGCCATAGCCCTTTGAGTCTTCACCAAATTCAATCCCAGCTTAATATACTGGCTAAACAAGAGTTTATTTTTGCACTTGGTTGATACTGATACACACTCGTTGAATTTGGTGAATCATAGAATCATGATTCTATGATTCATCAAATTCAATCCCAGCTGAATACACTGGCTAAATAAGGGTTTATTTTTACACCTGGTTGATGTTGATACACACTAATTACCTTAATCATAACTGATGTTGGAACTTTTGTTGCAAAGAGAAATGGAATCAGAGGTAGTTAAAGATACAATGGTTAGGTGGGCACAAAATGTTGGACATCCAGTTGAACTAGAAACATGGGTGAGGGCATGGAAGACAGATATAAAATTTACACCAAGCCTAAACTTAAAAGAAAATTTTTACAAAATGTTACATACATGGTATATAACACCAGAAAGGTTGCAAAAAATAACTAAAAATGGAAATGTAAGATGTTGGAAATGTGATGAAAAGGTGGGAACATTTTATCATATGTGGTGGTCTTGTAAGATAGCAAGAAAATTCTGGAAGAGAATACATGATGAAATTCAAAGAATTTATAATGTAAATTTTGAAATGAAGCCAGAATTTTATTTGTTAAATATGCTTGGGCAACAAAGAGAAATAACATCTCATCAGAAGAATTGTTATATTTGATAACTGCTGCAAGGCTGATATATGCACAATATTGGAAAGAAAGGAAATATGTTGATATAGAAGAATGAAAATCAAAAGTCCTGGATATGGTAGAGACAGAAAAGGTAACATTTTCTCTGAGAAATAAACCTATCCAGAACTTTGAAAGGGAATGGAGAGAAGTTTTGGATTGGATAAAGATATAGTACAAGAAAAGAAAAAAGAATAAAGTAAGTTTGTAAGTAATCTAATGTTACAATGTAGCAAGACAATGTAACAAAGTAATGTAGCAAGGCAATGCAACAAAGCAACTGTGTAATGATATAAGATGTAACAAATTCTTTGAGCAAGTAGTAATTATGTATGAATGGAATGAAAACATGCAGATTCAACTGGAAAATAAGCCTGGAAGTGGGGAGGGGGATTTTTTTTATTTTTAATTAAAATCTTTGATAAAAAACTTTAAAAAAATAACTGATGTTGGGATGGGAAGGCAGCAACCGGAGAGAAGAAGTGTGTACCTGCTTCTGGTCTCTTAATTGTAACTGTGGAGCCAATATACCTCCTGCCAAAGCACAGCAGAAATGGAAAGAAATTGATCTCTTAGATGGAGGGATTCTCTCCTGCCTTTGTGTTTCCTTTGTCCAAATCTTCTATTTGTGATCAGGTAGGAAGAGAATCATCTACACGTCCAGGTTCAAGGGAAGTCCTCTTAAATGGGCCCTTTCCTGTGTTAGTGTGTATCCCCCATCATGAGCATAGCGTCTCATGGCAAAAGAAAACTACAGCAGTGATTCAGTCAAAACTACTTGGTAAGACACCATTCTTAGTGTTCCATCATTCCACAGATGTAGTATAGCTCTAGCACTTAGTAGTCACAAGTACAAGGAGTAAAGACAAAATGCAGTAAGATGGCTGTGCCCACAGATTGACATACATTTGTTAGTGAAATAAACTCTTTAACTGATTGTACAGGGTCTTTGTTTTTGTCAGCTTGAAATGCATCTGATAAGCAGTTCAGACAGTGAATGAATGAATGAATCTGAAGGTGCTATAGTTTTCCTCAGGAAAAGAAAGTTAAACTGTTGGTATAAGATGCAGGTACAGGTCTCTTTAGGTGTGTGGTCTTAAAAAACAGTGCCCTTTCTGGTGTAGCCATTTTTTGTTAAAATATCAGAAGAATATATGCTATTCTTTTTACAAACACAACAAGCCTGCCTCTAAGTATCAAGAGTTTCCAATTCTGTTTTGGTTGTAGCTGTATATTCACAGCTTTGCACCCTCCTTTTTTGAAATGTGTTGGGTTTCTCTTCCTCTCTTCCTTATGTCCTTTAAAATAGTCCTTCAGAATTGTTTTGTACAGGAACAAACCTTGGACTGTCAGAGGTTTTTTACCCATCTGGAGGTGGCCAGAATTATTTCAAAGATTCTGATAAAATAACTTCCACTTAAAACTTAGAATGTTTTTGAATATAATATTCCAACCAAGTGTGCTATGTCAGATAACGTTTTCCATTTCTCCTTTTCTGGAAAACCCACGTCACTGGTCATATGACTGGACATCACTTTTAAACATCCACATCAAACACATTTCTTTCTTGATTTGTGAATTCAGACTGTAACAGGCATCCACAGACAGTTTTGAAAGGCATACGTGTGATGATCAAAGAAAAAGAAGTGATTAATCAATGACATCAAAGGCTAAATGATGTACTGAATGTACATGACCTGTGATAAGGAGAAAAATCCTATTTATATGTTCAGTTTTTTACATATGAAACATTCACCAGAAGTGAATGCGAGAAAGAGATTGGCATGACTCCTATACTGAGAAGCATTTTATTTCTTAAATGTTATTTCATTTCCATAGTAAATTAAATAAAATGCAAGAAGCACACCTTAGAGCTTCTGATTTGTTTTGCAGTTATATTTGAAACCCCAATACAAAGCAGAACCCATTCTGTGGCCAGTCTGCTGCCCTTTAAAAACAAGTTCTTCTTTTCTTCCCCGGAGATATTAAACATTGCCATGGTTCTTATGTATAGCTGGGGAAGGTGCCTAAATAGGGTGGTGGGTGAGTGATGTGAACCTTTTATTCCACCACACAGATGGAGTTCTGATGGTACAATTCCCTGGTGTGAATTGGGTCATAGTTTGTTTGATTTGTACCAGGGAAGCCATTTCACATGAATTTTTCTTCTCCCTTCATTTCAAGGATTGGAAGGAACTCAAACCAGAGTTTAATTTGACTGACTCATTCTCACTGGAGATGATCTGCACGATGAAGAGAAGGAGTTTGTCTTGCTTTGCCACCATGCTGTTTCAGCTGTTATAATGTATGAAATAGGGCGGGGTGTCTGGAAATTTGTAAAACGTTTTTGACATTTGACCCTTATTCTGTCATTTATTGTTATTGCTCTAGTAGGCACAGATTCTTGTATCACGATAGCCAAGTGTCATCTGGTCACTAAACAGTTGGTGCATAGTCTTTGACGATTACAGTAGACTGCTGTAGAAGTGGTTTTGAACTGGGTGGCTTCTATTTTTGCTGTGTGGGTTTTTTGGTTTGTTTTTGTTTTGCCTTCCTTGATTTTTTATTGCATTTCTAATCTGTCTGATGTTTTGATTCTGTTTTTTCTGATTATAGCCACCGTGTCCAGTATCTAATGTAGGTCATAATGCTCACAGAAGCTTTCCTGCAGCCATGTTTGCAGCAAAATCCACCCTTCCAACCTACTTCTGAAGGGGTAGTGTTATCACAATGAACAGGCCTGGCTTCGGTAGACATTAGATATCATTTTGATATCACAATTCGGTCTTATTTTGCCACCCTCAGCCAAGTGTTTGTGAGGCCCCCGAACAAGCATGACGCTAGGCATGGCTATTAAATGCTGAATCATTTCTGTTTACACCTAAGCAAGCCAGACACAGCCAGATCTTGCTTTAGGAGACCTCCCGAAACAAACACTTCATTAAGTAGCCCCCTGCCCCAAGCAGGCACCCTGGCGAGCTGGACACTTCACCGCCCAGGCACGCTGCATCTGCGTACTGGCCATCCCATTGTCAATTCGAACTTAACTCAATCATGTTAAATTCTGACCTTTCAGAGACATTGCCTCGTGCCCAAACCTCATTGTTCTCTCCTAAGCACAGACTAGCCCACGGTCATATTTTCCCCCATAAAAACCCCAAGTTCCGAGAGCTTCCTCGGACCGCTTGGATCACTCCGGACTTCGATCCAGCCTTGCTGCTGCTTTGTCGGGCGAACTCCTCTTGGCCACCATGCTGAGTTTCTTCACTCCCATCTCCAGCTTCTTCAGGACTACGAGAAAGGTGTCGTATCACCCATTTCCCCCGAAAACTCTCATTTCTTATTTCTTAGCTAGCTGTGTTGTTGTGTTGTCTTAAGTGTTTGTCTACCTTTAATAAAACATCATTTTTGCTATTTTAAAACCTGTCTGGCTGCTCTTCAGACCTGACGCTGTATACATAGGGTTAAAAGATCCCTGCTAAGTTACCCTGCCTCTTGTTTAGCTTAAGTGAGTGCTCCAGCTAATTTCCCCATCTTTTGTTGTTGTTTGCTTATTTGGGCGCCCCTCCTGCGACCCCCAGCACACAGGGTAACAGTAGAAAACCCTTCAGAGTAGGTTTTGGACTGTGTAGTAGGGGGAGAACTAGAGATCCTTATGGTATCTTCAGGAGCCTAGGTTTCAATATGTTGGATTTAAGCACTTGAATGGTGGTTTGGGGGCTATACCATATATATAAACCTAATAAACAAATTTCTTGTCTCTCTTGCAAATCCTTTGCTGCTCTAAATTTGTGAGCATGAAGATTCACTGATGCTAAGGGAGGATAAAGTTCCTCTAACAGATCCTAGGATGCCAGATAAGACTCCGTTACCCTGTCAGTCCTTGACATTGGGTGTTAATGAAACAGTACTTCTGCTTTTGTTACTTAAATTGGTATAATGTGGAAACATAAACATAGTATGGTAAACATTGCTGTATCAAGATATTAATACTTGCTATCCTTAAAACAGTATTCATCTCTTTTTAATTGTTGTTAGAACACTGTCCACATTGTTTTGTCCTGAACTACATAAATCCACTTATTGGACTATATGAATTTAGCACAAACTTGCTGAAGAGAAAAAATGGTTTATTTTAAATAACTGTAAGAATAAACTTGGATTTTTTTTTAAAAAAATGTCATTAGATAATGAGAAATACCAGCAGACTGGCAAGGTATATTTTATGAGAACATAGATACAATTAAATTACATTAACAACAAACAAACAAAGATCAGCCAAATTATATTATGGAAATACAGGCTTCCCCCACTTATCTGACCGGTTAGGAATTGTAAATAAATAAATAAAAAAATAAAAAGTGGAACCCACATACTGTACTGTAAGGAGCATGAAGAACTTGCAGATTCTCATTTGGGACTGACCACATGCATGCTACTTGGAAAGTTTCTCAGCCAGCTTAGCACCTCCCTGCCAGCTCACTTTGCAAGTAGTGTGTGCGTGCAAGCAGTTCCAAGTGAGCCTCCCTAGGCAAGAAGAACTGATGAAAAAGTGGGACCCCTCTCAAATTAATAAAATTTGTCCTTAATTTAGAAGTGTCAAAAGATGGAGACCATTTCCACATTACGCTGTTATAGTGCTATTATTCCACTTTCAACAGCCTGTGGAAACCTGTGGTTTACAGTTTAGGGAGGGACATTTAGAATTCTCAGTCAGAGAGCTCTTTGGCCTCAATAAACTACAAACTCTTGAATTCTATAGGAGGTTGAAAATGGAATAGCAGCAGTATAGCAGTGTAGTATGGAAATGGCTTGAGTCAGCAGATAATGGGGCATCAAATGGTGGGAGCTTGCAAAAAAAAATGGTGGGTTTGCAAAAAAAAAAAAGATTTTTTGCAAACTAAGGTTGGTATTTCAGTTGCAGTGATTTCTTGTGTGTGTATGTTCCATCAGGTCGCCTGTCTACTTAATGGCAACTCCATGAATTTCATAGGGTTTTCTTAAGTAAGGAATATGCGAAGGTGATTTCGCCAATCCCTTCCTCTGAAATATAGCATTTCTTACTTGTTCCATATTGTTCTAGGTGTCTGTACTATGTTATTAAAACTACTTGGGCTTCGCAGTGGGGAGAAAAATGAAAAAAGGGAGTATATGATCGGAGTTTTGATTTGCTGCATATTCAAACATCTCTGTTTTTATGCATTTTAAAATGTCCTAAGTGAAGAACAGCTCTGAGCCAGAAACAATCCAGGACTCTACAGCTATGTTCTGGGTAAATAAATCTTGGGGCTGCTGACTCACTGAGCCATACAGTCAGCTCAATTACATGCTGAAGGCCTTGTAATGAGATTTTCAATGGTATCAACAAAGAATTAACCCACAGTGGCCTGTTCAGCCTTTCTGTTGTATAATTAGAGCCCTGCCTTTCCAAGTTCACGTTATCTCTGATCTGCCTTGAACTATTTGTTATTGAAAGTTCATTGTGAAATTTTGGAACTGATGCTCAATTGTTTTTCTACACTAGCCTATGATGCAGTGGTTGCTAATCTTAGGTGTGAATTATTTTGAAACTTACTGACAATTCAAAGAACTCTTGTGATGTCTAAAGTAGCTTTTCTCAATGTGGAATCTTCTGCATATGGTGGTTTACAGGTCTCATCGTTCCTCAGCCATCATGGTCAGTACTGGTTGTGGTGATGGGGCTGGTGTCTGGCATATTTGGTAGACATCAGTTTGGAGAAGCTGGTGGAGTTGAAAGTAAGCTAGAAAAATATGTAGGTACAATAACTGCATATTCTTCCTTCTACCTCTGTTTCTTCATCACGTGTGTCTGTTGTTTAGATTGCAAACACCTTTGTGTGGACAACTATTCTCTTGTTGTTTTGTACAGACTCCTATTTAATAATAACACACCACTGGGATTCATGGTGAAAGTGTAGGATATGAGAGTAATTGGAATACAGGTGAAGAAAAAGAACAGGTTGCTCACCTGTAACTGTGGTTCTTCGAGTGGTCATCTGTGCCCTCACACAATGGGAATCTTTGTGCATGCACAGTAGCTTTTCAGAAAGTTCCAGAGCTGAGCAGCTTGGTGGGAACCCCTCCTCCATCTGGTACTGAGCATGCTCCATCCCGCCAAACCAGCAGTCTCTCCTCAGTTTTGAGGTCCGCCGAAGCAAGGACCTTAAAGAAGGGAGGCTGGGTGGGTGGGTGCCCTCACGCACAGATGACCATTCGAAGAATCACAGTTACAGATAAGCAATTTCTTCTTCTTCTTCTTCTTCTTCTTCTTCTTCTTCTTCTTCTTCTTCTTCTTCTTCTTTGTGATCACTGTGCCTCACACAGTGGGAGACTGAGTAGCTTACCGGTGGATGGCAGGTCAGGTCCTACAAGATAGAAGACAGCACTGCACGACCAAAGCAAGCATCATGCCAGGCTCTACAGTCAGGGTAGTAGTGGTGAACAAAGGTCGAAGGCCGGGACCAAGTAGCCACATGACAAAGCTCCTATAGGTCAACTCCCCTCAGAAGGGCCACTGAATAGGCAATTGCCTTAGTGGAATGGGCATGAAGCAGAACCAGCAGAGGTTGCCTGGCAAGTTCATAGGCAAGGTGAATTGTTTGGGCAACCCATTTGGAAAAACATTGAGTGGATACCTTGTGCTACGGCACCCACCGTAGCAGACAAAAAGGTGGGGAGTCTGATGGAAGGTCAAGGTCCGTTGCAGGTAAAAGCACGGCATACATCAAGCGAGTGCAGGGAGCGCTGAGAGGCAAGGCAGGATCAGGATAGAAGGTAGGTAGAGTCAAATCCTGATTCAGATGGAAGTCAGAGACGACTTTAGGAAGAAAAGACAGGTCCGGATGTAGGACTACTTTGTCCTGATGAAACACGAGGAATGGTTCATCAGAACGCAACGCAGTCAGTTCCCCTGCCCGTCTGGCTGAAGTAACAGCGACCAAGAACACTGTCTTCATGGCAAGGAGACAGTCATCAGATGTGGCCATCAGTTCAAAGGGACGGCGCGTAAGCTGAGAAAGGACAAGCAATAGTGACCATGGAGGAAGCGGTGGGGAGATAGGAGGGTAGAGGTGTTGTAGACCTTTAAGGAATTGCTTGACTGTAGCGTTACAAAAAAAGGCTGAAGAAGAAGAACCACGTGACTGATAAGCCACGATTGCAGAAAGGTAAACTTTCAGAGAGGAAAAGGTGAGGCCCTGGTGCCGCAGTGTCAAGAGGGCCTCGTTACAGGAGTCCTCAAAGGCTATGAACTTCCTCCATTTGTAGTTGTAGGATCTGCGAGCGGATTCCTTCCTCGCAGCCATAAGGACAGCTTGGATAGCGGGAGAATCTAGAACGTTATCCTCCACATGTGCAGGCGAAGGAGAAGGAGGTCTGGGTGCAACATGTGACCGTCCGAGTGAGAAAGGACGTCTGGCATGCTCTGAAGTCTCATGTTGCAGCGCTGTGTGATGGTGAGAAGGGGACCGAACCAATGTTGTCTCAGCCAATAAGGGGCTAAGAGGACGGTGTCTGCTCTGTCCACTGTGATCTTGGCCACAACTTGATCCAAGAGAGGAAACGGTGGGAAGATGTAAAGGAACTCCCCACTCCAAGGGAACTGGAACACGTCCCCAAGAAAGCCGGGGCCCAGGCTGGCTCTCGAGCAATAACGAGGACACTTTCCGTTCTGTTCGGTCACAAAGAGATCGATGGTTGGAGTGCCCCACTGTCTGCTGGAAGGTGTCGTCAGAGAGGGACCACTCATGGTGTCATGCTGTGTCTCTGCCCAGCGTGTCCGCTGTCACATTGTCCCATCCCACTAGGTGAACCGCAATGGGATGTATCCATAGTGAAATGCACCAGTCCCAGATGTGTAGAGCCAGATGGAACAAGGTGGAGGAGTGAGTGTCTCCTTGTCGGTTCACGTAGCAGAGAGCTGTCGTGTTGTCTGACAGGATCTGGACAGTCTGTCTGACAACGAGGTTCTGAAAGGCCTGAAGAGAGGATTGCCAAGAGCTCCAATGTGCTGATATGGAGATGCATCTCCAGGCTGTCCCAATGGTCCTGGACTGTGAAATCATGACAGTGAGTTCCCCAACCAAAGAGGGATGTGTTGGTCGTGATGGTAAATGTTGGACGGGGCTCGACAAACAGCATTCCCAACAAGAGATGGCGTGGGGACAGCCACCAACGAAGGGAGTCCTGTACTGGACGAGGGATCCACAGAATCTAGTGTTGATCGTCAAGCAGAGGATCGAAGCACCGGAGAAAGCAGTGTTGCAGGGGGTGAGCCCAAAAGCGAGACAAGTAGGTGACTGCCGTTGTGGCCGCCATGTAGCCAAGAAGCTGTTGGATCCAGTGGGCAGAAATGGATGGACTGCGCAGGATGTTGGCCATATCCTGTCGCAGGGTCCGAGTAGGAAGGCCCTGGCGCAAGTGGAGTCCAGAGTGGCCCCGATGAAGTCCAGGGTGCGTGAAGGTTCCAAGTGGGATTTCTTGGGATTCGCCAGCTGCTCTATGGCTCCTTTGAGGAAGAGGGTCTCGACCTCTTTGAGAAGGGCCGGACTGGCAGGCGTGGAGTAAAAGATGCCGAGAGGAGGAGTATTTTGAAACTTGATGGCGTAGCCAAGACGGACGATGGTCAGAACCCAGGAGTCTGAAGTGATCTTGCACCAGTTGTTGAAGTGGCGATCTGCAGAGGTAGTCAAAAACATGAGTTAGCAGTCGAAGAGGATTTCTTGGAAGATGGTTGATGTTGTCTAGGAAGGAAGAAGCCGGCAAGAATGATTGGTGAGACGTGCGGCGAGGGGAGCGTGACCTATAAGAGTAGGAAGGGCGCCTCCATGAAGAACGGGATGAAGATGGTCTTCTAGGTTGAGCCGTTGGATGAAGGCCCATCTTCTTAGCTGTCAGTCGAGCTTTCATAAGATGGTCCATAGCGTCATCTGTAGTTGCATGAAAGAGTCCTTGGCTGTCAAAGGGCAAGTCCTCAATCCTTTTTCTGCTATCCTCAGTCAACCCAGCAGACCGGAGCCATGCGAATCGGCGGAGGGAGATCGCAACCACCATCACGCTCACTGCACCTTCAACAGCGTGCCGGAACAACAAAATCTGTTGATTCGATAGAGCGACAGACTCGTTAAAATATTGGATGGCAGTAACTCTATGGTCATCCAGCAGGTGGGAAAGCAGGGTAAAAACCTATCCTAGATGTTATGTTGACAGACCGCCAGGCAAGCTTGAGTGTTAGAAATCCTGGCGATCAACAAGGAGGCAGAGTACAAGTGACAGTTGAAGGCATCCAAATGGCGGCCCTCACGAACAAGTGGAGTCATGTGAGCCCTTTTGCCCCCTTTTGTTTAGGATGATTCAATGACAATCGAATTAGGAGTCGGGTGATTTAAATAAGAAATCAACATCCTTCTTCTGGGTATGGTAAAGATGTTCCGGGCAGTGAGGGATCAGTTGAAATGATGCCAGCTGGGCCCAAGGATGTTTCAAAACCTCCTGCAGGATGGGCAGAAATGGAATCAGAGCCGTCGACGGAGGCCGAGCGTCAGCATAGTGGAATACTGGGCCCTGTACCATAGGAACAGGACCAGAAATGTCAAGGCCCAAGGCGTTGCCCATTCTGACTAATATGTTGGAGAACTGCTTGACTTCCTCAGGAGCTGAATCAGGAGATGGGTCCCCAAACGCTAAAGGTGGGGAGGTGTGAGACTGCGGTGTAGAATCTTACCAAATTACCTTCGGAATCATAAGAACCAGAAAAAGGAGATGATGAGCGAGGGGATCAATAATGACGATGTCGGGCAGGTCCCATTCCAGGAAGAACAGCCGGCCCAGCAGGAGCAGAGACTGGAAGCAGAGCCGAAAGCAAGACCGGAATTTGCACTGGTACCGAGGTTGGGATACAAAGTGGTACCGAGGTCGACGCTGACAAAATGGGTAGGATGGTCGGGATCAGTGCGACGACAAACTGCGTCGACAGCGGGGCCAACAGAGATGTTGGCAGAGTAGACGCAGAGTGAGTATCCAGTGGGGACTGGAACACCGTCGCTGTCACCTGAGGAGGAGGTGAAACAGCCCGACAATCAGGCGATGGGTCTCAGGACTGGTGATGAGACCAAGATGGTGAACGATTGTAGTAGGCCGATCGGGACTGAGAACGGGATCTGGAGTGGCGATACTGAGGAGAGTGTTGGTAATAAGATCTCGAAGAAGATCGTGATGGGGAACGTGAACGTCAAGAGCGATAAGGGGACCAACGACGAATGTTGGGATGGTACTGGTCGCAATAGGCAAATATGAGTGGTAGGAGCCGGGTTGCTGTCTCCAAAGGTGCTCGTGGCTGTACCGGGCGATATAGGAAGTCAACGAGAAAGGCAAATCGACTCTCGCTAACAAAGGCTCATAAGCGGTGTGGTAGCCGTAGTCGCGACGATGTGGGGATCTATTACTTTCACTGCGTCCTGGAGAGTGGGCCAGACTAACTCAAGGTGGGTCTTGGGAAATAGCCCGAGGAGAATCGGAAACAGGCGGACAGTCCAACTTGGGACAGCCAGAAGAGAGGGCTGGGGCCAGTGGAGTTTGGAGGCATCCATCTCCGGACTGGTCTGATGTAACAGGCAGAGAGGCCGGTGGTGAGGGCCAACGGTCCAAGTCAGAGGCAAAATCCGCAGCAGCCAGAACCGAGAGCACCGGGAGCTGGGCAGCATCCCGCACCAGTGAAAAGACAGGAGCCTCATCCTCTTCAACAGTAGACATCGCAGGTTGCATCAGAGGAGGTGTTGGTAAGGTACCAAGAAAAGAAGGTCAATTAGCTGGCAAACGGGCAGCGGGAGAAGGAGAGCAATGCTTCTCCTTCTTCTTCTTCTCCTTATTGGAGGAAACAGAAAGATGATATGACGAGGTCCGTTTACTCTCAACCAAGGTAGGGACTTTGCGGGGCTGGTGAATGGGAGCCTGGTGCAGTGGCGGATGGAAGAGTGGGCATCCTGGAGAGCTTTGGAATCTTCGGCAAAGATATCGACGGTAAAGCCGCCGGGGTCAAGGTCAGTACTGGTGCTGAAGGTGTCAATACTGAGGGACTGGTCGTTACCGATAATTTTGGGACTGAGGCAGAGGACGTCATAGAAGGCGTCAATACCAAAACGGTGGAAAGAGCGGTATTGGAAGACGCCTGCTCTTTAAGATGAAGGGCTTGCTCCCAGCAATAGAATTTCAACCGAGAAGCTCTATTCTTCAGAGTCTAGGAGGTGAAATCCTTACAATAGAACAGACCCGAACGTTACGGCTCTCCTTGAGGCAGAACAAGACACACACAACTTAAACAGAGAGGACATAAGAAGGGGGAAGAGTTCTTACAGTTTTTTGTTGTAAAGAGATGAGAAAAATGAAGAAAAAAACAAGAATTAGAAAAACTGCTCAGCGAGGAAGACTTCCGAGCTGCTAACAGGTTGGTGGACAGAAAGAAACTGAGGAGAGACTGTTGGCTTGGCAGGACTGAACATACTCAGTACCGGATGGGGGAGGGGTTCCCACCAAGCTGCTCAGCTCTGGAACTTTCCGAAAAGCTACTGCACATGCGCAAAGATTCCCATTGTGTGAGGGAATAGATGACCATGAAGAAGAACTAAATTTGAATCCATTCAGATGTGAAAAAGAGCTCATTACGAGTAAGAGTTTATTATGCTGTGCAGTAGTAAAAGATAATTATTTCTTCATTTTACACCAGTGGTTCTTAAATTGAGGTCCGTGGACCTCTGGGGTCTGTGGAGCCCTCACAGGGGGTCCATGAAGCCCTACTGCTAAACACCAACAGCAGTGGCAGCAATAGGGACGTGGCAGCCGTGTGTGTGTGTGCAGATGCCAAAGGAACAGTTTCCACAAGGCAGCGGTTTCAGCATCTACACACCCTACTATGCATCCCTGCTGAAAGGGAACAGCAGCAGGTTTATGCATGGACCCAAACTATGACTTTGGAGACCAGAGTTTGAATCTCCACTCAGCCATGGAAACCTGGTAACCTCAGGCAATTCATTCTCTTGGGCTCAGAAAAAGGCAAACGCATAAAATCTTGCCAGGAAAACTCCCATGATAGGTTTGCCTTAGGGCAGTGGTTCTCAACCTGTGGGTCCCCAGATGTTCATGGACTTCAGCTCCCAGAAGCCCCAGCCACTATGGTCAATGCTCAGGTCTTCTGGGAGCTGAAGTCCACAAACATCTGGGGACCCACAGGTTGAGAACCACTGCCTTAGGGTCACCATAAGTCAGTTTTCAAAGGAGAGAGACATAATGGCCAGAAAGAACCTCCGTCTGTTAACAACACGCTTTCAAGTCATTCTGATTTATGGCAATCTTAAGGCGAACCTAACACAGGTTGTTGTTGTTTTTTTTGCAAGATTTGTTCAGAGGAGGGTTGCCTTTGCCTTTCTCTGAGGCTGAGAGAATATAATTTGTCCAAGGTCACCCAGTGTCTGAGCAGGGATTTGAATCCTAGTCTCCAGAAGTCTTCTATAAATAAATACTTATTTGAATATTAAAATGTAAATTTGAAGATTTAAATCTAGAGTTAAGTCATGGGTGTCCCTGGCAACAAATTATATTTATAAGAGTTCCTTGGTTGAGAAAAGGTTAAGAACCATTGTTTTACACCATTGGGTGACCTCAGTATCATTGAATGGAGCTTTCCCAAGTGATTTGGGGCATGCTGTGTTATGGCTCAGTGAATGATATGTTAGAACCCTTAGTAGACTGCTGTGGCATGTTTACAAGCTACTTCAAAAACGTAATCACTTCTACTTATCACAGTTTACAGCCCACAGTTCAGACAGTTCATTCTGTGAAGCTGTTCAGGACACTTATTTGGCTGGAAGTGTTGAGTGACTCACTGTGTTTTCAGGTCAAAAATTTGGGCCCCAAGGATGAGGACAAATGTTTGATAAAGCCCAGTCTTTGCTCAGCAATTGTCACCTAACAGCTTATTACAGAGATTACAGGGCTGCATCCAGAATATTATAAATTCTTCCTTATGAGTGAGAGAATCCTGTCTCTGTAAAGGAAATGTTAGTGTAACCACTTTCCATAATCTGGAACTGATACTCCCTAAATAGATAGGGTGCTCAAGTTTATAGTGGTTAATTGGATCCACCGGCTGATGAATGAATTGGATTTTCTAGATCCATTTCAGTTAGTGTTTAGGTGCTTCAACTGCCTTGGCCACCCTGTAGAATAACATTTGACAGGAAGGGGATGGGGGAATGCAACTCTGATTGTTTGGGGCCTTTAGATAACATGAACCATGGTATCCTTGATGTGAGCTAAAGAGTTTTACTGAGGCTCTACTCATACATGAATGGCCGTTTCCAGAAAGCGGTGCCAAACATTTCTATTTGTCCTCATAGCATTTATACTTTGGAATCTAATAGTATTCAAGTATATCCCCTATACTATTTAGTATTTATGTGAAATTACTTAGTAAACAGTTGAGACTTTCAGTATAGTGCCATCAATATGTTGATTACACACACAGCTTTTCATAACATCCAGATGAAGCACTGAAATTGATTAATCAATGCAATAAATGGAATGGATGAGGATCAATGCATTTAAGAAAGAGGTACTTTCAGTGGGTTGTATGCCTGGGCGAGTGGTGTTCACCTTATTCTGAATAAGGCTGCACTCCCCATAAATGATCTAGTATGTAGTTTGGATGTGCTTGCAGATTCATCTTTGTCACTAGAGGCACAGTGTCCCCCATGACATGGAGGACCATTTACCAGCTTAGTCTGGCATCCTGTTTACATCTCTATTTGTATCTTAATTTCAGTGATCTCTATTTAGCTTTCCATAATATGACATAAGAACAAAATAAAGTGCCTAATATCAAATGAAAGTCATTGGAACCCTTCTGTTTTCTCACTGCATTTATTTAAACATTTCAGGAATCTTTGACTATGTCAGGGACACCTGTTCCATTTTCCTGTATTTCATTTTTTTTTAAACTTCAGGAATTTTAACAGCAGTGTCTTAGTTCACTCCTGTTTTCCTGCCTCAGGATTCTTGGCAGTAATGCCTCAGAGGGCTCTCTTCTGCTGAATTGTGTCTGGCACTGTGCTGGTTTGTATCTAATGCATGGAAAAGGGGTCCATGGGCCCCCTTGTTTTTCTGCTCCCCATATTATTTACTATAGGAATCTCACCAGCACCTCAGAGAGCACTTTCCCATTTTCCCACACCTCTTGGAGCCTCACGAATCTTAACAGCAGTTCTTGAGAAATCCCTTTCTTCTTTTCTAGCACTTAAAAAGCCTCCCATCTGAAATTTTGATTTGAAACAGGTCACTGCAATCAAATACTGTCAAGTTGTGAAATTTCTTGAAGAGTTATAGCAGATTCTCCTTTATGCTTTTTGGAGCATCCCCACCCTTTTGGAGTTTTGTCTTTGTGACTTGAACCTTGGTGCTGTCACTTAAGTAACAACCAGAACACTGTTAAACTGTGAGGCTTTTTTTACTCAGATGTTATGGCCACACACACACACACACACACACACACAGCATTTTAACAGTCTCTTTCCCCTCTGAATTAAACTGGGGCCCTTCAGCATGGAAAGCATGTGGTATAGAAAAAAAATTGCACCAGCATTAGAGTGAGATTTGGGTCAACAAAAAATTGATGATCAAGAATCTAATTCACCCCCCTTTGTGCCTGGGTCAACTTTTTCTGGTTTCTGCTAAGTCCAGCTTGCACTGAGAATGTAGCAAAAGGTTGTCTGAATTGATATGTCACAAACAAGAACCTGGATTAGTCACACTGATGCTCAAGCTTCTTTACAAAGATTTTATTTTGTGTCCTATAAACAACTCTGCCACATGCTCACCACTGTTCACAGAATTGGAACAGACAGCTACACACACAGAGTAATATCCCCATATTTTCCATGGTAGTTTGCAGAAAACCAGCTTATAAAAGAATTGTTTTGGCAAAGGACTTGCTGTAGAGGTAGGAACTCAGAGAACAAAGTGTCTCAGCACTCCTCCATCTTTTATTAGGAGTTAATTTTCCTCTAGCTGGTAAGAAGAAGCAAGACCTTGTGTTTTCTAGTCATTAATAGCTCCCTGGTTAGCCAACCATTGCCACCTTTTACACCTGCCAAAGAGGGACAGATGGTAGCCTTGGTCCTCAAGGCTCTTTTAATAATATCATGGTTTTTTGTACAAGGTATTAACAGTTTCTCAACTGTAAATGACAGCGTTTATACCAACTCCAACTCTAACATGTAAATAAAAAAGGGAAAAAATAAGTTGATTTGGCATCATTAGTTTTTAATAAATCTGTTTTAGCTGCTGGTTATTTAGGCTTTTTAATTATATTGGGTTTTTAAAAGGTAGTATGCCGCCTTGGATCCCATGTTGGAAAAAAGACAGGAAATAAAATGAATGAACAAACACAATGTTGAATGATTATGGGTAAAAAACAAGTTGAGGGATTATTTTGTTGTGCAAAGTTGTAAGATGATAACATGTTACACATACAGAGATAATGTTTAAACATCCTTTGATGCACAGGAAAAAATTTCATTGTAAAAAAGTAATGCCAACAGAGATCAAAGGTATGATAAGATCCCCAATACTTCAGCTATTTCATTTTGTGAATTTGTTTCTAATTTGTTTCTTAGCTGCTCTTTTTTATGCTTTTATAATTCAGAACAATGCATTTGTAGTTAAATATATTAGTTTTCAGATTATCAACTGTCTGGATTCATGTATTTCTTTCATCTGTAAAAATGATCTCAGTCGCTTAGGTATATCTTAAAGCAGCACTGAATTGTTGGAAAGATAGATTACATGGTCTTTTTCCTTATAGAGGATAATACACACCCTGGACACAAGGCATCTTGCATTTTCAGGCATTGTAATGCACTTAAGAGGTTTACTTAACCCTATCCAAATACCCTTTTTGGCCCATTTTATGGAATGGTAAATTATCCTCCTGCCTTGACAACATAAAAGAGCTATACTAAAATAAATTCACATGGAAAATAGATAATGAATAATTATGAATGTTGAAGATGCTTGAAGTGGATTGTTTCTAGTTTTCTCCACTTGTCAGCTATGCGGATGCTTCTGGTGGAACTTGTGCTCCCTTCCTGCTGCATGCCCCTCAGTCTATGCCAAAGCAGTGCTTCTCAAACCACTTGATGTGATGGCCTGGCAGTTTACTCCCTAACATGCCAGGGACCCATGCCATCTTTGTGCCACATTATTATAGTGTTTGCATAATTTTCTGTAAACTTGGCATGAACCTGCAGGCAATGACCTGGGGACCTGACATTCTGCTAACCTCCACTTTGAGTGACACTGCTGCAGAGGGTGGGAATCTCAATAGGCTGGGAGTGTTTCTGCAGGAAGAAGGAGGGGAGAAACCATGTTTCATGAACAGAGGAACATTTTTATGAGATTGGACGCCACTCAAGATTTTTTAAATATCAGAACCAATTAGTTTCACACGCTGGTTAGTTAAAGTGCTTTTCCTTTAACTCTGCTCTCGTGTTATAATTATATACCGTAAGAATACTTCTGAGACTGAAATCATAATACAGTTCCTGTTTATACACATAAAATATGTCTGTTCAATACATGTGTGTGTAACACAGGAAATGACACTCTGGAGCAGCTGCAGTATTGTGGACAGGATATTAGAACTGGACTGAGGAGACAGAGGTTCAAATAATTACAAACAACTCTTCTCTCAGGCCATTTCCACACTGCACTGTTATAGTGCTATTATTCCACCTTCAACATCCTGTGGAATTCTGGGGTTTGTAGTTTACTGAGGCTAAAGAGCTCTCTGGCTGAGAATTCTAAATGGCCCTCCCTAAACTACAAAGGCCAGGATTCCATAGGATATTGAAAGTGGAATAATAGCACTGTAACAATGGCCCTTTCTGCATCCTACCTTTTCTCGGTGCTGGGGTGTGGTGCTCACACGAGCAGCCTCTTGTGAGAGGCCCTCACGTCCAGGTTTCTTCAGCTTCACATGAGCTTCCTGCTCGTGCGAGAGCCTCACCTTTTCCTTTCGCAGTGCAGCCTGGGATCTTCCCAGGCTGCACTGAGACAGGAAGCGCAACCGGCCTGGCTCCTGAGGCTCCACATGCAAGGTAAGTGCACACAGGGCCTGGGGGCAATGCACAACCGTGCACCATTTTTGGCTGAAAATGAAAAAGTGTGCGAGCAGTGCCTGCCAGGCTCTGGAGTGTTGTGCAAATGTGAGCGCGTCATTTGGACGGCTCCTTGCATTTGTGCAATGCTCGTGGGGCCCTTTCACATGGAAAATGCCGTACGAAAAAGGCCAGTGTAGTGCAGAAATGGTCATAGCTACATATGTAAGTACATATGTAAAATTACAGAATACTAATTACCTGTCACAGTGAGAAATAATTCATAACCCAGAAAGAATCCTTGTTTTGGCAGTAGTTCACACAACTTGGGAGGGAGAAATCTATTTTCTCTCTTACTTTTCTGTTTAGAGCTCCCTCATTTTCATGAGAAGGAATCTGCTTGGACTTCTTCCAGCCATGTTGTCCATACTTTGAATATACTATGACTGAAGAAAGTCTGACTTAAGTCTAGGAAGCCCCATCTTCTCCTATTTGTATCTAAAATTGCTCTGATACTAATATTTAATAATAGCAAAGACTTCCAAATGGTTTTCTGGGCAAGGAAGGCTTATTTCCTAGAGCTAATTGTGAGTATATGGCTCATCAGGACTTGGGTGGGGGAAGAAAGAGTTCTTCTCTTCTTTCTCATGTTGTGGTCCCAGTAAAAACTGAAGGGATGCTGCAACTGCTGTTAATTAAGAGGGGGGAAATCTGCTGTGGTTTCTGTTGACATATTTAGTAGTTTGTTCTTGTAATTCAATAAAATCATAGTGGCTGAACTAGCTTTGAAGCTCTAGAAATTCTGAAAATTGCAAACTTGAAATACAGTATAGTACATGTTATCTTCCCCACTCGGCACAAAAATGCAAAACTGAATATGACTGGTAGTCAGATCCATTTTTGTTTTTTTAAAAAATGGGGAGAGGCTTATGGCTAAAGTAAGGCACATTGGTGGGCTACACGCTCTATGGGAGACTCACACTTCTACATTAATTTTTTTTTTTGGATGTGCAGGAACATCTTACTTACTCCTAGAAGAACAGAGACTAATCTGCTTGAAAAAATGCTGTAACAAACACTTGGTTTTCTGCTAAATTGATCAGTTTTGGCTGGTCTTGCTAGGGAACCAGAAATTTTAGGGGCATTGGATCCACGAGGAGTGCAGTGCTTGCCATGATCATGGGAAAGTGGTAGAACAATCTTTCTGGTGAGCAGTTTTTGAAGAACTCTTCTTAACTTCAGGATACCGTCCCCATTCACAGAAGATTCCAGTCCCTACTAAATTGTGTGAAAGTACAGTGACTGTGATATTGTGGATTCACTGCAGGAGAACTTACTAGTGTAACTTACTAGCTACAGAATATGTTAATGTCTTCACTATTGTGGAATGCTGGCAAGTTTTGTCCCCATCTTAACCATCTTTTCCTGTCAGTTTGAGCTTCCTGTTCCTGCAGGCCTCTATGAGAAAGAAGAATCCACTGCACAATTTGCTTGAGATAGACTTTCTGATGCTGTTGTAACTGGCCACTAGGTACAGAGCACTGCTGTAGTTGTTCTTTGCTTACTTAGGGCCATTTCATACTTTTGTGTTAACTGCCATAAAAACTGCCTGTCAGTTTTGATTTATGGCAACCCTATGAATAAGGGACATCCAAGTTATCCTATCATCAACAATCTCGCTCAGGTCTTGCAGATTCAGGAATGTGGCTTCCATAACTGAGTCTCTCCATCAGTACCCTGGTCGTCTTCTTTTCCTACTGCCTTCTACCTTACCAAGAATTACTGTGTTTTCTAGTGAGTCATGTCTTCTCATGATGTATCCAAAGTGCAACAGCCTCAGTTTAATCGTCTTGGCTTTTAGGGAGAGTTCAGACTTGATTTACTTGTTTTTTTAGTAATCCATAATATCTGTAGAACTCTTCTTCAGCACTGCATTTCAAATGAGTTGATTTTCTTCCTATCAGCTTTCTTCACTGTCCAGCTTTCACAACCATATACAGAAATTGGAAATATGGTGACATGGACAATCCTAACTTTCGTATTCAATGAGATACGTTTATACTTCAGGATTTTGTCTAGTTCCTTCAGAGCTGCCCTTCTAAGTCTTAATCTTCTTCTGATTTCTTGACTGCTGTCTCAATTCTGATTAATGACTGAGCCAAGATATGGAAAATTTTGAACTATTTCAATGTCTTCATCATGTGCTTTATGGTTATGTAAATAATCTACGGCGAATATTGTTATTTTCTTAATGTTTACCTCTTAGCCTGCCTTTGCATTTTCCTCCTTGACTTTCTTCATTAATCATTTGAAGTTTTGCTATTTTCTGCTAGTAGTATGGTATCATCTGCATTTCTTAAATTGTTGATGTTCCTTCCTCTAGTTTTCACACCTCCTTCCTCCAAGTCTAAACCTGCTTTACATATGATATGTTCAGTGTACCAGTTAAACAGATAGGATGATTAAATCTAGCTATTCCTGACCCCTTTGCCAGTTGGAAACCATTCCATTTCTCTGTATTCTGTCCTGTTGGTAGCCACTCATCCTGAGTATGGTTATGCATTAGGTCAATCAAATGTTGTGGCACACCCATTTCTTTAAGAGATACCCATTGTTTTTCATAATATACACAATCAAAGGCTTTGCTATAATCTATAAAGCTCAGCTGAATTTCTTCTGAAATGCTTTGATGGACTCCATTTTCCAACATATATTTGAAAAAGATCCCTAATGCCTCTAACTTTCCTGAATATATTGCATATTGAACATATTGCTTGGACATATGGCATTGCTTGTCCCATATATAGTAAAAGTCTTTGTTGTAGAATTTTTAGCATCACTTTGCTTTCATGAAAACACATTCTTCAAGCAACCAAGGAGGCAACTGAATATATGGACGTCACCTCATGGCCAGTATAGAAATAAGATAAACTATATATCTGGAAGCAGAAGATGGAGAAGCGCCATTCTCTTTGCAAAAAACAAGACCAGAAGATTGTGGTACAGCCCCTGAAGTGCTAATATAAAAAATTAGAGTAAAGCTAAAGAACACTAAACTAACCATCATGCCAAAATACAAAATCCCTGTAACATTTAGAGGTTATATATATAAAAAAACAGATTTGCACTATTAGGCCTAATTATTTGGAAGCCAAAAGAACTCTGGACTAAAGTCAGGAGCACTGTCAGAGAGGAATGCAAAAAGACACTATTTGCAGCCAAAAATAAAGCGAAGCCTCAATGGATGACAGATAAAATTCCTCTAGCATTTAAGAACAATGAGATACAAAAGAAAAAGGTGACAGAATCCTGAATGCAACTGTTTAGTGACTTGTACACAGAGACAAGGGGAACTACTATAAATCATTCATGAAGAGAAATAGAAGATGACAACAACAAAGGAAGAACAAGAGAGCTTTTTCACAAAATCTGGGAAATCAAAGGGAAATTGAAACCAAGAGTGGGGATTCTGTATGACCAGCAAAGGAACACATTACATGATCAAGTGCAAATAAAAAGACAGTGGAAAAAATACATCAAAAACCTATATAAAAGAGATGAAAGGATGACAGATTCATTCAAGGAAGAACCATTTCAAGATGAACTTACACTTTTAGAAAGTGAAGTGGAAGCTGCACTCAGGGCACTTGAGAGAAATACACCACCAGGAACAGATGGCGTACCAATGGAACTGTTTCAAGATACAGAGAAAGAATCTACTTCAGTTCTAACTAAAATCTGTCAACAAATATGGAAAACAAAACAATGGGCCACAGATTGGAAATATTCAATATACATTTTAGTCCCCAAAAAATGGGTTGCCAGAGACTGCAGTAGCAAAAGAACCACCGCATGTTTGCAATGAACAAACTGTTGACCTGCCAAATTCAATGGGTTGTTCTTCTGCTTTTTTTTTTTTTGATCTGAGGCCAATTTTTCCTACAATCTCAGATTCTGTTCTGTTTCCTACTTTTGCATTCTAGTCACCTGTGATTGACAAGAAGTCCTGTTCAGGTGTGTGATTACTTTTCTCCTGGACTCCAGTATAGAATCTTTTAGTTTCTTCTTCTTCTTCTTCTTCTTCTTCTTCTTCTTCTTCTTCTTCTTCTTCTGTGTCTGCAGTTTGAACATAAACTTGTATTATGGTTATATTTTCCCTGAAATTTTCTTGATGTTATTCAGTTAAAGTTTTTGTTATATTGTTTGATTGCTTTTGCTACATCTCTCCTCACTATTAATGCCACCCCTTTCTTCTTAGATACTAATTTCCTGGGTAATTAGTGCAATTATCTAACCCAAAATATCTCATTCTTCTCTGTTTCCTGTTTTACTATGTTTAGTTTCCCTCGATTCATGCTTCTCACATTCCTTTCTCACATTCCATGTTCCTATAATCCGTGTTGTATAGCTTCAGACTTTCGTTTCACCTCTGAACACATCAACAACTGAACATCCTTCTAGTTGAGTTCAGTTAGACCATTAGCCACAGTGCTACTTGCTGAACCCTGCTGAACTTCAGTAATTTGTTGAGTGCCATCCAACCTTGGAGTGTTGCCTTCTGGCACTATCTCTTGTTTCATTTTTGATTGTCTCATCAAAGGATTTTCATGGTAAAAGATTTCACACTGGACAATTACAATGCTATGATTCCACTACAGTTGACATGGTTCTAGCCTATAGAATCTGGGATTTGCATTGGGAGGGTGTATGAAGCATTTTGGCCAAACAGCACTAGTCCCTTCCAAAATTACAAATCCTAAGATTCCATAGAATGCTGCCATGGCAGTTAAAGTGGAAGCATGTTCTGCAATTGTCTTATGTGAGAGGGCCTTCAGTTAACCCTGTTTCAGTTTAATTGTGTATTATTTGAAAAACAGAACAAAACCTAATAGACCCCACAAAATATCTCATAACTTCAATTCACTCTATAATGTTTAAGTTAAAAATTAAAATAAGCACTGATCATTTACATCTGAATGCTGAAAGGGTGCCGCTCAGTGGCTTTTCCATTAACTTCTTTGAATGAAAAACCAAAGAAACCCCAACTCATGCTGTTTTTGTAATCCCTTGCTGTATGTAATACCTCTCTTTCCTCTTGTGTGTAATGCCTGTGCAGCTATCATTAAGAATGGGATGCTGTAAGGAAGTCTAGGTGATCAAAGGAGAAATTAGTTTAGATCAGCTGCCCTAAAGCATGGCTGGGAGGATAAAAGACTAATTAAAATAAGCAACTCTGTGAGATTGATTGATTACTACTAAATATTTGTATTCTTGTTCCACCATATAAGCTCTCAAAATGGATTACAAAGTCTGCGGAATGAATGAAAAATCATTGAAAACAGATTACAAACAAGATAAAAAATGCAAGTCCATGGCAGTACATATATTAATGGAAACTTTTTTCAGATTGTCAATACTGAATAATTTTACAAGACTGGGCAAGCAAGATGGATGTGTTATACCATTCGAAAGTTGCTTCAGCTGTACAGTTGGCCCTCCGTACTCACAGGTCCTGTATCCACAGATTCAACCAACCACAGCTTGAAAATATTTTTTTTAAAAAAAAATCCAAAAAGCAGACTTTGATTTTGCCATTTTATATAAGGGATGCCATTTTACTACACCGTTGTACATAATGGGACTTGAGTATCCATAAATTTTGGTATCCACGGGAATCCTGATACCGTGACCCCATTGTACTTGCAATGACAACTGGTTGTTGACATTATGTATGCTTGCTTCCTTTTTGCTGAAATGGCATGATTTGCAGAGTTTTCATCTGCACTAATGTCATTATCGTCACCTCATTTGCCCTGTTGTGCTTCTTGATTGGTTTTATTCAGTTTTTTTTTTAAAAAAAAGCAACTATCACTTCTCAGCCTTTTGGCTAAGATCAAGTGTAGTATCTGTTCTTATCAGTTTAATATCTGATACGTCCTCTATTTGAGGACTATATATTAAATAAACAGCAAGGCTTAATAAGAAGAGGTGGTATAAAACACAAAGGGAGAGAGGCTTAGATCTCCCCAATTTGTGGGATTATTATATAGCTAATCAAGTAAGACATATAGGAGATATTATTTCATATCCAAATAGATTAATATGGTGGGATATGGAATCACAAGAATTGGATTTGAATCCAAATAATACTTTTTTTGAACAAATAAATAGGAATAAAGTAAAAGGAATTAAGAACCCCTTTCTTAGAAATATGTTGCTAATTTGGTATAAATATAAGAAAATCTTTAGTCCAATAGATTCACTATTAAGTCAGGTAGTGGACATTAAAAATTTTCCAGGTAATTTGAGATGTTTAGAAAGGATATTAACAGAAAAACAAATTATTAGATTAAAAGATTGGGTAGGAAAAATGAAGACTAAGGAACAAATGAAAGATTTATTAGAAATAGAGAAACTGTCTTGGTATAATTATATACAGTTAGAGAGCTGGACAAAAGAATGGATAAAGAAAAATAGTATATATAGAAAGCTTACAAAGTTTGAAGAAATAATAGTACAAAATGAAGAGATATTTGAAAATGAAATAAAGAAAGATATAGTGAGTAAAATTTATAAATTATTGCTTGTAGAGGAGGGATCACAGGAAGCACTTAAATTAGCATGGGAGCATGATTTTAGAGAAGTGATAAATATGGAGAATTGGGTTAAAATATGGGATATGAGAATATTGAAGTCTATGTCCGTTAGAATTAAGGAAAAGTTTTATAAGTTAGTTTGGAGATGGTATCTAACCCCATTAAAATTAAGTCAAATAAATGCTGATTATTCTAATCTGTACTGGAGGGGTTGTCAAGAAATTGGCTCCTCCTTTCCTATGTGGTGGGAATGTGAAAGTGTATTGAAATTTTGGTGGTTGGTTTTTACAGAAATAAAGGAAATAATTAATCAAAATATACAGTTAAATCCTAAGTTAGCTTTGTTATCAATATTTGATAAGGAACAAAGTAAGGGGCCAACAAGAGAATTAATTTCTATTTTATTAACTGCAGCAAGGTTAAGAATAGCTCAGAACTGGAAAATAAAGCAAGATACACACTTAGATGAATGGTATAAAGAGATATGGGATATAGCTATTAATGACAAACTGACCTATAAGATTAAAGTAAAGAAGAGGGAATTAAAAAGAGACATTTTCGTAGAAGTTTGGGGGGATTTTATTGATTATGTGTTAGTAAAGGAAAAGGAAGAAACCTAATGAAAAATCATTACAGTTTTGGAAGGGGAATGGAACTTTTTGAAGGGAATGGAAGTGGTTATATCTCTAATGGTCCCAGTGGTGGGGTGTGCTTATGATGTAATAGTAGAATAGACTAAGTTTAAGAATATATAGTATATAGAGGTTTGTTTGTTTAGGTTCATTATGTATTTGGTATTGTGTTATGTGTTTTGTAATGTTATATATTGTTTTGCTTAATTATTTATAAAAGGATTATTAAAAAAATTAAAAAATGCAACAGTGGTAACGCTATTAAGGCATGACATCATTACACACACTCATCACTGTCCAAATAGCTTATTGTGTGAGATGGCACAGAAAGAGAAACGAATTGCACCATCCTCCACCATGTTTAATATTTTTCTCCTGTGAAAAATGAGTATTTGTCACACTAATCATTTGTTTTAGGTTGCCCCATTCAAAACTGCTTCATTTGTACTCATTAAGCCATAATAACGCTATTACAGGATGATAGCATTACAGTGCACTCATCACGGCCCAAATCTTGCAATGTGAGAGGTCAAACAGGACAAGAAACAACCCATACCTTCCTCTGCCATGTTTGATATCTTTCTCCTGTGGAAAAAAACAAAAGTACTTGTCATGCTAGTCATTTGCTTCAGGTTGTCTTGTCCAAACAGTACTTCATTTGTATTCATTAAGTTGTAATAATACTATTATGGCTTGATATCATAGCACTATTACACCATTTTACCTTTAACAAATTAAAATATTTCTTAAAAAGTAACTCTGGCCCTTTCAGGACGATGTCGCTATCTTGTTTCTGCCACAGGATGGCAGCGGTTGGCAGGTTGCGCTTCCGCACGGCGGCGGCACTGTCCCACTGCCATCCTGTCATGGAGCATCGTGCTTGCACAGTTTTTGCAAAACGGAAAAAATCCGTTTCACATCTGTGATCGTGCTGTGTTCCCGTCACTTCTGGCCATGCGGAAGTTATGGAAGCGCATTGGCAACACTTCCTTACGTAGCGCAGCAATGGAAAAAGCCTGACTGTGCTGCAGAAGGAAGACACGGCGCCATTGCATTCTCTTCCGCATGGACCGAGTGGGTGAAGAGGGGAATGTTGCTGACATGCTCCCTTCTGGACCCGGGACTGCAGCGAGAGGACACGGAAGAGACGATGTGGAAGAGCGTCGTCATGCGGAAATGGCCACTACTGTGGTAGTAACACTGTAGTGTGTAGTATTACAGGAAAGCAGTAGAGAAATCTTTGGAAGACACCTCCATGCAATAAAGCCATCAGAATAATGATTTTCAGTGATTAGCAGGTCTAGATCATAGCATTATTGCACTATAACAGCAAACCATTTATATAAAAAGAAACTTAGGAAAAAACCTGAAAATGGTTTCAGAAACATAGATCACAGAAAACTCAGCTATTCTGTTGGGAAATTTTACCCTCCCCACCCAAGCCTGAGGTTTCCCTGCTGAAGTAATCCTCAAAGGTGGGACATTCAGGCCACACCCAGACTGCATTCACTAATTCTCGTAATGAAGTGGAATGAAACGTCCACGCTCAAACTGGCTACTGAATCACAGTGGGAAGGGGAGTCATTAACAGATTATTTTCAGCATGAAGAAAGTCACATTCCCCATGCCTGTACAACAAAATAGTACCAGAAAAACCATGATGGTATGTGAAAAGTCTGAGACGAAAGCAAGATCAGACCACTACTATGATGGTATAACAGTGTGGTTTGAAAAGAACTGTAGCCTTGCATCTAAAAGAGAGCACATTGTATCTGAATGTAGTGTAAGAAAGACTCACAAATACCCAACCTATCCCAGCTACAGGTGGGAAGGTTTTGCCTTCTGCTAGCTTTTGTATGTATTTGATAATCTGTCTGTGTCAGGTTGTCTTTGCTTTCCTTGCCATGACTTGTAATGCCATTTAGTGCTTTTGATGTCTGAAGAATTTTGGAAGAGGATGATGGAACTGAGAGAGAAACAATGTACTGGGAATGAGAAAATGTTATTCTAACAGTCTTTAATAGGAGGGAACATATGCAGCTGCAAGGTCATGCTGTTGGCAGGAGGGATGAGAGTCTGTGAAAAGAGTTGTTTTAATTATTTGTCAAAAAGAATGTCTACATGTGCTAATTGATAATGTGTTACATCTTATAAGGTACTGCTAATCCAATAGTTCTTTAGTCTTGGCAGTTGCCAAGGTGTGCTGCTGTTCCTTCACTGTTCTGAATAAAGCTTTTGAACCTTCTAAGCCTGTTCTCTGAACTCAAAACTAGCTAGCACATGACAGTCTGGAAATATTTGGGGGTTCCCCAGGGCCCGTTTTTTTTTTAAACCCACTGAAAATGTTCACTGGACTATATTTGACTTAGACTTAGTAGATGACACATCTGAGTGAACACTTAATGTGTTAAAATTTGTGTAATCATTCTAACTACCATTCCTTTGCTGTCAAAATATTAACTTAGGATGGTTTTATTCTGAAAATATGTTGTTGTTGTTGTTGTTGTTGTTGTTGTTGTTGTTGCTATTGTTGCTGTTGTGTGCCTTCAAGTTGTTTCCAACGTAGGGCAACCCTAAGGCAAACCTATCACAGGGTTTTCTGGGGCTGAGAGTGTGTGATGCATGCAAGGTGTTCAGTGGGTTTTCATGGCCAAGGAGGGAATTGAACCCTTGTCTTCAGGGTCATAGTCTAATACTCAAACCACGTTACCATGCTAGCTCTTAGAAATGTTTTTCTTACTCTGTTTTAACCAATATGCTGAAAATGGAGGGGGAAAAACCAGTTTGGAGGGTGAAAAAGCAACTTGCACTGGCTGCAGATTGATGTTTAAGTACATGGTTTTATGTAAATTAGAATTTTTGTCTATTTTACCATTGATTTGTCCTATGCTGATATCATTTTGTAATCTGTCACTGTAGGCTGGGTGATTCATTTGGTCATTTCTTGTAATCAGTAGAGTGAGAAGGTGATACTCAATGTGAAGCAGCCACAGTAGCTGAAAAATGCAGTTACTGTAGGTTTTATTTTATGCCACAGCTCCAGAAAACTGTTCCCAAGATGCACTTGGGCCTTTTGTTTTAACAACCTGTCGGCCCTTGGAACTGGCTGCTGTTTTTAAGATTAATGACTTTGGAATTCAGCATTTGCAGAGAGCAAGGGTGAAGTTTAACTCTGCAGAGCGGCATTGCCATCTGAATGAATCAGACAAAGAACACATATATCTTCCTGTTGTTTGGCAAAGAAGGGATGGCAGATGCAAATTGGATAGATGCCAAGAACAGGCCTAGAGTTGACACCACAGTTTATCTTCAAGGGAATGTATTCAAGATAAATTTTTAGACTCAGTTCTAAAATGATAATTTCTAGAAGAGTGGCCATATTTGTTTGCTGCAGGAGTCCAGTGGGAGTTTAAAACTCTAATAAATTTATTATGACATAAGCTTGGACAAAAACTGTAAAAATCTCTGTGTGCGTGTGTATGTATATGCATATCTGCATATTTCTTACACACATTAAAAATAACCGAAAGACTGAGTGTTTTTCTTTTTAATACACTGGTTTTCTACCTTAATACACAAGGAGATACTGGAACGCTCCCGACAGAACTGAATAATGCCATGGCAGGAGGATGTTTTTGTGTGTACTTGTGTAGTGTGTGTGAGTGCAACTATGCTGCTGAACATGTGAGATTGAATTAAAAGCTAAATTACAGTTGAAAGAAGGAAGTGCCTGATAGTAATAAATTTGTGAAGGAACCTCTGACTCAAGCCCTAGGAAATGGTGGGTACTTGGACCTGGAAGGATGGAATGGTTGATTTTTACATAACTCTTTTGGATTGTGGAGCCACAGAAGAAGTTAAAGATTATGATTCACTTTCATCTGCAGTAGCTTCTTGTATCAATAGGTAGCCTGGTACATATAAGAGAAGTAACTTGCAGAGCACAGCAAAACTGCTTTCACAGATCTGAAAGCTGGTGTATAAACGCCAAGGGGCCATATTAGCCTGGTAGGAAACCTTGAGAAACCCACTCCTACTGCAAACACCCATTTTGTCCCCCATATGCCCTCAACATCCTCTAGGGGCTGTGAGGGCATTTTCGCCATTATTTTAGGTCTCTTTGGGCCATCCTATGCTCAGGAGAGGCCTTTTTTCAAAACAAGGAGTGAGCAGAAGTCACTTCCAGTTTTAAAAAGCTGGGAGCTTTTTAATGGGGGCTTAAAATGGCCCAGAGAGACTCCAGAATTAGGCAAAAATTCCCACCATGCCCTCTAGAGAACATTTGGAGCACGTTGTTTTTTTTTTAATGCGGCTTTTAATTCAAATTTTGTGACCCGAGGGTGCTTGAGAGACAGAAAAATGGCCCTGGGAAGCTTCACTTTGCCCACCCCTAAATGTTTGCTTTCTTGTTTGTTTCTTGTTTATGCTACTTTATTGCAGTTGGTAGTGGCAAATGAGTCTTTCTGCAACATCAAATGTTTATGAAGTAGGTAAACATGACTTTTAAAAAAAGGAATAATTGTTACATTCCTCCAATTTCATTGTGATCAAGAAGGAAAACTGGGTGTTTTTGTGAGGTTTAGAAATAATTGTGTTGTCTTTAAAACGTACTATAGCGTTAGTGTCAGGATGTTTGAATATCTACTGGAAGTGCAGAGCGCTTTTCACATCGAAGTAGGACCAGATGTTGGATTTAGTAGATGGAAGTTGTTGATGTGTTCATTCACTGAATTCTACTTTCCTTCCCATGATGTTTGGGCATGGGTCCAGGTTGTAGGGCTTCATACAGTTGTGAGTTTTCATGCTAGTGGCTGCCTCTGAAGTGAAGCATGGGCAGAAAAACACATAACATACCAGTGCTGCATCACGTGGCAAAGAGAAGAATGTAAATCTTACCACAGGAGATGACATTTCTAGCAGTAGTCACTTTTTCTGCAACACCCATGACAAATATAATACCACCTCCCATTTTCAGAAGCAATTGGATATGAAGAAGAGTGTCAAAGTACTGTAGATAGAGTAGGAATAGAAATCATTTAAATATAATCCAATTTAGCTACTTTTCTTTTACTGATTCCTGTGACAGTGTTGTCTAATTCATCTACTCCAGGAATCTGAAAGTTGGTTCCTTAAATAAACATTTTATGCTGGTCTTCCACATAGACTCTATAACAAAGATAGGTTCCTTAAATGTGGCTGTCACTGTCTTAGAATTCTTCATAGGAATGTCTCTGCAGAATTATAATACTGCATAAACAAATAAAGTTAGTATCTTGTGGAGGCTTTCATATTGTATCTTTGGGACAGATTTACAAAGGATGTGATAAAAGCTGAAATATTGGCTGGTCTTAAATCTTCCTTTTAATGAAATAGTTGCAAAGATTAAAATAATCTAGTGTACAATTGCAAGATTTTGCACATTTATGTTTATCAGGAATGGGAAAGATATGGCCTTCAGGTGTATGAATCTCTAACTACCTTTTTGTGGTCCTTGGTGCCTCTAGAACTCTAGAACTCCCCCCCCCCGAAAGAAAAGAGGCCGCAAAAGGTCCAAAATAGCCATAGAATATAGCCATACTCATCCTCCAATCCACTTCCCCCTAAATAGGCAAAAATGAAACTGGAAGTCATTGTGTTGTAGAAGTTACCTTCTGCTTATTCTGGTTTTGTTGTAATTATGTAGTGCGGCCTGCTGAGGTGTGTGGGTAAAAATACCCTTTGCATTGTTGGGAAACCCTTGATATATATGTTTGTTGTATATGAGAATTTCTTTGCAGATGAATGTTTTCAAAAATTAAAAGGTTGTTTTCTTTTCGGATAAACTAGCAAGGATAATCTATATTTTTAAGATGATGTTTTCACACTAAGATGACAATCCTGTAATCTTTGTGAGTTTCTGATTGAGCTATTAATATCTGAGTTAATTATGAGTTCTGAAAATGCCATATACAATGGCATATGTGTTTACAGAAATGACTGTTTTTGAAATGGGATGAAAAGCAAATATTCATCAATACAGAACATTCAGCTTTGAATCTCCACTTGCAACAAATAACGTTTTAATTTGGCAAAAAAAATTAAATCAGTCTTTACTGTGAAGACTCATTATCTGCTGTATGAAACATCCTATTTTTTTAAAGTGATGACAAATTGATCTCAAGTATAATGACAAGGTAAAAGTGAAGCTAAGAAATGAACTGAGGAGAATATGTACCAGCAAGTCTAATTTTATGAAAGAACAGATCCCAGAGCTTGTTTTGAGGATGTGGACACATGATACAGCTACCTTGCTGAAGCCAACCATGTTTAGATCTTTTCACTGTGCAGCATGGAAGTGTTACTTTTGGACCAGAACTCTCAGAATCCCCTAACCAGCACGACCAATGGGTGATGTGGTCTAAAAAATGGTGTTTTCCAAAGTTTTGGTCAGTGTCTGAAGGAGATCATCTGGGAAACCCAAGCTCCCTGCCTTGAATTACAAGACAGAAAACAAAATAGGATCTGTAGGAATAAACACATAAAAAAAAGAACAGCAAAAAAAACCCTCAGTTTGATGTTAGGGCAAAAATAGAAAAGTTGAATGGAAATCCTTTAAGTACAGATGCATTACCTAGGAGGCAAGCCTAGATGTGTCACATGTGGTGCAAATAAAGCACAAAAATAGGACAGTGTGTGTAGCACTTGAAATAAGAATTACTGTTCCCATAGTAATTTGAAATACAGTACTAACGGAACATTGTTCTAAATTGTTTCCGTAACAAAACAGGTTGATTTAAAAGTAGAGAGTTCTGTAGTCAAAGAGGTATTTTCATTGGTTGTGTATCACAAGGATAAGTCCCATTAATATAGCGCTAATATAACATCTCTCCTATAATAAAAAGCCTTCCTTCCCTCCCTCCCTCCCTCTCTCTCTGATGTACATGGCTATACGTACCACATATTTTCTTAGAAATTAGCTTTCCAGATTTCATTCTTCTAAATTAGTTCTTAATTTTCCCTCTTTTACCTTTTCTTTCTTTTGTCCTATATGTATTGCTCGGAGATTGGAAAATGTTACTTTTCACTGCAACTCCCATGCTGGTTGGGGGATTTCATAGCATCATAGAGCTGGAAGAGACCACAGGGCCATCCAGTCCAACCCCCTGTTATGCAGGAACACAAATCAAAGCATTCCCAAGAGATGGCCATCCAGCCTCTGCTTAAAAACCTCCAAAGAGGGAGACTCCACCACACTCTGAGGCAGCATATTCCACTACCGGACAGCTCTGACCGTCAGGAAGTTCTTCCTGAGGTTCAGGTGGAATCTCCTTTCCTGCAGCTTGAATCCATTGCTCCTTGTCTTAGTCTCTGCAGCAGCAGAAAACAAGCCCACTCCCTCCTCAACATGACATCTCTTCGAATATTTAAACATGGCTATCATGTCCCCTCTTAACCTTCTCTTCTGCAGACTAAACATACCCAGATTCCTAAGCTGTTCCTCATAGTGCATGGCTTCCAGACCCTTCACCATTTTGGTCGCCCTCCTCTGGACACATTCCAGCTTGTCAATAGATATCCTTCTTGAACTGAGATACCCAGAACTGGACACAGTATTCCAAATGAGGCCTAACCAATGCAGAATACAGTGGTACCATTACCTCCTTAATCTAGACACCATACTTTTATTGATGCGACCAAGAATTGCATTGGCTTTCGTGACTGCCGCATCACACGGCTGACTCATGTTCAGCTTGTGATCTACCAAGACTCTTAGATCCCTTTACACGTACTGCTACCTATCCATGCATCCCTCATCCTATATTTGTGCATACCATTTTTTCTGATGTCAGGCTGACCGGGTGATAATTATTTGGGTCCTCTTTTTTTCCCTTCTTAAAGATGAGGATGACATTTGCCCTCCTCCAGTCTGCTGGGACTTCTCCCTGTTCTCCAAGAGTTCTCAAAGATTATTGCAAGTGGTTCTGAAATGATTTCTGCCAGTTCTTTTAATATCCTTGGATGTAAGTCATCTGGCTCTGGAGACTTGAATTCATCTAGTTTAGCCAGATATTCCTGTACTACTTCTCTACCTATTCTGTGCTGCATTTCTGCCCCTTCCTCACCTGCTCCCCACCCCTCAGGTAAGGTGCTTCTATCCTTTTGGGAGAAAACTGAGGCAAAGAAGATGTTGAGTAGTTCTGCCTTCTCCCTTCCCCCTGTTAGTAATTGACCATCTTCTCCATGCAATGACCCTATCATTTCCTTGTTTTTTCTTTTGCTTGCGGATATATCTAAAAAAGCCTTTTTTATTGTTTTTAATGTCTCTGGCAAGCCTGAGTTCATTCTGTGCTTTAGCTTTTCTGACTTTCTCCCTACATCTCCTGGCTATTTGCTTGAATTCCAATTTGGTGGCTTCACCATTCTTCCATTTCCTGTACATGTTTCTTTTAACACTTAGCTCAGCTGAGAGTTCTTCCGTCAACCATTCCAGTTTCTTTAGATGCCTGCCATTTTTCCTCCTTATTAGCACAGTTTTCAATTGTGCCTTCAGTATCTCACTTTTAAGAAATTCACATCTGTCATAAACTCCTTTCTCTTTCAGTATTCTTGACCACGGAAGTTCAGGAAGTAACTCCCCAAGTTGACAGAAATCAGCCTTTTTAAAGTCTAGAATGTGTGTCTGGCTACACTTGGCTTCTCCTTCCCGCTGAATGACAAATTCCAAAAGAGCATGGTCACTCCCCCCATAGGATCTCACCACCTCCACCTCATCCCCAAGGTCATCCGTGTTGGTCAGGATCAGATCTAAAATAGTCGATCCCCTTGTTGCCTCTTCCACTTTCTGGACCATGAAATTATCTGCAAGGCAAGTGAGGAAACCGATGGACCTTGTGGTCTTGGCAGAGTTTGACTGCCAACAAATACCAGGATGGTTGAAATCTCACATTACTACTGCATTTCTCCTTTTTGAATGTGAGGAAGTTGTAGTACAAAAAAAATTAACAACTCCATCTCTGTTATATTTCTGCTGCAGGAGAGGGGAAGTGATGCTCTTAGTAGAATGAAGCCAGCCAGTGGAGGCAGACTGATGTAGCTTTCCAGTCAGTTCATGCCTCAGTAGCAGTTAACAACTGTAGACAATCAGTAGATTGCATTATGTGTTAGTTTAGATATCATTTGATATTTAGAAGTTTCAGATACTTGTGTTGGAGATTTCATTCCATGGGTTGCTATAATGTTATGTTTATTGTCTTTGTCTCTTTGTTGATGTTCCGTCCTTTGATGAAAAGGATGTTATAAAGAAAAGTTGTTGTTGTTGTTGTTGCTGCTGTTGTTATTATTATTATCGTTTAAGGCAAATAGTTTTGAATTAATGGGATAGATAATTTTTTTCCTTCTCTCAAAAAGTGGCATTTCTTCAGCCAGAAAAGAAATTCATGAGAATTCCTAGTGCTCCTAAGCATCAAATTATAGGTACATCTAGTGAGGACTTGGGAGAGGGCCTTCTTAGTGGCTGCTCCCTGGCTATGGAACCCACTTCAAAGACTGAATTGGTTGGTCTTCTCTTTTTCACCATCAGGCAAAGACATTAATTAAACAGACCTTCCACTTTTAACTGGTTGGAATAATGCAACAAATCTGCTGGTTGTTAATCTGTAAGAGGTTTTAATGTGCTTTTAACAGTTCTAAATTAATGTTTTCCAGTGGATTAAGTGGCTTTTAAATGTTTATGTTACAGTTGTTTCGCTATATCGCTTTAATTGTATTTTAACAACTATGCTGTTTTGGGGTCCCACATGGGAAAAAACCAGAGTATAAATCAAATCAATCAATCAAATTTTGTTTTAAAGGCATTATCTCTCTTTTTATGTGTTTTTCTTTTTTATTTAGGATGGAGTTTCAGCATGGGATCTGCCTATCAGTTTCATAGCTGGCGAGTGTTTGTTATTATGTGTGCTCTCCCTTGTGTTTCTGCTGTGGTTGCACTTACTTTCATGCCTGAGAGTCCAAGGTTCTTGCTTGAGGTAAAATGCCTTTATCATTCAAAATGGTGAACCTGCCTAGGTGTTGAAGTAAATTTTGGAGGCCTAGCTCACTGGGCTGCCATTAAGACAGAGCAGGTTTATTGGGATTAGGGGACAAGGCTTTTTTTTAGCAGTGGCCCCGTATCATTGGAACTGTTTCCTTAGTGAAATATACTTATTTGATGCCCCAACTTGACAGCTTTGAAAAATAGCCCCAAAGAAGTTTCTGTGGTATTGTTTTCTTGTTGTATTCTTAAGCTGTGAATTTTTGCTATCATAAAATAGACTAAACTAAAAATAAACATTAATTGTCTATTTCTGTGTAATATGAAAATTCTGTTAACAGTTAACAGAATCATAGAATCGTAGAATCATAGAATCATAGAAATGTAGAGTTGGAAGAGATCTCAGGGGTCATCCAGTCCAACCCCCTGCCATGCAGGAACGCCTTCAAAGCACTCCCAACAGATGGCCATCCAGTCTCTGCTTAAAAACCTCCAAAGAAGGAGACTCCACCACACTCCAAGGCAGCATATTCCACTGCCGGACAGACCTGACTGTCAGGAAGTTCTTCCTGAGGTTCAGGTGGAATCTCCTTTCCTGCAGCTTGAATCCATTGCTCCTTGTCCTGGTCTCTGGAGCAGCAGAAAACAAGCCCACTCCCTCCTCTACATGGCATCCCTTCAAATATTTAAACATGGCTATCACGTCCCCTCTTAACCTTCTCAACAGAACAAACAAGAACAACAACAACAACAGAATAAATGATATCTTGTCAATCTTCCGCCTCATCTTTTCTGGGTCTACTAGTCGGTCATGTTGACCATACTTATATTAAGAAGCTTCTGTACCAACTTTGTAGCTCTAAGCCTAGTAACTCCTGAGTCTTTTAACTGAAGTATAGTTGGATTAACATTCAACTATAATTGTAGAAACCCATCCAGGAAATGAGAAAAAGAAATAGAAAAAGAAATCAGAATTCAGTCAACTATTGAGACATGATATCCAGCTTAGGCCATTTCCTCACTACACTCTTATAGCGCGATTATTCCACTTTCAACATCCTATGGAATCCTGAGGTTTGCAGTTTCGGGAGGGGCCGGTGAGCTCCTCCTGAAACTGCAAACCCCAGGATTCCATAGGATGTTGAAAGTGGAATAATCGTGCTATAAGAGTGTAGTGCGGAAATAGAGCACGTTTCATTTCCTAGTTTCATAAATCATCTACTAAAGAGAACAAATACAGAGTGATGTCAATTTATTGCTGATGTGGTATGCTTTTCTTGATTTTATTGCTGGCATAGTGGTTAGAGAGTTGATCTAGGACTGAAGCAGTTCCTCAGCCATGGAGCTCCCTTTGTGACTTTATGCTAGTCATTTCCACCTAACTTACCACATAGGATTGTTGTGAGGGTAAAGTTAAGGGGTATGGAGCATCATGTATATAGCCTTGCTTGATCCCCTTGGAAGAAAAATGAGATATGAATCAAATGAGTTTATTTATTCAATTTACATTGTGTCTTTCTCTCAAGACTAGACCTCAAGGCACCCAAAACTAGATTAAAAACAGGTACAGGTAAAAGATACAAAAATTTATCATATTAAAACACAACTAAACAATGGATAGCGTCAAAGAGAACAGAAAGGGAGCCGGCTAAACATGCTGAGAAAGGAAGTTCCGCAACCTCGTAAGAAGCTGGTCAGAAGGCTCTCCCTCATGTACCCTCTGAGGGTGGCAGGACTGAGAGAAGAGGCTCTGCCAAAGATCTCAGAGCACAAACATGCTTTTATGAATAATAACAAAGAAAGAAAAATATAGGCTATTTATTATTTTTATAGTACTATATGTGACCCAAATTCTTATTTTGTAAACAACTTGGAAAGAGTCTGGCCCTAAAATGTGGGATTAATGTAGCTGTGAATAAGGTGTAAAAATAATAATTAAGTTTATGAAATTGTTAGGATTTCAGGGCAGTTCTTCATGGGTTACCCACTTTATAATAATCCTTATTTGAGGTGACCTGAGACTAACTATTTGTTACTATACCATAATATTGAGACTGGATTTGGAGGTAAATAAATGAGAGACATTAATAGTACAGGTTCTCAACAGTGTGCATTACCAAAACATTAGTTCTCTGACCTTCTGTTGAAAAATATGCGTGTAATTTTATAAAATTTCTTCTCTGTAGACTGGAAAACATGATGAAGCTTGGATGATTCTCAAACAGATTCATGATACAAATATGCGAGCCCGTGGCCAGCCTGAAAAAGTTTTCACAGTGAGTATATTCTACACAAGAAAACCTCATTCATGGACCCATTCATTCATTTATTACTTCAGTCAATATTTATCCAGTGCAAGACCCAAGGCAGTTTACATTATCCATTGAAACAGAATTCAGCTAAAACTAGTCATCTGTATATTGATGAATAATTGAAAGAATTTGTTCTCTTAAAACCAAGCAAAAAATTAAAATAATTGGGAAACACTAAAGTGTAAAAAAAAAATTTAAATATGAATCATGATAGTTGCTCTTTGTATTGTGATCTTTTGTTTGCTTTCTTCATAACATAAAAAGAGTCTAAAGAAAACTACAGAGCAACAAATTAACTAGAGCAAGAATGGACCATTTCAGAGGGTTCTACACTCGTCTGTGAGCAGTACATAAGTGACTCCAAAGTCTTTTCTGGTTTATTAAAAGCCTCTTGCTTGGGGGTTAAAACAAAGTGCAAGGAATGCCTTGTTGCAGACAAAAACTGAGCACCCTGGGAGTTTTTGCAGGGAAAAGAAAAAGGCAACAGTGGAGCTTCACAGGATGCAGAATTGTTCTAGGAGTACATGTGCCCTGGGGACCATGAGCCTCTCATCAGAGATTTTCAGGAGATTACAAAACAGCTAAGTAATCCTCAACAAAATAGTCCACTATGTTGCTGAGTAGCTTAATGTTGCCTATCCTTCCGTGCAGTTGCCCATGATGGTGCAGCATCCAGCTTTCATTTTCCTTTTAAGGGACAGAAACTTTAGACAAAATCCAGTGTTTTTTTCAGAGAAAGTGTTTCATGAAGCTGTCTGCATTACATTTTTTGGATCATGTGCTAACTTCTTTAACAGTAAAATATCTTCATTTCTCCAAAGAAAGAAAATAACATAAAAAGCTTTACTGTATTCTTCATAGGTCAACAGGATCAAAACTCCCAAACAGATAGATGAACTTATAGAAATTGAAAGTGATACGGGGACCTGGTACAGGAGATGTTATGTCAGAGTGCGCACAGAACTGGATGGTGTAAGTAATGTAATCTCTTAAGAATATTATTTGTACTGAATTGCAAGTAAAACTAGAGAAATGCACCTGTTTTAACATTGCCATTCATTTCAGAAGAAACTTAATTTGAAGTGGATTTTTTTAAACATAAAGGAGTTTTCCATGCTTCCATGTTATTTTATTTTATTATGGTCCTTTTTCCTAACATACTTCCAAGAACCTCAGTTTGGTTTGCATTATACCCTCCCAATTTTTAATCATAACAGTTTTGTGACATGTGTCTGCCTAAGGTCACTCACTGAAATTAATGGATAGCTGGTGATTCGAACCTTGGTTTCATCAGTGTGTTTCTATCACGGCAGCACATCTAACAGCATAATCCTATGCATGCATGCTCAGAAATAACTCTCATTGAATTCAGTGTGACTTGCTCTCTTGTGAACAGGTACAGGTTTGCATTGTAACTGCAACATGGGGAATGTCCCAGGAAATGGAAGGTATCTTTTCTCCAGGCTACTTCTATAATGACTTTGGGTTGTATAATTGGCATTACAAACGCATTACATTGGCATTACAAATGCTACAAACGCCTTTGGACCAAGGCAGTCCAAAGTCTTTACATCTTGATATAGGTGATTTCTGAGAAGGAATTGTATCACCTGCACAGTGGTATAGCTAGGGTATTTTAACTCCTGGACTTAAGATCTTACAAAGGCCCCCTTAAGACAATCCTGTGTATTATTTCAGTGATGAAGCATGCAACTAGCATATCTTCCTACTACCATTTCTTGCTTTTCAGCTGCTTCTGTATTTCTGGCATTTTAGGGCAAAACAAAAATTAAAAAATCCAAACTATTTGTGAATAAAAATGAAAATAATATAGACTCTTGGCATGTGTAGTTTTTGATCTTAAACTCTTTAAAGCCATAGTACCATGGGACTACAAGAAAAAAATTGACTTTGCTTCTGCCTCCCTGGTGCTAAACACATTTACTAGAAAATTAACACCAATTTATTGTCACCCTTTAACTAAAAGGTAAGGATGTTACATCAGCAAAAACAAACACTGGGAAGTCTTGGCATGCCCATAGCAGTCTAGGAGCTGATGCCAGTCCTGTTTGTCAGTGCCCCCATCAAGTGCTATTCTTGTAATCTGACATTTCAGAGAACTATAGACAATTCACAGCTGTCTATTATGAGAGAGAAAAAAAGTCATCCCTTAGTGATAAATGATAGATGAACCATTGTTAGACGTTACTCTTTATCAGTGCGTAGACCTGGCTTGATAATTCTGCTGTTTCATATCTGGTTCACCAAAGTGCATACTCTAAACCAGGGGTCAACCCTTCAGATTTTGTTGAACTATAAATGCAACTCCCAACATTCTCAGCAGAGCCAATGCTGAAGAATGCTGAAAGTTGCAGTCCAACAACACCTGGAGGGCCACACAGCTGTCCTCTCTGCTGTAAATCTATATATTTTTTAATATTTTTAATTAAATAGAGTTTTAGAAATAAATGCTAATTTTCTTAATCTTTCGCAGATCTGGTTAACATTTATGAGGTGTTTCACCTATCCAGTCAAGGACAATACGACCAAACTTGCAGCAGTATGGTTTACACTTTCTTTTGGGTAAGGTTAATAAGACAAACCTACAGTGGTTAAATTGCATTGTACTAGTGTTGTTGTAAGATAGTCTTGCTTATCAAAGTGTGGTAAAATGGTTTGGAAGTGCTGAGTTTTATATGATGAGGAAAGTTCCAGGGAAAAAAAATGTCTTCCACTAATCTAGGGTCATCTACCTAAGATGAATAGTAGAAGAGCTGGGATAGATAAAAAGAGAAGATGATTTGTTTTCATTAATCACAATTAAAATTCACTACAGCACTGAGATTACACTAAGGCATGGTTACATATAATAAACCACAAGCAACAGCTTCAGACGTCCTACCTAGTGGCTGGCCCAGGATAGATGGGACAGAGCAGAAGCTACAGTTGGGAAGCTAAGCTTGCTTTTGTTAACACTAGATGTTATGTTGCATCTGAATGCAGCCTGCATATTTTAAACTATTACTTTTTATGAGTGCATGGACAAGAAAATACTAGCTTTGGTTCATTTTTATTTTGGGCTTCAGTTCATTTTTAAAAAACATAATTCTAACATTTTCCACTGAGGCTATGTTTGTTCAAATTATATGCATTGCTCTTCACAGCTACTATGGATTGTCAGTCTGGTTTCCAGATGTCATTAAGCATCTACAAGCAGCTGAATATGCTTCTAGGACGAAGACTTTTAAGAATGAGACGATTATAGATTTTGACTTCAACTTTACTTTGGAAAATCAGATCCACTTGAATGGGACATTCATCAATGACAGGTTTAAATAAATAAATAATCAATTTACTTTCTAGAATCGCTCACTAGTGGTTCATTGTTATCCAAATATTGTCCTTTCCCTGATAACAAAGAGCTGTTAGGCACTTTTAATTCTTAATAACTGCTGTGCTTGGTTTGGGGAGCCTCACTCTTGAAAAAGTTTAGTCTTATGTGGTAATTCATCCCACATAAGCAGTAAAGATGACATGCTCATGGCTACTTCAGGCGATTATTGAGTTGGGATTGAACACTGATCCAACATGCTCAAAGACAACACGGTTATTTCATTCTTGTTTACATTTACATATTTGTTGTCATTCAAGAAACCCAGGGCGACTTTCATGGTCTTACTACATTTTATAGTCACAGCAACCCTCAGAAGCCCTTTGACCTGAGAAAGAGTGGCTTGTACTTTATATTGCATTGCTGTCTCCTTTCCATTTTTATGTATGAGTGTCAAGAATATAGATTCTGTTCTGATGTTCTGATTGCCAAATGTCTCTTCCCTACTTTTTCCTGGAGTCCCTTCTCTTCATTGATATAAATCATAGTTTGCTCTGCTTTTCAAATCAGGTGAAATATGATTAGCACTATCTAGGAATTATTTCTGAACCATTGTTTTCAAACTATGCTTTCAAATGATAGGTTGGAGATAGATAATGCCAACTATAGTATAGTTGATGGCCACATCACAGCAGAGTATGGTTATACAAACCTGGAATAGAGAAAGGATTTTGCATGCAAGAGAAAAAGTTGGCATATACAAGCCTAGGAATCATGGAGTATTTGATTATTTTTGAATTATTATATCATGATTTAGATGATCAGACTGTAACATGTATTGAGTTATACTGCGGCAGCATCAATTGAAACATGACTACAAAATAAGATTTCTTGCTGTTTATGATATTCTAAGCTGATCAAATTATTTCTGTTGGTCAGGTTTACCATGATGAAATTTAAAGCAGTTACTTTTCAAGATACACTTTTTAAGAACTGCAATTTTGAAGATGTTACTACATTGAATACATACTTCAGGAACTGTGTTTTTGTAGAGACCACTTTTGACAGCACAGGTATGGGTGAAAGAAATTCATTGTTTAGCTGTCCATCTCTGGGAATAGGGTTGGCTCCATTTTATCAATAATTTCTTGCCAGGATGCTGTGGTTACAGATGGTACAATGGAATTCAAAACAAACTTGAAAGAGACCACCTGTTTTTCAACACTCTCACTTGGAACTACATAGGAATGTTATATGCTGAATTGGTGGATGATCGTATCTCTGGTACAGCTAATTTTCTGTATCCATTTAGAGGAAGAAGAGCAGGTCCTGGGGGATTTTTTTTTTTAATCACAACTCCTGGAACCCTTCAGCCATGATGAATTGCTGTGGTGGTTCAGGGATTCTGGATCTTGTAGTCCAAGAAAATAATGTTTCAGTTCTCTGAAGAATAGTAGATGGATTTAGCTACCTTAAGAATACAAAATAAAATAAAGAAGCAAATCTTCCCTCTGGTATGAAACTTTTTCTCCCCGGCACGAATGTTCTTTGCTTACTGAATCATGGTGAGGGTAGCTGAATATAGGCTTCCCTAGGCAGCCACTTCAAGGTTACCTTTAGGACTTCAAACAGGTAGAAAATAATGAACTTGTACCAGGGACATCCCAAGACAATTTGCTACCTAGGGTGAAGGAGGACATGATGCCCACTCCCTCATTCCAGATGCAGAAGCTGACTGGGCAGCCAGTTGAACCTCACTGTAATACTGATGCTAGAAATAGCTTCCTTCAGCACACCAGAGAAAAGTATCTAGTTTAGTTACTCAGGGAACAGGTTGTATTATACACACAGCTTTGGTGGCCAACCGAGGACAACAGCTGAGGAGCTCATAAGAGAAAGCCAGAGTCTGTCATTGCTATCCTTCCACAGAATCTATGGCCTGAGGTAATTGTCTCACTCCGTCTAGTTTGCCTCACTAAGATACAATCTGTATGAAAGATTGATCTATATCATTCTGATCCTCAGGCTTTTTAATAATTATAATTTAATAATACTTTTAATAATTCTGTAGATCTGCATATCTACATATAGATCAATATCTACATCAGTGTGTGTGTGTTATTGTACAAGAATAATATATTAAATAAGAAAGAAGTTGCTACCCTTTTTGACACTCAGAATTAGGTCTTTGAGGCAGCTGTCTCATTCGCCCTAATGACCAGGGGCTTGATTATTTGTGAAGTGTGTAAACCACATTCTGTACACAGATCCTTGTGTCTAGAGAGTATTAGAAGAGGCTCCGCTCATGATGCTGCCTTTTCAGGCGTCATGTTATAAGGCCCCCTTGTAATGACGCCCTACTCCTGCCTCATTCTATCCTGGTTTAGAGGAAAGTGGTCAAAACTCTTGTGAGTAATTTAAGTTAAAATACTTATATACTGCTTTTCAGTTAAAGTACCCACAGTTATTTACAATAGCTGTTATTTTCAGAATAGTAAAACACGCACAAACACAAACCAAACTTTTACAAGAGTAGCAAAAAGAAATGTAATTTAAAATCAGGAAGTCATACCTCTGAAAGCATCAGCTGCCAATTACCCATTAAAAGCCCTGAACTTGTAAAAGGTTTTAACCTGACATCCAGATATTTTATATATATTATATATTTTATTAGAAAAAATGATGTCATCATTGAGATTATTGATATTCAAACTGTTTTAAAATCAGATATTTTCACAACTACCTGGTATTGTTCTAATTGTCATTTTCTCTGTTTCCATAGATCTTGAACCATATAAATATCCTGGCAGTGAATTTATAAACTGTACAATCCAACATAACAAGACAGGATGTCAGATCTCCTTTGATGACGATTACAGTGCCTATTGGATTTATTTTGTTAATTTCCTGGGGACTTTAGCAGTATTACCAGGAAATATTGTCTCAGCTCTTCTGATGGACAGAATTGGGCGTTTAACAATGTTAGGTATGCTTTTCATTAAAATGGATTTTAAAAATACTTTAAGCAGTTACGAGTGATGAAGTGGGAGAGGAATTTAAAAAACAATTTTACAAAAAGCTATTTAAAACAGATTCCCTAGGTAAATAGCTAATTTTGTTAATTCTTTTCATAGACTCAGTATCATCCGAAATATTACATATGTCTCAGTGATTTTGTTTGTTTTAAGTAACTTCAGAGTTGTGAACTTCTGCTGGAAAAGAATTACTGATACCTGCCCATACATATTCAGAGATAGTCATGTCGACCATGCAGCAAAATACATCAAAATCTAAAATCCATAAAGCAATAATACCATTATTAGCCAACTCCAAAACATAAAATGTGTTATACAAGCTTTCAAAGCTTCACTGGATTAAAAACCATACAGGAGAAAAAAGGTGACATGTTAGAGTAATAGCCCTGCGTTCTGTATCAGATATTACTCTGTTGGGAGTTAAGATACTGTTGAGAGATTGAGGGAGACAGAGGCCAGCCTCCTTCTTGGCCATGAGGGAATCGGGGACGAAGGACAATAAAAGGCATGTAATAAAATTTCAACTCCATTAGCAACAGACAAATAACTTCCTTTGAGATCCAGCTGGAGGTCCAGAATGTAAGCCTGTGACTCCGACATTGTCAGCTTTTTGTTTTTCAAAGAAATCCTTTGAAACTTCAATGTGTTCTATGCTCATATATGTATGCTCAAAAGGAAGTCTTTTTCTTCTGACCATTTCTCACAACCTACCCATTTCTACCACCAAGCCCATCTGGAGGCTTGTAGAAAAGATCTGCAGTTCCTCTGGTCTCATTCACAAGTTCCTCCTTTTTTGTTTTTATAAAATCAAGTGATTGTTTCTAGTGTCTAATTATATACCATGTAGTTTGGCCTTCTCTTTGAGACCTTGTGAAATTTTGTTAGGTAGAATAACTTACAAGAAGCTGTTCTGGAAAGGCCAAGCCCATAGAAGGATTGGGAAGGCACCAGTATAGGCAGAAATCTCAAACTGGTGGTGAGAACTGTAAGTAAGAAGGCTGGGCAGACTATAGACCAAGATCAGAAGCCATGGATGAGTCAAAAAGACAATTATCTGTCAGCATTTTACCCAGATCTCAGTGAGCATGGAAATTATTCCTGTAGGTTTCTATAAACCTTCAATTAAGCTTTATAGCAGAGATGAGGAAGTAAAATAGACCAGATTGCCCCACCCCAAGCCTTCAGTGTGCCAAATTATTGTGGGGGGTGCTGCTGGGTGTAGTATTTTTGCAGCTTGTGTCACTGTAACCTGCAACCTGTTTCTTAAGGATGCAAGTTCCTTCTGGTTGAAGATCATGACACCAGTATGGAATTGTTAGTGATACCATGACAAATCAGTAGTAATTCCCACTTTTTGCCTGCAGGTGGCTCTATGATTCTTTCTGGGATTAGTTGTTTTTTCCTATGGTTTGGTACAAGTGAATCCATGATGATAGGTATGCTGTGTCTATACAATGGCCTCACCATTTCAGCATGGAATTCCCTTGACGTCATTACTGTGGAACTTTATCCTACAGACAGGAGGTATGTTTTTATATTCTTATTGTGCTTTATAAACTTCCTGAAGCATAGTAAAGAAAAAAAATGGCAGTCAGAGATTAAATGGGCTGATTTTCTTTTTCATTGTCATCTGGGTCTGCTTTTGTGTCTTAAAGAAGCTACTGAGTAATCATAAATAAGGCAGCCTTCATACTGGAGGGAAGAAAATAAAGGAATCACCTGGTTATCTGCAGGACTGGTGGTGTTTAACTTTCTCATAAATTAAGTGGACAAAGAACTGGTATATTTCCTGTGAATTTCTGCTGATGTTGGACATTGTTAGAGACAAATGTATTCAGCTACTCAATCTGGATTAATCCAGTATAGCTGTTGTTCCAGTCAGCCACACAGCAAACAACAAAGTTTGAACCTTGGTTTCTAGATTAGCAGTGTCTTCTCCTGTGATGCTTATTAATAAATTCAAAGTCATCTGCTTTTATAGCACTATGTTTTTATTGTACTTTCATTAAAGTGAACTGCTTACTAGTTAATACTCCCACTATTAAACTTTAATATAATTAAAATAGTCCTTCTTTTAGAAGCAGCTTTTTCTGTTTTTTTTTTCTTTTTCAAATTTATAGACAAAATGACCTCAGTCAGAGTTAGGAATGCTTAAGCTCAGAGATGCTGAAAACTGGCACTGGGCCCCTCTTCTCCAAATTTAGTAACAGACTTTATTGCCACTTTCTGGTCTGATGAGATAACATTTCTTTTGTTTAATGTATTCATTGTTGCTGTTGTTGTTGTTGTCATTGTTTTTCACTATCCCAGCCCTCCAGAAGTCTGGGCCTCAGGAATTTGTCTCCCAATGCCCCCTCCTTTCCCCTGCTTAAGTCTACCTCTTCTCTGTGGTTCCCTTGTGATTCTCACTGAGGAAAAAATGCAGGATGACCTCAAATACACTCTGAACAAAAACAGAAAGGTGAAGCCCAAAGTTCTGAAGACTGATTGGTTTAATGTAAAAAAAAACCTCATGAGAATGTGTGGTGGTGGTAGCTGACATGTTTCAAGTAATTGCTCTCCATATGATACAGTGATACCTTCTAATTTTTGATATGGGAAATTCTTTCGTATTCAAAGAACTCATTGGGTTTTTTTAAAAACTCCAGCTTCACATCTACAAGTCCAGAGGATAAAAGTTACAGAGCTGATAAATATTTTTTTTGCACTAGAATTCCCAGAATTCCCTAGCCAGCATGGCCATTAGTCATGGTGGTTGCAGAATTTGGGGACTTGTAGTTCAAAGCAGTAACTTTGCTTAATTCTGACCATTACAAGCTAGTGTTGGCAGGTCCTGGCAGAATACTTTACTAGTATGCTGTGCAATTAATACCACTTCATATTTTTGTGACTAGACATTTTAAAAACCATAGTCAGGAGTTAAACATCTATTATTTAGATTCAGGTGAAATATTTCAGTAAGCTTTTAGATATATCAGTGGTGTATTAATGACTTTTCACATCATATGATATGATAAACAGACCAGCTGCACTGAAGCAATAGACAGATTTAACATTCCTTGGGGCTAGTCTGAATTCTGGTAGGCATTTGATGTTTCTCTTGTCTTTTGAACAAATTAGTAGGCTTTTTTAAAATGACATTTCGCTTGCCTTTTTTTAAAAAAATAGTTTAATAAACAGAGCAATTCTCTTGGAAGTGGGGGAAGAAAAATCTGAGTGGAGGGATGTTTTTCTGATACTTAGTTGGCCTCACACCTCCTATCAGAGGGTAGTTTGGGGTATTTTTCCTCCACCTCTCCAAGTTTTCCCCTTCTTTTTCACAGTTTCCTTTACATTTTCTGTTAATTTTAATGGAGAAAAGGAAGAACAAATTATACTGCCTTCAAAACTGGCACAAATTTTCTCTCCATTTTGGAGGCAAAAGAGGATAGACAGAGATCCTATAGATCCACAGCTTCTCAAATGTGTCCTCCCTCATGGAGTTCCCACCACTGGCAGTTGGTAATTTCTATGTTATCAGTGCAGTGAATCCGCCTTGGGTTTTATTTCAGATTTTAAAGGAGCTACTCAAGGTATGGAACCTTATCCCCCAAATGACATTTAGTACCATGGAGAGCTCCTTTGAAATTTGAACTTGCAACCTGAAGCAGATTCACTGCTGTTCTGACTTCAGAGTCCCCAGGTGCCATTGATTCCAACATCCAAGGAGCAACACCTGCACACTCTTGTCACATTCTCACAGAAGAGGATTGTGAAGATCTCTCAACATATGTGAGCATTTCCCTTTTCAGAGAGGGGGATCCAAAACTGAAATAACCAAAACTAGTCCCTGGTATACCCACCAAGGGATTACTGAATTAGTAGAGTCCCTTGAATATATTAAAGGTTTATAATTCATCAGTGCATGTACTCCCTCTGCTGACATAAATGTCAGCTGTTTCATGCTGTCCTTGTGTTCATAATGAAAAGAGGGGAAGTGGAGGGGAGTGAGGAGAGAACAAATTTAATAGCATATTTAAGAGTAACATAATTTCAGCATGAGCTTTTGTGGATATCAATCACTTCCTCAGATGCGCTGATGGAATACAATATTAAAGCTGTAGTATTGTAGTTCCTCAATGTATCTGAAGCAGTGGATTAATATCTACAAGAGCCCATGTGGAAATAAATAAGTTAGTTCTAAAGGTACTACTAGATTCCTTGCCTCCCGCCTCATTTCCTATTTTATACAGTGACAGACTAACATAGATATCTCTTTGAAAGCTACTTGAGTTCATAGTTCTGTTTATTGCATGGCATGTAGATTTCTGCAAGCAAATCAAACTAGTTTTCAGGCTCAGCAGACATACAATCCATGGATGGGACTGTCAACTTGGTAGAACTTGCCAGAGTGTAACAACCACTGGTATAGTCTTGAGAATTGTCCCCTTACCACAGTGAGATGCCAGAATAGGAGGCTGTGGGTGAGAACTGTACACTGTATTGGAATATTTTTTACATTTTTGGATTTTGTACCATGCTAGTATGTACTACATGTTGTACTCTGGTTCCCAGCCAACACTCTTTTTCTGTTTAATTATAATTAAAACACACACACATACCTCTACTCATTGCTTACCATTGAATTTTCCTGCCTTAATACATGCTTTTCAGATTTCCTTTTCAAAACTGGTCTGTCATAAATATTATTTATACTCTTATGTCTAATCCTATCAGGTGGGAAATGGTTTAATATTCTAATTTTGGAGACACTGGCACAGCAAGTTTCTACTGCCATCCTGTGGAAAGACTATGACGGTGTTCCAGTCTTGCTTTTCCCAACTGTGGAATATAATGTCACCAAAAGCAGCATTAGTATTGTCTCTTCTTCATACTCTGTTAGTCTGCTCTAATAGTGCATTCAGTGAGCTTTGTTAACGCATTACAAAAGCTCTGTTGAGCTGTAGTTTCTTTTTTTCCCCATCAGGCATATATAAAACCTTGTCATTATTAGTGATAATCTGTTTAAGGCAAAGGAGCAATAAAGATTGAGCGCTGTAATCTCAGGGGCTCTACTTTACGTAAAACACTTTCTGGGTTCTTTTGGGCAGGGCAGATGGACTATTTGTTAGTTTCCCTACCTAACCTCCCATGGGGTTTTGCTTTTTTATGTTAAGAAATAAAATTCCCTCTCACTGCAATTAATAAGAAGGGATCCATTCAACCAGCTACAGAGCTCGCATGCATTTATCCCCATATTGAGCTCTGTGAAATTTGTGTTCTCTCCTTCCTTGCTCACCACAGCACTTTTGACATTCCCTGTCCTTTTCTGAGGTTGGAATTCCAGCTTGAGGAAGGAGGAAAGACCAGGTCGGGATATTCAATATGAGACTTCCCTCTTTGTAGCTGGTGGAAGGATTTCTTTTTGCAACCTAAAAACATTCTATCTCTTCCTTTTATTCTACATCGTAACTCCCATCATCTTGGTAACCTTACAGAATTATAGGTTGAAAGGATGGCCAAGTTTTCTTCTTCCTAAATGTGTGATTGCAGACCAAGTGTACTAAAATGTTATGGCCAAGATGCTGCATTGTATACATGGAGCGTAATATTCTACATATGCAGCTCCATGCCTCTTTCTCTCCCACAGCTGTCAATCTCCAGGATCCACTGCTGCTGCGTTTCACTGGCCTGGCTGGGGAGATGAAGGGCGGTGCAACTCCAGTTACAAAGAATGGAGAACACCCTCATTTTTTGTCCCCTTGCAGCTGAGACTGTCCACTTCTTTGTTGCCTTAATGGTCTCCCCCTTCCTCCCCTCCCCTCCCTCCATGGATAGCTCCCTGCAAACTGTCCAAAAGAAAACAAACACATATGCAACCCAGAGTTAAAAAGGGGTATGTCAAAAGTATTCCAGTCAATATCATACTTCACTACAGCTTTTTGTCTCCCCTGTTCCCCCTTTTCATTCATTACGGGCTCTCTCTACCTGAACAGGCAGAATGTGAAATTTTACTCCAGTTTTGTGGCCACTGCTTTCCCTAATCTTTCTTGGCTATCTTTATTTGTAGGCTACTGTGGTATATTTTTCTTCAGATATGATCTCAGGAAAGATTTATATGTAATATAATCCTGATTATTTCAGTCTGCTGCTTTGAACTTGCACTCTGCAGTAGCTGATTTTAGATACACACAGCAGTAGAGCTTTCCCATTTTTTCCGGCTTTAAAATACAAGAAGCATCAAGTTTTATTAATGCGTTGATTCCAATTTTCTAAATGTGGGAACAGAAGCATCTTTCTAATGAAACATTTTCAGATAAGGTATTCACAAAGACCAGATGTTTCAAATGTATTTATTAAAGTATAACATATCTCCAACACACAATCTTGGGATCTGAATAAACATTCATTTGATCCCTAAGAAGGTAGCTTTCCTCTTCCACTCAGTGCAGAGTAGATGATAATAATCATGATAATATTTAGCAGCGTTTCATATCATGTAACTCAACCAAATTGCAAAACAAGAAGTGCTACAGATTATAACATTTCTGATCTTTTATTCAGTTGTAGGAAAGCATAAAACCTCTGTCTGGGATTCTGAACAGTTACTAACCCAGTATTTTATTTTGTTTCTTTATCAAAATGTTTATATCTTCGCCTATATCATGGGATCTCAGGCTGTGGCATACCTAGCATATTTGACACCTGGAGTGAAGAGGGTGTGTGTGGGCTTCTTTGCCTTCTGAGTCAAAATTATGTGGCTGGCTTTGGAGTGGGGGGGGCACGGCTTCCTGTTTCACCTTAGGCAACAGAATGTCTTGGGCCAGCTTTCCTAGGAGGCTAAGCCCCTTTGGCAGGGCACACAGACAAGGGAGCAAGGGCGGCTCTCCTGCTTCCCCTTGTATCATCTTGGCTCTTTTGGTTGAAGCTGCTTTAGGCTGGGCCAGTGGAGGGCCAGTGAGGTGCATTCTTGGATACACAGTCAGGTCTTCAAAACAGCATAAAAGACCCATCTCTTCCAGAAGTCTTATCCAGATTATTTTTAAATTAAGATTTTTAGACTTTATATTGATTGTTTTGAATATGTATTGGCTTGATATGCTCTTTTAACCGTGTTATATTGTTCCTCACCTCAATCCATAGGGAGAGACAGGTAAGAAATAAATAGCAGCAGCATCCCCTGTCCTCCATTAACCCACAATGCTCCCAGTTCCCTCTCCCTCTACTCCAAATGTGAGAGAGAAATAGGAGAAATGTTGCCAGTTCCCATCTCCAGTAAATGACCAGAAAAAACATTCCTGTAAGTCTCTTGGTGCTGGGCACCACTTGAGGCCTTTCTGCTCTGGCAGTGCCAGCTTCCCCTGGCTCTGCCAGCTGCAGCTTTGGCACGTCCTCCCTCTTGGCCCAGTTGGTGAGAAACCCTGGCAGCCAGCTGGCCACAGTCCAGCCTTCCGCATCTTCTCTCACTCGCTTCTTTTCTCATCCAAGGAAGGCCTGGAGAATCATGTTCTCAACCCTCCCTTCCAGAAGAGGGAGAACTCCCCTTTCTGTACCCCCTTAGTGTCTACACGTGCTCCCACCAACTCACCTTTGATCATCTCAGCATCATACAAGTGAAACAATACAAGCAGTTTAAAGGAATAAAATATCATTTAAACAGGCTAAAAATGTATTAAGCAATTTAACAAGTTAAATCGTTAAAACCATGTATGTTAGGCCCCAAAGACTTTAATAAAAAGTCGCTTTTTGAGTTGGTGCTGGAAAGAAAGCAATCCACAAAGAGGGTATTCCACAAACAGGGCACCTGTTCCTATGTCTTCCCTCTGTGTAGTGCTCCTACTTCTGAAAGACAGAGGAGGACCACTGTATCATATTTCAGTCAGGCATATACAGGGAGAGGTGCTCTCTCAAGTACTGAGGTCCCAAGCTCTTTAAGGCTTTGAATGCGATCACCAGCATCTTGAATTCAGACTGGAAGTGAATTGGCAGACGCTACTGAATAGACAGTACAGATGAGGTAGACAAATAGTCTGTCATAGGAAAAGGCAGGTCTTCGAGGGTGATGTCTGTTTCTTTTTTTTTAGTTGTAAAACAGCAGCTGGTTTGCGCCTGGGAGCCTCCTGCGCCCAGTAGTCACTGATTGGTTGTAGAGTGGCACCTTGGCACCTGCAAAATGATGGTGCCAGGGTACAAAAGCCAGCAGAGGTATGCTGACATAGATACAATATGGGTTCTCACCTAAAATCTTGAGGTCCAAGCAGCCAATTTCCACAAGACTTTATTCACCAGTGTTATTCTCATAGCCTTTTCCTTCTTGTTTCCATCACCTACACCAACGAATCCTCAAAACTTCCAGTTTCTCCACCCCTATAACTTTTCAGATTTCTGGCTAAATCCATCCCTTTTTATAGCCATGAGTATTTCTGTATCATTGTGTCTTATGAATATCCAGGCAGTAGTGTGAAAATGTATACAGTTTCAAATAATCACTGTATTTTTTGAAAGAAATTCTTTTTGAAAATGCAGCAACTAGGGAGCCAAATCCCTGGGAGCCAAATCAGGTGAGAAGCCTGGCTGCTCGGAGCCACATGTCTCTCTCAGCTAAGGAAGGAGTGTCCTCCCCTTTCTTCAGCTGTGAGAGGCATGGAGTGAGATAGCAGTGCTGGGCTTCCTGTGCGTTTCTCAGCTGAGCAGGGAGTGTCTATCTCCTTCCTCAGCTGCAAGAGAGGTGCAGATCCATGGGGGTACTGGTCATGCAGTTATGGAGGACCTACTGTATTTGTTTTTGTTTCCAAACATCTGCAAGATAGCCCATCATCTCAGTACTGGCTTTTCAAGTCACTAATACAAATGTCTCTGAACGGATAGCTCTCCTAGTCTATCTCAGTGTGATCTCATCAGGATTTCTACAAAGCGTTCTCAGTAAAGTGACTTCCTTAATGGCACATAAATAGTTTCTATTCTTCAGAGGATTACTATCTCCTTGTCTTTTATCTCTCTGGAACAGAGAGGGATATCTTGCAATAAAGATCTCAAGAAACGCTTCAGATTTAATCGGTTACATTCATTTATTTGCCCCAATAACTGTGTCATCCAGTGCTTGCTGTGATGAGTTGTTGATTTTGCAGACAAAATTGCTTGTTGCAGTTGGATTAAGTTTGACTTCTGGTTTGGACACTGCTGCGTTGCTACTGGAGGAGGGGTAAAAAAATGAAGGCATTGCCCCACAAAAAGAATTTTCCTTTGCTCCCCAAATTTCTAATTGCAGCACCTTAAGACTTCGGTTGAGATGCAGTTTAGGCATCCAAAGAAAAAGGGCAGGTAAAGTTACCAAGGGAATACAGATACAACAAAGACAAGAGCTTTAGGCATGAATGATTTTCGCTGTTTCACTCTATGGCCATTTCCTCACGGGGTATTTAAAATGATGCAGTGCGTCCTCCATGGAGGACGTCTGCCCTTGGAGCGGACTGGGTTCGGACTACTTACCGTAGATCCGCACCTCAGTCCGCTCCGGAATGACCCCAAGTGGTCCTCCAGCATGCTTTTGAAAGACCTAATTTTTCCAGTCTTTCAAAAGCATGGAGCACGCCACTGCGAGCCTGCTCCCTTGTGCAGATTTGCAGGCTCACACCAATGCGAGCCTGTGATCTGCCAAGGGCGGGCTCTAGGCTGGCGAGCTTCACCGGTTGGTCGAGACCCACAACCAACCGAAAGCTGCCATTTTGGATGCCAGAGCAGTGCGGACCAACGACCATTCTCTGCTCCTCTTCAACCCAGACCAGACCAGACTGCCAGAAGATCCAGTAAGTAGCGGCGCGGGGCGATTCCCTCGCCCCGTGCGGAAATGGCTTGTGATACTAAAAATTTGGGGAGAAAAGGAAAATTTCATTTAGGAGTGCTTACTGGTGGGCAGTATCTTAATTTCTTCCCCTGCACCCAGCTTTGCCCCTGATTAGTCAATCCTAATTCATGCATGAGTAGAACGTCTTAGTAATTACTGGAAAACCTAGTTCCTGAAAATTAATATCTAAATAATGAATTTTAATGACTCAGCAAATTGCATTGGTTAATGGCAATGACAATAGGGTGATCTAGCAGTTAACTTTTATGAATTAATTGTCAAACCTGGAGTTCCAAGCTCTGAGTGATTACTCAAAGAGGCCAGCTGAGTGCTAGTTTTGGTACGATTTTGGTGCCAGGCAAAGGCATTTTCATTTCCTCAGTTTTTTGCTGTGTTTTAATACCTTTTTGTTATATTAATGTGTTTATGACATCTTATGTTTGCTTGCTGTCACACATAGTGTGGTGGGGATGTGAGAATAAGGGAAGGTGCTGCTGTCCTTTTGCTATCCTGGATTGTTAGTGCATCATTCTGGAAAGTTATGGTGTCAAATCTGTAGTCATTTGGCCCTACCTCAATAATTCCCACATCATTCCTCTTTCTTCATACTGACTTGAAATAAAATCTTCTTACTCCTCCAGGTTAAAAAGTACTATTTTAGGGGGCACCTTTTTCAGAAGGCATATTGCATTAGTTTTAGTACAGAGATCTTGTTCTCTTCATATGTTAGACATTTTCAGAAGTGGCATATAAACTAGTACAGTCAGCTTTCCATATTCACTGGGGTTAGGGGCACAAGACCTCCACAAATGTGGATCCCCCCCCCGCAAATATCAAAATGTGTCTGTCTGTCTGTGGGAAGGGGTCTGAGGCGTGGTTGGGGGAATGGGCACGCAGGTCCAAACTAGGTCAGAGAAAGGAAAGAGAAAAGGAATGTGTCTGCATGGTGGCCCTGCACTTCTCTCTCTCTCAATCTCTCTCTCATGAATCACCTTCTTTGTATGGGGGCATCAGGAGAGGGTCTGTGGTGCTGAAAAATTGGGCTGTGAGCCATCTTTAGCTGGCCAGGCAGCCCCTAGTGAAGGAGGAGGAGGACCAATGGCAGATTTTTAAAGGACTGCACAGCCTGATTGGAGCTACCTAGAGGGAAGGCTCCCCTGTAAAAGAATCTCATGAGGTGGGGATGGGAGGGTCTGGGGAAACTCACAAATCTGCGAAAGATAAACTTGCAAATATGGAGGGTTGACTGTATATAGTTGCCCTCTTCACTATGCTTTTCTTTCCTAATTTATTTCTTCCCACCCATGTTAACATCTTCTTTTTTCTTTCTGTTTCAGGGCCACAGGCTTTGGCTTTCTAAATGCATTATGCAAAGCAGCAGCTGTTCTTGGGAACTTAATATTTGGTTCCTTTGTTGTCATTGCCAAATCGATTCCTATTCTTTTGGCTTCTACAGTTCTGGTCTGTGGAGGTTTAGTTGGACTTCGACTCCCTGACACCAGAACCCAAGTGTTGATGTAACTTGGGTAGGATTGTGGATAAAAAGCCATTTACAATTTGTTTTCCTCTCTTTCCAAGTGTCAGATCTCCTGGCTGGATGAGCAAAGGCTTCAGATTTTCAGATCGTGGAAGGTGGGCATGTAGCAGAAGTCCTACTCTCAAAATGAAATATCTGTGGCAGAAGATTAGAAAATAGATTTAAGTCCTCTTCAAATGTTCCCCATTTGAAGCATTACTTTAGTATTACAGCTCCTGGATTACAGCATGACTTAGAATTACATCTTTAGTATTATAGTTCCTGAACTACAGTTTACTGGCTTAGAATTCTGGGAGTAGTGGTCCAAAAATGTAACCTTTCCAAGCTCTTAGTTTAGAATTTGCTGAACACATGGAAGGGTTGGGTGGGGAGGAGAGCTTGGAAACAAACCAAAAGTTAGAACTTGCTGGAGTCCCCTATGTTAGCTGGGGGGTTCTAGAAGTTCTTCTCCACAAAAATAACTTTTCCAAGCTCTGAATTATGCTTGCTAGGTCCCCATCCAGCCTCACATATCCCATCAGCTCCTTCCACTAATCAGTCATCTGTTCAGGGGTGGTCTAAAGTATGAAGCTGAAAGATGTCTGTGCATATACAAGTGTGTGCACAGCAGCTTCTGCTTCAGATCTTCCCTACATGGGCAAAAGGGAGTGGAGCTACTGAGGATCTGATGACATTCTGAAAGGACAAACAGCTACAGCTCTGCTCATTCCCCCACACCTCCTTATCCATTCAGTTAATGCACAGGTGCACTTTTGCAGTGAGTTGTTAAACCTTTGCAAACCACATATGTCATCCTTTCTATGATAGGCTAAAAGGGGATCCCAATGATCAGTTAAACAAGTGGAGTCTCATTGATTTCACGTATGTTACAGAAAGGTAAGAATTCTGTGAATTGCACACCTTAAGAGTTGCTTCTTTCCAAATGATTACTTTTTAAATTGTTGTTGAAAGCCAATAATAATGGCTGTTTCATATATAAGAATTTTTCTTCATGCAGATTGCCTCTGTGTGCGAAAATGTGTTTTCCAAGCCATTTTGCACTCTCAAGGATAGTGTGAATGTTTTGTTTTATCTTTAGCTGGAGAGGTTAAAGAAATTAAAGAAATTAACCACTAAGATAAGAAAATAACCACTAGAGGGGTTAAAGAAAATGTCACATCTGAACACCTTTTGGCCATATGCAAGCTTAGATAAATTGCAGCATGAAAACTGTTCTGCTAGTTTAACCTTTTAATGTTTTAATGTTTGTTCTGTATATGGAAGCCCCAGAAAGAATATCACTACTTTGAATTAAGCTGGTATAAATGAAGTCATCAAAGCCTTTCTTGACAATATCTGATAATCTTAACATGTATAATCAGATGCAGCATAAAACAGAATAATCTGCATGACTGTACTTAAACCTAGTTTTCCTGCTTTCTGAGGAGAATACAGTGAAATTGCTGCTTTGAAAACACCATTTTTAAGCTGATTTGGGCTGAGGCTTAGATTGACAGTTGTAGTTAAATCTGATATAAGATGAAAATTATTCTTGCACCTTCACAGCCATATTTATAATGGGGAAATCAAATTAAGAACATGCCTGACAGTGTATGTTAGATTTTCTGTAAAAATATAATACAGAAAAACAGTAGTCTTTTTTTCCAGCTTGGTAATAAAAACTATTTCTGGGGGGAAAATGACATATTTTTAAAACAAATAACTTCAGTATTTAGAAGAGACTGATGGACTTGTACTCCATTTAGAGTATAAATTGGGTGACTGTATTTTCTTCTATTTAGCCTGGTGGCCTTAGAGAAATTACTCTGAAAAAAGGGGGGGGGAACCCACACATGATTCTCAACTGTCCCATCAGCTTTGGAAGTAGATTCATTGCTGTAATACTTCTACCCCGCTTACACAACACAGGACTGCATGCTACCTGAACTAGGCAGAAGCAGCATATCTCACGGCAGTCCCTTCACAGACTGCCAGGTTAAAAGTGTTTTTTTCATCAGCTGACAGGTGTGGTGATTCTTGAAGACAGAAATTGGGGCCATTTTAGCACTAGACTGTTATAGCGCTATGATTCCACTTTCAACATCCTATGGAATCCTGGGGTTTGCAGCTTTGGGATGTTGAAAGTGGAATCATAGCCCTATAACAGTCTAGTGCAGAAATGGCCTAAGACAGCAAAGAGGGGGAAATATGAGCTTATAACCCACTGAAAAAATTGTTCTGTTTCCTTCCCTTTTACTAATTGTCTGCTTTCTCTAAACTCATACTTAGATTTTTCCGAAGAAATGCAGCAGGCACAGAACTATGTACTTCATTCCAAAGGAGTGCAGTAGGATTTTTAGGAGGTTATCTTTTTCTGAATTGAATCCATAATGTTAATGATTCTGAGATATCTTTTTAATATACATTGTAATGTCTTGATAAAAATTTAATTGTTATTTTAGTTGTTCCTACATTTGTGGATAGTTGCAACATTCTGATTGAGTTCTGTGATTATTGCCAATTTCATAGCTTTTAATATTAGTCTAGCTTTTGAAAGCTAAACTTTTTTGTAGTCAGCTCTGCACTTTAAATTTGGCCCTTTTACAGATTTTCTTTCATTTGGAGGGGAGGAACTTTTTAACCTGCTCTTAGTCATAAGGAGCCCTTACATAATACTTCTAAAAACAAAATCTGAAGCCTCTGTACAGATTGGGAGTGATGATCAATTGCCAGCTGTAAACCATGCTTTTGACATGCACTGTCCATTTAGATTGATGTGGTGTTTTGTCTGCTTTCTTCCTGTATGTAATCACTGAAGAATCCAGAGCCATAACTAAGCTTTAGAAGCAAAAGCAAGCACCAGCTCCAAAGTAGGACTGCCACGATACAAAATCTCACTATTGTTATTATTGTGTTACTTTCTCAGAATCTAATACTTGGTATCCAGATTGAAACTTTTATTCAGGGTGTAGACTTGACAGAATGTAGGCAATAAAAGTGAGCAAAGTGAGGGAAGTGCACAAAGAACAACCAAAGACACGTATATTCATCTTTTTTGAGGTGTGTGATGCATGCTCCTAGAAGACCAGCATTGTCTCTGTGGCCATGGCTCTCCCCTTCCCTACATGAATGAGAAATAGTAGGGTGCAAAGCACGGAAGAGAAAAAGATGTTGTATGAATTGGGAAGACTGCACCACTTCAACACAGTATGTTTGAAGTACAACTGGAGAACACACATGATCTAACCAGATGATAGCCTATGGCTTAGATGCAGATGTCTGATTGCTAATATAAGTCCCTTAATGGTCCAAATGCTCTATATGATATGAGAAGACCAATTTTGCTTAAGCTATGTTGTTGATTTTCATGTGAGCCTTATTCAGTGATCACATAAAATTGAACAATTGGAATTATATATATCTCTTTGTCAAGTTATGAATCACACATACTATCCCTTCAATCTGAGAAGCCCATTTTACAACTGTAAATAAATAGGCAGGATCATGGATTGTTGCTGCCTTACAACTTTCTTATAAAATATTCAGAGGGGCAAAAAATCATGTGTTGTCTCTGCAGAAAGTGAGTTCCAGATTAAAGTGGACTATGCATTGCACTGCAAGGGAGATTTGCAAAATAGTGTTCTGCATGTTATAACAACAAGAGGGAAAAGAGGAATTGAATGCTAGCCATGCTGTTTTGCCTGAAGACTCTTTGCAACATTTAAAAGACTCTCAGAATCAATGATTTTGTACTTATAGCCTTTAAAAAAAATAATAGCCATATTTTGGATTACTGCTTATGTTGTTACATGTAACTTCCTATTCGCTACTGCTGCCTAGTCAGATATCCCTCTGTCTTACACTTGTGCTAGATGTAGATAAAGGTTTTATCATCTATAATTCTAGCTATATTTTCTGTGGGGGAAGCATTGCTGTTTTTATTCCTTTGAACAAATGTCAACCGTCGTTCCTTCCACTTTGTGCAGAGCTCCATAAGAACACTGAACTACTTTATCTATTCCAGCAAGAAAATCTCTGTATTTAAAAAAAAAAAAAAATCAGCCAGAGCATCTAAAACTCTTGCATAGATATCTTCATTTTGCAACTCAGATATGTCCCTGATTCTAAGGCATCTCTCCCTTTCTTTGAGGTCAAGTAGAGTTACTGCATCTGACTTTCTTTGCTGGTCCATTGTTAACTTCCCTGTCACGTGTTCCAGTTTTTGTGTTCTCTCCTGCAGTGCTCCTGTCTTCTCATTTATCTGCTTCATCTCCTTATTGATTTCATCTAAAGAGGGTCTTGACAATATTTTTAAATTCTGCTTAAATTCTCTTCCCATTTCTTACATACTTCTCTCACTCTTTTAATTTCATCCCAAATCATTTGACTTGAATAACTTTTCCTGGGCTGATCAACTGAAGTTCTTCTTTGTACACTAGCCATCTGTATTTGTTTTCTAGTCACAGTAATCCTGACAGCTGTTAACTCCTCCACCACTAGATGTCAATGCTGTGTGCCATTCAGTCTCTTTATTTGGTTCCTAACAGTATCTCCACTGCAAGTTGGAATTCTGTTTACTTTGAGTTCACCTTTCATCTATTTTTGTAGGAATAATGGTGACAGCTTATCCGAAAAGGTAAACAATCACCTTCTTTTGCCATGCTCTGTATTTTGATGAAACTTTTAATAGTAGGCAAGTTATAGGAAGTAATCAGTTCAGTTCAGTTAATCTTTAGCCTTCCCAATATGCTTCAGTGTTGTTAGAGTTTATTTTGTGAGCCAATTCATACACACTGAGCTCTGACCCACTTCTTTAAAAAAAGGGAAAGATCTGTAAAAGTGCTGATGACAAACTTATTTTGATCCCTTCAGCTGGTGGGCTTCATTGTTTGTCAAATTGAAAGCTCTGGAGGTTAAGAAGATTGGCAGAGCAGCATTAGATCTGCAACAGTGACAGCTGTGATACAGTGGGGCATGGTGGTATCCTGGCCCTCTCTGGTCCTTTGCACTTCTAGAGACTCTTTACATGAGCCTCTTAGGGACCCAGATCAGGAATTTGGACCATGGAGGCAATTCTCTGAATCTTCCCTACCCAGGAGGCAGTTTCAGCTGGTTTCAAAGTACAAAACTGACTTCTAACACGTACAGCACCCTGTCCCTCAACAAAGGTCGTTAAAGAACGGTGCCACATGGTGCCATGTCCAACCTGAAAGTATAAAATAAGTGCTATTATACTGCAAAACTTTTCTGTAGACCAAAAATATGTTTGCATTTTGATGTGCTTTAATTATCATATGGAATTTCCCCCTCCACTCTTCCTAAGTCATAGCACATGTCCATTGTTGACACTTCTTCCTTTGGCTTGCTTTAACTTTCACAACCCACCTCTCTAGCTCAGAAATTGGAAAAGTTGCTTCTGGCTGAGAGATTACAAGAGATTTGTGGAAAATGTAGCTTTCCCAAGATATGCTCCAGCCCGTGATAGACTGTGGCCTCAATTTGCTGACCCCTAGATCCAGTCCTAAGACTGCATCCCACTGCCATTTTCTTCTTCATTGAAAGTGACAGGTTGGGGGTCTTATCTACCAATAGCTTGTGAGATTTGCTGGGTCTTTTAAATTAAAGTATCCATATAGCATGTTTTTAGAAGAATTGGTCAAGTGGTTTCCCCTTACTTTTTAAGTTTCACTGCAGAGCAGAATAGTGAAATAAATCTGCACCTGTGATGTTGATATCTTCCCCCACATGCTTCTATACGTACAGGCAGGAGAAGTTAAAATGTAGGAGAGAAAGCCATTGCCTGATGCACCCACTATTGGGTAAATATGATGGATGGAGCACTAAAAATGCACCTCAGAGGGAAGATGACACATAAAACACATAAAGGTGAAATGTGATGTTAAAGCATGTACTTCATGAATTGTCACCAGTCAATTTAAAAATCAGGCACAAGTGCCCTCAGAAATGCTTTTCTGTCCTGCACTCATGCAGACAAATATTGGAACTATCAAATGGCACATCTCAAGTCTGTTTTATTCTCTTTAAATTATATTCAGCAAACCTGCAGTTTCATTGGTTAAGAGTTCTTTCATCTGCCCACCACTTCACTGACATGCCCAGTTACACGGTTTACTAGTGTTTATTTCTCTGTATTGATATTGCCATCAGCACATTCTGTATTGCTGGCTTGAAATCAGAGGAGGGAATGATGTGACTTCAAGGTCACGTCAATCTCTGCCCCGTAATTGTTTTGAACTGGTTCTTTTATCGTTTACATCTTATGTCAGCCTTTCTCAATCAGATACCCAACAGATGGATGGTACTAGAACCCCTACTCTCTTCAGCTCAAAGACCCACACTAGCTGGATATGATGGGAGTTGTCATATAGCTAGTGTTGCCAGGTAAAATAAGGACAGGGCTCCTCTCCCTTTAATGGTTGTACAGAAGCTAGAATTTCAGCAGGGTCTGCTTGCTCCACATATGCTGCATCTCACAACCTTAAATGCAGCGTATCTGGAGGAGGCCAGATTAGAGAAGATTGTCTTACTTTTGACTCACATGTATTTAAAAAATAAAACAAACTGTCTCCAAATTTACTGCATACCTAAAACTTATACGTGCACACAGACATCAAGTTCTTGTGACAATGTTTTGAAGAAACTCTGAGCACCCATGGGGAAAAAGCACAGGAAGTACAAAGAAAGCTGCTGTGCTACTTCTTAAGTGGTGGAGCGAATCAGCATTTCAGTTCAGAAGCAAACAAGGCAACCATAATTCCTTTTCCTCTAGATTTCCTGTCTCCCTGGTCACCAACCGCACTATCAAAGCCCAGGCTCAGCGTTCATATTAATAACGTCTGTTCCTATCAGACAGGAAACACAGCAGGAAGCACTGCTATATATTTACCAGAAATTCTTGAACAATTCTCTCTCTTCTGTGATTTCTGCATCTGCACTTTATGAATAGAAGAATGTAAGTGATGGGTAATACTGTTACTGCATCTAGTATCTAATTGACCGTTTGGTTTTCCAGCAGTGATTGGTCATGCTGTTTCAGAAAGAAGGCAACAATGGGGAAGTTGATCTCTGTTAATTGTTTTCTGACAAGCAAATCTCTCAACACTTAAAATATCTATCTATCTATCTATCTATCTATCTATCTATCTATCTATCTATCTTGAGACTTAAATGCTGGATTCTGCAGCACCTAGTAAGGCATGGTTCAATTCACTGTGGTTCAGATCCCTAGGGGTACCCAAGGAAGGGTTCAGTGTGTGGCTGTTCAATAGCAGTTGTACTACAAACTGAGGTCATTTCTGCACTACACTCTTATAGCGCGATTATTCCACTTTCAACATCCTAAGGAATCCTGGGGTTTGCAGTTTAGGGAGGGGCCGGCTGGCCGTATAAGAGCAGTATAGGAGCGTAGTGTGGAAATGGTCTGAGTTTCACAAGCACTGTATGTGGCCTCAAAGGAGATTTATTCAAATAGAAAAAAAACAAATTGAATTCATGTAGGCCCACGTGTGCAAGCCCTAGGTATGTCATTAACTGCTTTTTACATCTCAGGCTAAATACCATTTATTTTCTTTCTCTCTTTTTAAAAGTAGTCATCATGACTTCCATGGATTGATCAGTGGGTTCAATGGGATAATAAAAAATAAGATTTATTGTAACAAATAAACAACTAGCTTGTTGTTTCCACGCACAGAACATAGTAACACCTCAGTTTCAAACAAAGTAACACTCCTTCGTGAACACTCTCCTCCATTCCTCTCTTCCTAACGAGCCCTTTTTAATTCTGTTTCTAACTAGCCCTGTCTCTGTTTCTGATTGACTCTATCTGACTCTATTTTTAAAGGCCAACTTCTAGTTTCTTTCCTTTCCCCTATAGCCCCTACCCAGCATTCATTGAACTGTGATTGCCTGGCTTGCCCAGCTTCTCACATCACAATTGAAAGGAGTACATTATATAGAAGTAGATTTCCTTCCTCATTTATTTGTTTTACTTTTTGCATGCTTTAAAGAATTTATTGAATCTATTGACATAGAAGTCTATATTACTGGGTCTGTTGTTTCAATATTTTTGTCCCTTAATATTTCTTAACATAGTATTTTCTGTTTTCGCTGAGCTGGTGCTTTTAGTTAGCTTCACTGTTTGATTTGTGTGAAAACATTCTTCTGCTTTCCCCATTTGCCTTTTTTCTTAACCAGAATTAGGCTTTAAAACAGAAGGATACTTCTTCCTCTATCATTTCCCCATCCCAGGAAAACCTATATTTACTTTGGTATTGGTCCCTCTGTATTTAACTAATTTTGTGTATGTCAGTAGGGAGTTCAGACTGAAGAGAATAACATAGAATGAACCCTGAACAATCTTATGGCAGAAATGCCTGCTGTGTCTGGCACTTTTATAAATTGCTTATCTAAGGAAGAAAAAAATATCTTTAGTTCTACTGCCTGATCAGTAGTAATCTTGTGTATGCGTAGCATTCTCTGTGTCACTTTCAATTCAGACTCTTGATGCTACTAAAAGGAACTTACCATCCCTAGCCCACTCCTCATATATTCCTGTTGATGGCAACAGTTGGCATTGGGTATGGACCATAAGCTCAGTGGTAGAGCTTAGGCTTGGAGTACAAAAGATCTCAGGCTCAATCCATCAATCAAGCACTGTATTTGTATCTCACCTTTTCCCCAAGAGTGGGACTCAGTCCTTGAGTGCTCAGTCCTTGGAATTTTCAGTTAAAAGGAACAAGGACTTGGCTTTGTGAAAAAAAAAACTTGCACAAGCATGGAGAATCAGTGTAGACAATGTGAGTCTAGATGGTCAAAAAGTCTAACCTGGTGTAAGACAGCTTCTTGTGACAGTTTTAGGAAAAACTGGCCTTCTGCTATACATTTCTTCTCACCCCTCCAAATAATCCAAACATAATTTTAAAAACAGTGTATATTATAAACAATATGCAATGTATAGATATATATATATTGATTTTCTATTATATATAATATATCTCTATACATGTGAGGTATAGGTATATATGTTTTTCTTTACATGGAATATAATATGATGCATTTCTGTACGCACTCCTGTCTGTGTTTATAAATTGACAACCAAAATAATTTTATGAATTGTAAAATTTTCCTTGGAAATACATGTATAAAAGGATATGTTCCAGCTGCAGATCAAATCAACTGGTCAAACCCAAATGTCAGCCCAAAGGAGATTAAACTCACTGAACAAATGGGAACTTGGTAAGTTGGCAACAAAATCCCATTGTTTCAGTCAGTCTACTCTAATTGAGATTAAGCCAGACACTTGTAAAGTACGATTGATTTTGCTGGGAAGCACAGCCCTATGTGTGCCTTCTCAGGGGTAAATCCTGTGGAATTCAGTACAGCTTTGCCACATGCTTAATGTGATAGTACTATGATTCCTGGTGCATCACCCTGAAGGCAATAGGAAAGTTCACATTGCCACAACCACAAGGCAGAATCCCTCCCTGCCCCCACCCCCCGGAAAGGAAGATTTGGCTTCAGATGACTCTTCCCTGCTTTCATTGAAACCTCAGATGCTCTTCTTGGTACCTCTCCAATGTTGGTAGAGACAAAAGGGAACGGCAGGAAGCATGTCATGGGCAGACCAGGGCATACTTGGGTTCCATGTGATCCAGAGCTATAGCAATAGCAGTTACATTTCTATACCAGTTATCAGTGCTAAGCGCTCCCTAAGCGGCTTACAATGTGTTTAGCTAATTGCCCCCAGCAAGCTGGGTATTCATTTTACCAATCTATGGAAGAATGGAAGGCTGAGTCAACCTGGAGCCCTGCAGGAGGTGTCCTGGTTCCCAGGTGTACCCCCTAGTGAAGGGGGGCAAGAGGCCTCTGGGTTGGGCTGGGGTTCATACCCTATAGCAGTGGTTCTCAACCTGTGGGTCCCCAGATGTTTGTGGACTTCAGCTCCCAGAAGCCCCAGCCACTATGGTCAATGCTCAGGGCTTCTGGGAGCTGAAGTCCAAAAACATCTGGGGACCCACAGGTTGAGAACCACTGCCCTATAGGAAAAGCAAGAGCTACCTCCCTTGTTAAACCATGGGCTGCTGGTAAGAGTGATGGGGAATGTACACCCAACCATAAGCTGGTGTGCTTATTGGGGAAGAAATTGTCAAAAAGCAAACAAAAAAGGGAACTATGTTCCCTCCTCTTCTGCTCAGATGGTATGAGTGTAATGGGACTAATTAATCCTTCCACAGTTGGCCCGCCCTGCCTCTGCTGGTAGGATAGATCAGTAAAACTGCAATCCTACATTAACTGAGATAATTAATTAATTAATGTTGAATAAACTGTAAATTAACTCTACTGGAAATTAGAGGAATTTACAAGTATTTAACCCAGATTGTTTCCAGTATACCTAGAGGAATCCAGGTCCATATTACCATATAATGTCAGAAAGGCCCTTACCACACTACGCTGTTGTAGTGCTTTATTCACTTTAACAGCCATGACAACATCCTGTGGAATTCTGGGGTCTGTAATTTAGTGAGGCCCAAGAGCTCTCTAGCTGACAGTTCTAAATGTTCTTCCCTAAACTGCAAATCCCAGGATTCAGTGAAATATGGTGCTGTAAGTGTAGTATGACAAGACTTTTAGAATTTAACCTGCCCTTGGAGATACAAAATTTGGTACTTAATCACCTAAAATTCTGGTGGTGCAAAGAATTTGATGGAGGTTTCTGTGTTATGATTTTATCTGTGAAAAATACAAACTGCAATAGATGTGAGGTGTGTTTTGATGTTATCTTAATATATTTATATTTCTGTTCCCTGTATTTTGGCATATAAGCAAGCTGCGAGTTATGAAGAAACATCATATTTCAGCAAATTCAGAAATGCTTTAGTTTTTAGAAAGGAGTATTTTGGTTCCCTTATTTAATACTATATATGTTTTAATTAATGTTACATGTAGTTAAAAATGGTTTCTGTATCTTGTATGTCTGCCTTTTCTGTCCTTTTTGATGTTGCTGCTGCTGCTGCTGCTGCTGCTGTGTTCACATTGCCTGTACATTGCTTATTAGCATTTTTTTTCTCCTTGGTGTACTTTGACTGGTCAGGAATAGAGCCATTGCCAAATTGCCTTTCAATCCTTTTTACCAAATCTTGTCAAGAATATCCATTGACAGGTGTATTGCTGGTCCTATTACTGCTGATTACAGTTCACTGAGTAGGAAAGGGAGGTAGAGTTTATTCAAAAGTGGTAGCTTTCATTGTTTGTCTCCTTTCCATTATGTAAGTGACTTTTGCCTCTCTATGTAACCAGCAGAGAGGGTGGGTGTGTTTAATTGCAGAACGAGGGAGTCAGCAGAAAAGAGCTTTTTTTCTCTTTTTTTCCCTCCACCCACAAGAACAAACAAAGCTTATGGTCTAAAGGGCAACTGAAGAAGCTAAATTCTGGCACTTTCTTAGTAAAGGGTGATTCTGGTTGTTGGAGAAAGAGAATTTCTGTGTTACTACATAAAAGGTAAAGCACGGTTTGATACGGAGTTAACATTCCAAGGACTATAAAACAAGCTGTTGTTGGGTCGTGCTGTATCCTAGGCAACTGCAGGACTAATGCCAAAGCAATATTTATATATACATATAATGTATAAATGTTACAAAAATCAACTTCTTTAATATCAGGATCTTTGAACAACCACACTCCCTGCCCAGACTCCTGAGATTCTGAAGCTGTGAAGCACATGCATTTATTTACATATCTTTTATGCATTTTAGACAGATAGCAGAGAGATTCACTGAGTCCTTTTGCTTACACTAATGCAGGCCAATTAACATGATCATTGCTTGCCTAGTAGGTGTGTCCCTTTATGCTTTTGGCAAGACTGTCATAAGAAATAACTGTCGATTGTAGAATGTGGCTGTTTAGTCAGCTGCAGGCTATATATATTGGCTCAGAGACAAAAAGTCACCTGCTACCGTTAGAGCTGTTATATGTGGTACAAGAAGTTTAAGGGAAGCTTAAGGGAACTTAAGCAAAGCTGACTCATTCTTGTGGTGGGAAAATAATAACTTTATCACATGTGACTGTGTCTTTTACTGAAGAGGAGAGTTCTACCAAAGTTACTGATAAATTACTAAACTTTTCAGAACTACAGTTTCTGGTGTTAGGAAAAAGTTCTTAACTTTTTAAAAATTGTCACCTTCGCTTAGCTTACAGCAGTCAACAATAAACCTGTGGTCCTTTAGAGTGTTGGACTTTAGCTTCCATGATCCTTCACTTTTGGCTGTGTTGCCTAGGGCCAATGGGAGTTGTAATCCACTGACATCTGAGGGGCCAAAGTTGCCTAGGATTCTGCTATACATGTACTTCTAAAGGATATTTTTGTCCTGTCAAAGCACTCCCCAAAATCATACTGCCAAAATTTGGTGGGAATTTACATTGCTGCAATTGTGGAGAAAGCCCCATTTAAAGCAAACATTTTTCTTTGACAGCAAATAGGGAAACTTTGTGGTGAATTTTGTAGTGGGGGAGCATGGTCTGTGGAACAAAATTGGTGGCCAAACCCACCAAAATTGCCCACTTCTGCCTTAAAACAGGTGGATCAAACCAAGTTAAAACCAACAGAACTTCCTTTTGTTGCTCTGTCAGTGCTTATGGTATCCCATTGGAGTCTTTATATGACTCCTGGCCTGTCTTCATCATTTGTTACCATATCACAAGATGTTAATCTCTGTAGAGGACAGATACTCATGTTATAGCTATTGTGTGTATACAGTCAACTAACTTAGTATACAGTCCACTAACTAATTGTGCACCCCTACAGATGTTGTTGGTCTGCACGTCCTATGACCCTACTAGTTTAGCCAATGGTGAGGAACGCTGGGAATTGCAGTTCAAGAACATTAGGAGGTCCACACTGTTCTCATCCTTGATCTAACTCAATCTGTCCAACTGTCCACCAGCCCTCTTGATCACCAGCCTTTGTACTTGATCTGTATTTAAGAATTTCACACAAAAACAGTGGCATGTAAATGTCCATATACACTTGGTTTTGTAGATGTGATTTCAAGGCAACTTCCCTGCTGACCTCTCTATAATGCGTACAGGTAGGTGTGGAGGATGTCACTGCAGACATGTCTTTAAACCATGTCAGAATGGTTTGACCAGACTGGTTTGTCACAAGATGTTCTCACAGCATCCACCAAAATGAGTGATCTTCAGTCTTTTTTTTTCTGTGCCCCCCGGTCTGATGTTAGAAAGAAAGCAGGAACAAGCACAGGGAAATTCTCTTTGCAATGAAAGCTTGGCAGTGGTTCTGGCCACGTTTGAATGTTAGTGCTTCGCAAGTTCATCCCTTTCAGTTGGTGATTTTCTCATTGTGTGTGTGTGTATTTACATGTCAGTCCATTAATCAGTGACATCCAAAATCATTTTCACGTTTCTGCATTTTTCATTCCAAGTACAGCTGGTATATTTGTGAACTCATCTTTCTGGTATGCTCCTCTGTGTCAGATTACCAACAGCCAAAAGTACTAGGCCAAATGTGTTTTTATAAAATCCCCTGGGAAAAACTGTTTGTATACTTGTGAAAGGGCATGTTCTGTGTAGGATGATGATGTACAGTGTGTACAGTGTAAATCTGTAAAATGTGGAAGTGTGTATACATTATCTGCCAAATATCTCTTCATGTAATAAAAGCAAGGAAATTTAATGTATGTACATCAAATTGAAAAAGGAACTCCATTATATTCAAATAAAGAGATGTTCTCTGCACTGAGGATCTACTGAGTGTATTGCCGCCTAAATGTTTTGTTTGCTTTTGCAAAATAACAAGAAAATTTAATGGAATTTTATTTTGATGACCACATAAGCAAGACTTTAAATCTTTAATATTAAATTAAATCTTAATGAGGCCACAAAACCAGATTGGAACCTTTCACAGGGCTAGGATTGTTTTGAATGTGACAAAATGCATAAAAGTTAAGCACTTTCTTCTTTGAAATAGAAGGCAAATCTTTTTCAGGTCATCCTCTCTGTCAGTTTGCCAGTATGTCTTGTTTTTCTATGGCTGCATGCAGCTTTTCTAATATACAGATATGAACAAAGTAGCCGTATTTGCAATCACTATAAACCAAGATGTTTTTGCAGGCTTCAGTGGAAACAATTTGCACATGCATTTTTCTTAGGTGACTGAACAGGTAGGATTCTGCTATTCATGCTCTTCCTTGTGTGATCACAGTACATGGCTCTGAACATAAAGTCTGGAGTAGGAATTGTGTGGTCCTTAGATGCTGAAACTCAGTTCCCAGCATTCCCCACAATCAATTCTCCTGGCTATGGTTGATGGGAGTTACAGTCCAACAACATTTGGAAACTCCTGCAGTTTCAGCCCCTACATTTAAAAAACTAAGAAACAAAATTCCTACTAGTTTTAAGAGAAAGGGGAAATTGTATGAATGTAGTATTAACAACAGCTGGAACTGAAAACCTGGAGTTAGGCACATGTAGCAAATGTGTATTCATAGTCCCTATGTGGTCGCAGTTGTGGCACTGTTGCTAAAATTGTATGTGCCCCCCCCCACTTTATTAGGCATCAGCCACATGGAGGGGAGGTGGTCCACTCTGCTGATAATTGGGGCACAGGTAGATGACATTGTCATCCCCTCCCACCAGCAACTGAGTCTGCAATAATCAGAAGCAGGACCCTCTCTGGTGGGAGAGAGGTGGAAAAGTCATCTACCTATGCACCTATCAGCAGCAGAATGGACTCTTCATGCAGCCAAGGTCTAGTAAAAATAAGCTTGGGGAGATCAGGACAGGAGATGCAAATTAGGCCATTTCTGCACTACACTCTTATAGTGTGATTATTCCACTTTCAACATTCTATGGAATCCTGGGTTGGTCAGCTGACCCCCCCCCCAAACTGCAAACCCTAGGATTTCATAGGATTTTGAAAGTGGAATAATTGCGCTATAAGTGTAGTGTGGAAATGGCCTTAGTTATGCAACTAAGGTTGTTAAAAAACACTAAGCAGTGCATGAAGAATTCTGGCCAAGATTGAACAATGGGAAGACAAAAGGAGCAGAAACTGGGGAGGATCAAATGAAATCCACAGCAGAAATGAGATGTGTGTCTCAAGATTCTCAAAATAGAAGAGCCTGATGCATTTTGGTCTGTATGTACTTTTAAAGTCTTCAAGGAGCTATATAAAATCAAAAGGACAACATGTAAAAACATATCACACTGCTTAAAGTCATTGTTACATGAGTACATTGCCTGTGGCCTGTACCTATTTAAAGTCTGAGCTAGGAACTCTGAAAATGAAAACCTGTGAGCAAAGGCTGAAGGGTCCCTATATCTTGCAAGCAGATGGTATTTGTAGATAATACTCAATATAATGCATATATATTATCTATATATGTAGATAATACTCAAAGGCACATGAATGTATCTGTGTTAAAGGGAAAGGGACCATCAGAGTTTGCAAGAGTAGGAGGAGATCAATATTCATTTTCAGGCTTCTAAGGATCAAAGATTTTAATTTTAAAATTTACTTGATTATCTTTTCCAACAAAATCTTGCTGTCAATAATGTTCACCTTTCCTAATGTCCAAAATGTGAGGTTTTTAGGAGAATGTTCCAAGAAATGACTCACCAAAGGAGCACCAGTTTTATTATTCCATATGTTGCAAAAGTGTTCCACTGTACATTTCTTAAGAGGTCTAATTGTTTTTCCCATATGAAAGTTTTGAAACTTGCCCTGCATAGTGTAAATAACAAAACTGCTGTTGCAGGTAGTGAGGTTGTGTAAAATATGATATTGCTAGGTAATAGGTTCTGTGAGTTCAAAAATCTTGGATATCCATCTGTAATAAACACAGTGGTCACAAGGATGATGTCCTGTGAGCCTGGTTGCATCTGCCAGTGTTTTTTGTGATATGTGTTTGTGTTCCCTCAATTGCACCTCACCAAAATATTCCTGATGTTGTTTGTTCTTTTAAACAAGATCTTGGTCTTAACAACCTAGTGTGTGTTGAACCTATCTATTGATGTTTCTTTTTGAAACCATGTAAAATATTGATGCAGAGGAGCCTAAATACCCTAAAGGCACCAAATCCTGTCTGATCTTGGAAGCTAAGCAGGATCAGCCTTGATTAGTACTTGGATGTGAGACAGCCAATGAATACCAGGTAGGCTATATTTCACAGGAAGAAACTGGCAAAGCCACCTTTTGAGTATTCTTTGCCTAATAAAACCATGAGAAATTCAACAGGTGACTTGAAGACACAAATTGTTAGTGACAGGATCAAAAGTAAGGCTTCAGTTTAGATGATTGGCCTGCCTTTAAAGTATGTGTGTTATTTCAGATGCTTTGTACAGGCTTTGAGACACTATTTTCCTCTGTCCATTAGTTGTTCTGTCAATATACAAGAACAGTTGCATTTTAATCTAAGAAAATGTCCATGAAGGAGACTGCATTTAAGACATCTTGAAAATGAGTTGTCAAATCATAAATAGGTGTTGACATCTGTGAGTCTTCTGTGTAAGGGGATAGTAAGTAGATCTTCTAACTTCTTCACATTTGGGTCCAAAAAATGAGTGAATGCATTCATTCGACCTTCTCATAGCTGTGCTATTTTCTTCATAGTCTACATAGGTATCAATCAAGTCTGTGGTGCTAATAATACCAGCTTGAGTATAGGAATCTCCATCACATGACAGGTGGAATAAATCTTTCCCAGTGTTCTTCTGCGTGCCTGTTTGCAATCTGTGTGTTGGTTGTTGTGTGCCCTCAAGTCATTTATGACTTACGGTGACCCCAAGGCAAACCTATCATAGAGATTTTCTTGCTAAGATTTGTTCAGAGTGAGTTCGCTTTGCCTCCCTCTGAGGCTGAAAGAGTGTGACTTAACCAAAGTCACCCAGTGGGTTTCCATGGCTAAGTGGGGACTTAAGCCCTGATCTTGAGGGCCCAAAGCCCAATATCCAAACCACTACACCATGTTGGTTCTCTCTTTCTGTTTACCAGCTAAATTACATGTGCTCATTTTTAGTGATAACTATATGGTTAATAAAATGATGGTATTTGAGAGAGTTACCCTCCATATTACCTCGGCCCGCCCATTTGATTCAGAGTTTGGGAAAGTTATTTTTGGACTACAACTCCCAAAATATCACAACCAGCCTGTGGCTAAAGAATTCTGGGAGCTATAGTCCAAAATCCAAGCTGTAATTTGAGTAGTATGCAACAGGATGTGATTTGCTCTGTTGTAACATTGCTTGTCAACACAATATCTTGGGTCTGTTTCACAGGCAGATTATGTGAGTTCCCTTTATTTCTGCGGTGTATGTGTATGTTGCTTTTTTGTTTCATTTGGTTCATGGTATGTGTTTTGCTTTTGCAGAACTTCATACCAAGAATCTTTGTATGTTGTCAGAGGATTATATATGTGACTAGTGTATTTACCTGGCGTTGCTTGGGATTTTATTTTCTCATAGGTAACACTTGTTAGAAATATCTTAGGAATTACCTTACCTTACCTTAGAAATTAGATGCAATTGAAATACACAGATTTGATATCCTGTGTCTGTAATTCCCCAAACTGCCTTGTCCAGTATCTGTAACTTTTCTCCGTAGTCCCCAATCCAATCTGTATTCAGAGTTGTTAATATACAGAGGTTGGGTTCCTGAGGGAATACACTGTCTTCCTCCTTGCTACTAGGCCTCACCTTCATAGCAACCGGCCTATTCCAGTATCTGTAACGTATCCCCATATTCCCCAATCCAGTCTGTATTCAGAGTTTTTAACATAACAGAGGTTTGGTTTCTCAGGGAATACACTGCCCTTCTTCTTGCTGCAGGGCCTTGTCTCTATAGCAGCTGGCCTGAGACCCAAAAGCTCTCTGGCTGAGTATTCTAAAGACCCCTCCCTGAACTTTCTATGGAATCCCAGGATTCCATAGAAACCTTCACAGCCATCCAATTATATGAGGTCTTCTCACCTCACACAACCAATCGTATGAGGTGTTGGCCTGCCTAACGCAGACAAACAGACAAACTCAGAAACTTTGACTTTTATATAGTAGATGAATAGGTGAGGATGTTTAGACACATGGTGCCTGAGTAAGGGAGCTGAGCCACAGGAGGCTTTGGTTCAAACGTTTAGCTTTCAATCTGAAAAATATTCTAACAGTTCACACTGTAAACCAGCTGTCTCTAATTTAGTGTCTTCTGTATGCAATAGACTACATCTCACATTGCTCTCAGACAGCACGGTCACTGGGTGTGCATATGAGGGAGAATAATCCAACAGAATTAAAAGAGTGCCAAGATAGGAATGAATGCTGTAAGCCATGTCACTGAGCCATCTTGAAATGCATTTATCCTCCCTCTCCATGGATCTGTTCTCAAGAGGAGAACAGCTAGATAATGTGGGAGGTCTACAGCATGCTGCTTATTCTCACCTGCAGTAGTAAGAACTGAAAAGCAAATGATTTCAAGCTGCTGATAGAATAAACAGAGCACACAATGACCTCTTCAGGTGTTACTGTTTTACATGTGTGTTTACATAATTACTCAATCACTTTCTGTATTGTATTGCAGGCAATGACACACACACGTACACACACATACATATACGGGGGTTGTGAAAATCCTCTTTGCAAGGGGCGTTTGTTTTGCCTGTGGCAGCCATTTATCATTCATCTGCACAAGAATCCAACTTACTGGTTCCAATCAAATTTTCAGTTTAGCTAACGGGTGGTCTCACTTTGCGTGCAAACAATTGTGCAAAAAGATCTTCACACTTGAGAGGTGCCAGCTCGTCCATCCCAACTCCACCATCTGTTTGATGGGAAAGTATCTCACTTTTTATTCTGTTATAACAAATGAATCTTACTGTTACAAGGCAATGTATTTTAAAGCAATTCCTGTCTATGAATTATTCAACCTCTATAGTGAGGAGAGAACTTTGAAATTCTAGGTATGTTTTCCTGTCAGATCCAGTTAAGCTTTTGTGAAAGTTATCCAGCTCCTATATTCTCAGAGGACACCCAGCTCCTTGGGGAAGTGATCTGAGAAGCAGTCATGTATTTTGCCACAAAAGCTAATCCCTTCAGACCTTCTAATAAAACTGGGATCATGCTATACAAAGAGATTTTTAACTGGGAATCTAGAAACCAAGATTACTAAAGTGAGGCTTTTGTACTTTGGACATATCATGAAATGATGCAGTGTTTGGAAAGCAGTGATGTATTTAAATCTTTTACTCCCAAGTCTCAAGTCTCTACATCCGAGTCTCAAGTCAAGTCTCAAGTCCTTGAAAGATACTTCCAAGTCAAGTCTTGAGTCAAGTCTCAAGTCTGGAAGCCAACTTTATACCCCAACCTGTATTACAGAATTTCTGGACAGAGTCAAAGTCAGTTTTAACAATTTAAGTACAGTTGACCCTCCACTTTTGTGATTTTGCCATCTGCAGCTTCAGAAGTGGGAATAGGGTCCTTCTTACTTCCCATTGGCAAAGCTGTAAGCTTTTTCAGAAGTGGGGGATAGGAGCCTTCTTATTCCCCGTTACTGGAGCTTCAAGAGCTTTAGATGGAAAGATTTTTCCTCCTCAAGCCCATTGCCTAAAACATTTTCTGTTCCCCTCTGAGATATGCACCCTGCACTCTGGGCACAAATCTTGCCTTCTGCTCTTAGGAAAAATTTTATAACGCTCCTCCTACATGAATTGGGGACAGGCTGCTGAGCAGACCTCAAGCCCATTGCCTAACCCACTTGCTGTTCCCTCTCAGAAATGTGTCCACACTTTGGGCTTGAGACAGATCATCATGTGACCAGTAAGCTGTAAGGTTTCTGGATGAATGTGTTATGTTACTGAACCAAGGACAGCAAGTCAGTCATTAAAAATATGCAAGTCTCGAGTCGAGTCAGTGTGTAATTTGTGCAGAGTCAAGTCCTAGTCAAGTTACTGAAGTGACTTAAGTCTGACTTGAGTCCGAGTCAATCCACTCAAGTCTACATCACTGTTGGAAACCGCAAGGCAGCAAGAAAAGAGGAAGACCGCATTACAGGTGGATAGACTCAATCAAGGAAGCCACCACCCTCAGTTTGCAAGACCTGAACAGGCCAGTTGATGACTGGGGCTCTTGGAGGTTTCTCGTGTGTAAGGTCACCATAAGGTGAAGTTGAGTTTAGAGCAAATAGCTACAACCTGGGAAAACCTGCACTCAAGCACAACAAGTTGTTATTGGATCCAAAGAGATGCTGTGTTAAAGCACAGAACACATCTATTACTACTTTAGCAAACAATTTTTCCCCGCTTACAAAATATGACAGGGTTGCCCTTTCTTTTTTGCCCTATGTTAATTAAAATTTGCGAGCAAGACTCAGAGGAAGTTAGTTCAAGCATTGCATCTGGCCAGATGGCTATCCCTGCTCTTCTGTAGGTCATTTATGTACAAACTATTTTTTTTAAAAAAATTAATAAGTAATGTGATTTCTGAGGAAGGAACTGGCAAGACCACCTTTGAGTATTCCTTGCCTAAAAAAATCTTACGAAATTCATGATATTGCCATAAGTCAACAGGCAACATGAAGGTGCACACACAAATAATATTAATTCCTGTCTGAAAAGCAATATATTATTTATATTTGCTTAGAGATTTCATTTAATTATGAAAGCTATAAAGAACACATCATCTTCTATCATTCTAGATCTCCTGTAGGTCAATTCCCTGACTACATTTGTTGATGGGAGGGGAAGAGGAAGCAGGGTTCCTTTAGACTGTAAGCTCTGTGGGACAAGTGCCTTTCTTCTTGTTGCTGTGCTGTAAAGTGCATTGGATAGCAGTTTGACTAAATAATAAATATATGTATCAACCCTGGAGAACAGGGAAATCTTACTTACACTTCAAGTAACTTTTGCTTTGCATAACAAGAGACCTGTGCAAGATATGTGTGTGGGTGTGTGTTTTGCTGGTTACTTGTCAGTCCTAGGACCCAAGTCCAAAATCTGTTGCTTAAAAATCTTGATTTCCAGAAGTCAGAGGGCACAGAAACATGACTAGCATGAAGTCTTTCCCATTTCATCCCTCTGTAAAAGTGACATTCTGAGACCTGAATCAGATACAACAAACGTTGCTACAGCTGTGAAGTTATTTTCAGCCAAGCTATGGTAGTCTTTCAGTTGCAGAAACAAAGCCATGTTATGCTAGCACCTGTGTCTTTAAAGCTATATAAAGCTGATAGCTATCCAGCTGACAATTCCAATTTCAAGATCTTGTAGAAAGTTCTGAAGAAACAGTTTCAGCACCTCTGTTGCCAGCTACCTGTTCACAGACGTATACTTTCTAAAAAGCCATACAAAATTAATTTCTCTGAGTCCCTCTGGACCTTGTGAGGTGCCCCAGATCTTACATTGCATTCATCCTGCTTTGCTTAACATTACAAAACTGCTTACATAAGCATTTTGAAGTTTATCTTGCACATCATTCATAAACTTTTTTCCTCCACTGCCTGGTTTTTGGAAGGAGAGAGATACCTATTGTATACCACTTTATGTATTTTTTTAAAGTCTAAAAATTTTAAAATTAATTTCTTCTAAGTGCATTCACGTTGCATTATGTGCACCAAGAGCACCCCATTTAATGCAACAGAGCATTTTGACCGCAGCATAGATTCTATTGAGCCTAAAAATGGAAGCTGTCTGTAGACCATGTTAAAAGGTGTTTGTGAGCAAGTAGCACCCAGCATGGAGATTCAGAATTATTCTGTCAGAAACAATCCTTGCTGACTGAACAACATTTGAAACAGATAGCCTTGAGTTATTCTTTCCACATTCTCAGCAACTGTACATCCTGGAAAATACATCCTTGTACATCCTTGCCTTTATTCCTTTAGCATGAGTCTTTTGTATGTCTAGATCTTCTTTGCAAAGACATAACTGCTTGCTTCTGACATCTCTCCCAGCTCATTTAACAATCTTCACATGATCTGATTTAACTCCTTCCGCAACCTGACAGCGATATAATCCAGTTAATAAAACTACCAAATACATTGAACTGTAGAATAATTGGGGCTGATGAAAGCTGTTGTCCAGCACCAGTCTGGAAAAGATTGATGTAGACTGTCAGTAATTAACGGTGGTAGCCTCCAGGGAGATATCTGTGTTTGTCCCTTACAACAGAGCCAACTGATAGTAGTGTTCAGTGTACAATTCATGTTATACTCCTAGTTCTCAAAGTGCCACATGTCTCTGTTATTTTTCCTTAGCAGAGTGCTACTTAAAGTGATGGTCCCTGGACTGGGACTGGTCCCTGAACTATTGGCTGCCAATCCCTAGGGAGTTTCAAGAGATGGTCAATGGGCACAAATAGGGTGCTGGCCCTTGGCACACTCCCCTCCCCTCAAAAAAATCCCTGCTAGTTCCCTATGTCGGATAGCTTAAGAAGCACTGTCTTAGTAGATGATTCCACTAATAGAAAAACTGGGGACAGGACAGGTGGAAGCGGGTGGGTTTCATGCTGGAGGTTTGAGCACTCCTATTTCAGGGAAGCATTAACCGGCCCTCATTTGATAGTATTTGTCTGTTTAATGTATTTTGTGTCTTGACACAGTGGCTGCTTCAGACTGCAGTCTGCAGGATAATCACCAGGTGGAGCTGGAAAGAAAACATACCTGATTGCTTCAGAAGAAATTAACTGCCAACGTGATTGATGAGAAAACAAAGAGTTTTTTAAAAGGAGGGTTTGCAAAGGCTTTCAGTAGTCATTGCCACATTGTTGTGCAACACCTTGTCAATTGGTGCATCAAGGCAGCTTAGGATGATGTTTTCATGACAACATGAAAAGAACTTCAAAATAAATCCCAGTCATGAAGGCTGCCTGCAGCTAAACTACAATATAACAGTATTATAAAGATTGGGTCTCCCAAATGTAAAGATACCTACAGTAGATGCTAGAATGCCATTACTTCCAAGGTCACTGTTTTGTCCTCATGGCATTTAGATGTTTAGGGTTTTTCACTACACAATCATAGCACTATGGTTTCATTTTAACTGCCATGGCAAATATTTATGAAATCCTGTTCTGTAATTTGGTGAGGCACTAAAATTCTATGGTATTGAATTATTTGAATCCCAGGATGCAGCCACAGTGCTGTGATGGTACAGTGTGTAAGAACTCTTATGCTTTCTTGCTCTGCTTATAGATTCCCAGAGGCATCTGTGAGAAACAGGTTGCTAAGCTAGAACACAGCAGAGGTGCTTTTGTATTCTTAAAGCTAACCAAAGACTTGAGCAGAAGTCTGAAAATTTACTTTTTTGAACTACAGTCAGAATTGGCTGTGGCCATCCTTGATGGTGGGCTCATTAGTTGTAGTCCAAAAAAAGTTGTAGCTACAAGTTACAATTTTTAACATTCATCGTGTGCCATGGTTACTGAGAAACAAGCTCCACTGTGGTAAATTATTTCCACTGAGTCTTACTCCCAGGATGATCTGCGTAGAAGTGTTGAGTCCTAGATACCCCTCTTGCTTATATGAAGGGGCAAAGCATGTTGACATGGAACGTCTGCATGCATCTTTAAGCTCACCTTCCACTGTTCTGTGACTCTTAGTTCTGTTGTTCACCATTTGCATGGACTTTTGTACATGTTTTGTACATGTTTATCCAGGTGATATTGGACAGCAACTCCCAGCAGTCTGAGTCAGCATACAATGGCAAGAAATGCTGATGCCTGCATCCCAAGAACATTGGGGGAGGCATTAATCCCTATCCCTTTTGTGAATCCTGGAACCCAGGCTAGAATAAGAACGTTTGCTGTCTCCCTCCTTGCCTTGGGGAGAAAATATCCCCCTCCACTGTTGGTGGACACACAAGCCAATGGGACTAGCAGTTCAATTGCACTTGAATCCTGGCTGCAGGACTCCATTGGACGTGAAGCCAGTAGCTTAGCTTGGGGGCACAGGGAAGGCTGCCTGACACAATACGGCTCTGTCTTCCAGTACCTGCCTGCTGCTCTGTGGCCCACTTTCCACCAAGTACAGTCTCAGGTGGCTTCCTCTGTCTAATGGTAGGGCTGGCTCCACCTAGAAGCCTAATTACATGGAATTCTGGAACCTGGAAAGGACCACCTCACCTCCTTTTCCAGAAGAGAATGGCAGCTAATTCCCATTCTGTACAGCTGGGATTTGGGGCAGGGGGAGCAGCATGAGTTAGCTCTGTCTTTCTTTGTCAAATAGCTGTTAGATTAGTTCCTCTTAACTATGGAAGGTCTCTGAAAAGACTGGCAAGTCACATTATTCTATCTAAAACTCTCGTTCTCATTCTCAATCTTTTCCTCCATGCAGTTTGTTGAATTTGACAAGTGGCAGCTCAGACTAAAAGCAGTATTTTTCTGCTGTATGTATGCCTTTTTAAATGAGAGTTTACTACATCTGTGCCTCATGATCTCTAAAAGTCATGGAACAATCTTTCACTGTTGTTCTAAAAGGGCATTGCTTCAGCTGAATACTTCAAGAACACTGGGCAACATATTTCTGCTGAATCACTGCATTTTCTTGCTCTTCTATAAAAAACATTTGCTATTGCTTGGATCCTAAGTTAAGTTAACTGAAGGAAGTCCACACAAGAGCACTTTTTAGCCCCTTCTCCACTCCCCCCCCCACCAGCAACTTGCACTTACGAGACAGTCTCTGGTGGCTGAAGATTGTAAGATGGAATGGCAGGTGCTGAGTTAAGTTGCTAAACTTTCCTACTGTGAATATCCTTAATTTGTCTTATGATCCAAGGCCAGCTTTGGGTGATTTCACCAGTACTGTAGTAATTACAGTTTGAGGTTCATGACAGTCACTATAGCAACAAGCCTGAGAAGAAAAGACTCCAAAAATACTGGTGTCTATGTTGTTTTTTAAATTTCTGTCAGTTTTCATCTATACCAGGAACAGGTGTTTTATAAAGGTAATGGGTCTTGTGCACTCAGCACTTTGGATTACAGCAGGGTTACCACATGGCAATACATTGCGGGGGGGAGCAGTGTGAGTTCCCCTTTAGCTATCAAATGGATTGCAGCTAAATTAAATAGAGAACAGATGAGTCCAATGAAGGGTGCCTTATGTGATGTCACAATGAACCGGTTTTACTAAAAGTCCTGGGACTTGTAACCTGTTAGGTCTGGCTCCACAAAAACACTGGATTTTGCTCTCTTACAAGGATCTTTGTCCCTCACCCCATTCAGAAGGATCCCATGCTCTCCAAATAGGCTTTTTTCAGGGTGTAGCTTGCTGTAGGCAGGAAAATGGATTGGAAAAGTTCTCTCTGCGAACTTACATACGTCAGCTTATCTGTGTGTCCAAACATATATTTTTATTTCATCCATTCACTGCCAATATTCAGCTTTGCTAAAACTCAGTGGCAAAGTAAGCCTGTTTGATCTACATTAAAGCACAACTTCATAAGGTTAAGCATAGGTGCTTTTTTTTTTAAAAAAAGTCATAATTAAAAGAATACAACACTAAGCAGCTCCTCAGTTAAGTGCTCAGAACTAAGTGACATGCAGTACCTGGTTAATATTTACTCATCTTACTTTCTGCAGGCTAAATAGCTTTCCTGTGTCCCAGAAGAGTTTAGGCCACAGTGTTACTTTTAACACTAAGTATGCAGCCCTCCAGATGTTAGACTGCAATTCCTGCCACCCTGGCCAGCATAGCTAATAGTGAGGAATGGTAGGAGTTGCAATCCAGTATAATTTGGAGGGCTCCATGACTTTCGCTGTGCAGAATTCTATAAGGAACAGAAAAGCAATGAGCAACATTGTAATGTAGATCCACACATGCACACCAATGTTAACAGGTTACTTGGAGGGTATTGTAATTAGTTATGCAACAAATTATTTTTGAATGGTAATTCCCCAAATTTTCTCTTACTGGCATAGCTACCATTCCCCTATGTAAGGACATGAAACAAGTCTCTCTACAACCAGTCCAGTCTCTCTCATTAGCAGCAAGTGATCTGCTGTTGCCCAGCTGACAGAAGTCCTAGAGCAATATGGGGTTGATGTGGCTGTGCACATTCCTTGTCCCAGGTGAGTTGTCTTTCCCTATTATTTCATCTCTACCCATTCTACCCTTGAGGCTTTTTGAAAAATAGGAATGGCTAGACCAACAATCCTGTATCTCCAGACACACGATCCTCCTGTAGCTATTGTATGAAAAGAAGCCTTTGGTACTTTATTGCATATAGACACTTAAGAATGCACAAGGAATTGTCAGAGTCAGACAGCCCTCTGGGGTGAATTTTGAATACAGTGCATCAGAAGTGGGCTAACAGGTTTATGCATACTGACACTTCAGGGTAATTGCTGAGTGCTTATCACACACCTGAGTAGGTAGGAATATGCAGTTTGTTTCATCACCAGCAGCACTGACTGTCTCAATTTCTTAAAGAGCTCTCTAACTTCAGCTTCAATGCTAATGTTGGAACTATTTTTGAGGTGGAAGGTGTTCTGCATTTGCAGGCAGGTTGCTATTTTTACTATTTCCAGGTGTATTTCTACAAAACAATAAAAACAAAATAGACTTCATTAACCATTTATTCTGAATTGAATTGACACTGCTAACAATCTGAGAACTATGAAAGCAATAGCAAAATAGTGATTGTTTAATAAATTTCTGATTAATAATTCATGTGGGGACTCACCTACACAGAAATCTTGGTGGTTAATTTGCTTTATCATTTCAAGAGGGGCTCAGCCTCTCAGCCTACTCTTGGGGGAATTGAATCCCCCTACCCTGTTCATTCCAGGGGCAAAGTATGCTAACTGAATACTATTATTCGAACGATGCTGACACCGTACGTCACCACAATACATCAAAGGCAGAAGCACAGGCAAGGGCAGCAAACAGAAGCATGCATGGGAGAAATGGTCAGCTGATTGCTGACAAAGGCTAGAGGGGAAAGGCTCTGTTCTTATAGGCTCCAGGGTCTGTGCAGCTGGTGCCTGATTAATTGGTGCTTGGCATAAATTCACTTGGAGCGAGGCAGGAGATCCTTTTGGTATCTATGCTGGGCAAAGGTAGGTATGGCTAGATCATTCTCCATGGCAGAGTGAGCAGGACTCCCTGCTGGGGCTGCCATTTCTGTCCCTGGGGTGGGTGGTGGTACTGTCTGCTCTGCAGGTTCTGCTGCAGCAGTCTCTGTGTCAGGGCTCAAAGAAAGCTCTGCTGCCTCAGACTCTGAGTCTAGGTCCTGGAAGCCCATAACAAATATAGTAATATGAGACTTATATAGGTTTAAGGCAGAGTTTCTGTATAATCCACAGAAAAAGGGGAAAGGGCAGTGGCATAGGAATGGGGGGTGATGATGGTGTGCCCCCAGGGGCAATTTTTTTGGGGCACTGCTGCTCCTCGCCTGCCCTCCCCCACATGTCGCAGCCTTTCCTCCATGTGCCGTAGCCCTGCCCCATGCACCACAGCCCTGACCGCGCGTGCTGTAGTCCCACCCCTGGCCCTCTGCTCACCCCTGCCCCTCTTCTGCACATTTTCAGCTACGCCATTGGAAAAGAGTTAATGTATCCTCAGATTAAGGTGCCCTCCAATGGTCAACTGTGCTTACCTGTTTGCAAACTAACCTTGCAGTCATGCTTTCTTTGCTCCATTCCTCTTCGTCTGCAGTTCAGAATCATCACCAAAGTTCAGTGTGAGGAGACATGAGGGCAGTGGCCACATTGCTGTACAGTACATTGATTCCCCACTTTCTCCACTGTGTACTTCTATTTGGGTAATAGCATAAATTAATAGACACGGGTTGTATATATGGGTATGGGGGGGTAAGAATTAGGTGCATTTTATTACCCTATTTGTTTATTTGTACATTGATGAACACATGTGAAAAGTAACAGCAAAACAGAAGACAAAGCTCTATGTGCTAATGGATGGTCACTTTATTTGTTTTAAAAATCCCAGCCTGTTTCGGCATCTATCAAAGTTGACCTTCCTCTGGGCTACACTTTACACAGAAATTTCTGGAGCTATACACTCTCCAAAGAAATGGACCATTATGGCTGAACAAAGCTGATCAGAAGAGATTCAACCCATTTGAGATGCAGTGTTAGTTCTACAGATACCTTGGACTGATAAAAAGACAAATGAATGGGTCTTGGAGCAAATTACGTCTGAACTCTAACTAGAAGCCGAGATGACTGAACTGGGACTATTGCACTTTGGACACATCGTAAGAAGACATGACTCACTAGAAAAGACAATAATGCTTGGCAAGATGGAAGGTAGTAGGAAAAGAGGAAGATCGCATTGCAGATGGATAGACTCAATCAGGGAGGCCAAAGCACCAAGTTTGCAAGACCTGAGCAGGGCTGCTGATGACAGGGTGACCTGGAGGTCTCTCATTTATAGAGTTGTTGTGATTCAAAGTCAGTGGTGGAGTTTGGAGTATGTGGGGGGTGGGTGGGATAGGGTGGGGCTACAGTGTGGGGGCATGGCCACTGTGTGTGAGGTCATGTGCATTGGGGCATGGCCAGGGCACATGGGGGCATGGTCAGGGTGTGCGGAGGCATGACTATGGGCAGGGATGCCCCAAAAACGTTGCTGCCCAGGGTGAATTGCCCCCTCGTCCCTACATAACTGGTCAAAGTTGACTTGTCAGCAGTTAACAGCAACAACAAGACAACAAAGTTACAGATGAACAACGCGATGAGAACACCAGAGTGGAAGCAAGCAGCTGCTGGGGCTGCTATCTGTATTAAAGGTGGGTGAATTCTTAAAAATATAAATTTATCAACATTTGTGAAAATTCTTCATGTTCAGGATGGGGGGGGAATGAGATAAAAAAAAAGTAGCTAGTATAAGTAGCTAGTTACTTCCAAGCTTTGAAAAGGGTCATATCAGCTTATGAAGAAACTGAATCCTTCAAGCATTTAATCTTCTATGCTAAATTTCAGACTTTTCACTAAAATCATCTTTATATTATAATGAACAGAATTTTCAGATTGTGTAATGGTATAATTTTGGAAAACCCAGTCATCTCAGTAAAAAAGTTGTTCTTGCAGTTCTGCAACATTTCTTTGATTTGACCTCATTCTCCCAGCAGTTTTTTACGCAATGATATAAAGAATGCTCCAAAGAAGTGTGCAGGGCACTTCTATGCACGTTTGCTTAGAAATAAGTCCCTCTATATTCAGTTAGACTTATTGTCAAATAAGGATGAATAAATTCCAGCCGTAGCTGATGTGCCTGAGGGACAAAGGAAACACAAGGAAACCTTCTTTATTCCTCTTTTCAGAACAGATGAAACATGTTAATGACAGAGGAACTACAGAAAGTTACAGAAATGGGTATTATTATGAAAACCTCCATCAGTTATGAATCTAACCAAGACCAGATTAAGATACCCTAAGGTCCTAAACTATATAAGCATAAGGGGCCATATTACATTATCAAAAAATGTGTATTATTTTACACTTTTGGATAATTTTTCATATTTTGTTTTAATTTTTGGAAGCCACTTTTTTTCTCATTCCAAGAAAAAGATGGGGTATACAATCAATCAATCAAATTTTTTTGAATGTGAAGAACCTTCAAAATATTGGCCCTTAAACTGTAATGGCTTGTACAGAAATACAAAACCACACCCTCCAACTGTCCCAGTTTGGCAGACTTGTTTTTGTGAATCTTCAACTTGTCTCTGATTTATGGTAATCCTAAGGTGACCCTATCACAAAGTGACCCTATCACAGGGTTTTCTGAGGGGCTGAGCATGTGTGATATATCCAAGGTCAGTGGGTTTCCGTGAGCGAGCAAAGAATAAAATCTTGGTGTCTGGGGTTGTAGTCCCACACTCAAACCACTACAGACTGCTACATCTTCTCTCATCTGACTTTTTCCAATGCTTTTCAAGTATCCCAGTCTCTCTCTCCTTCTCCACTTTGCCCTCAGTTTGCTTCAACTGCTGGAAACTGAGGCCCTTTCCACACGGGGTAAAAAAACGGCTTAGGGCGACCTCATTCGGAGGTCGTCCACACCGTGGGGTGCCCTAGGGCGGTTTGAAAAGTGGAGGTTCCACACCTCAAACCGCCCTCACGCGGCCACAAGGGGTGGTGTGGCGCGTTTTTTAAAAACCATATTTCATGTGGTTTTTAAAAAATGCGAGCGCGCTAACCCGTTGCAGCGCCCCGTTTGAAATTGCAGGGACACGCTAGCGCATCTCTGCAAAGCTGCCCAGGGGCGGGCTTCTGGCTGGCGCGCTGCCCTGATTGGCGGAGCGCCGCCGGAAGTCGTCAGCCACCATTTTAGGCACCGCTGAACGCCGCCGAAATTCGCCAGCATGTGGAGCGGCGAACGCGTGCTCCCCGCAGGGACGGAGCAACCCGTTTTCAGGTAAGATCCGTCCCTGCGTGCGCTGCCCCGTTTCCCCGTCCCCCGTGTGGAAAGGGCCTGAGTTCAAAGTGCAAAGGTAGTTTGCACTCAATTAACTCAGCAGGACGGAGAGAAGGGAGAGGGTGGAAATTTGCCCTTCCTTGTAGGCTCAGATACAAGGAATCCTTGTACCCTCCTGCCTGGCCTTTGAAAGAGGCTGGAAGAAGAACTGGAGGGGCTTGCTGCTGGCCACACCCTCCTGCCTGTCCTTTGAAAGAGGCTGGGGGAAGAACTAGAGGGGCTTGCTGCTGGCCACACCCTCCTGCCTGGCCTTATAATTAGGAGAGGGAGGAAGGAAGGGGAAGTAGGAGTGGGGGGGTGTGGGTAAGTAGGGGATATTTCTTCTGATGAGGGGCGGCTGAATGTAATGGATGAACAATGGGGAGCGACAATAAGTATTGTGTGGGGCAAAGGGAGATATGGTGATAGCATGGCGAAATGTCGTTACAGGGGAAGGGGAGATAGATGTTTAATACCTATCCCACCTTCCATTCTCCCTGCTACCCCAAGGTGTCTGGAGAGCGAACCAAACCACCCACAGAACCTTTCCTTGCTCCTATGCAATGTCAGGTCAATGAAAAAGAAAACGCATATTATCCATGACCTTTTAAAGGATGAAGACGCTGACCTGGCATGCTTTACAGAGACCTGGCTGGAAGACGATAGTGCTACAACCTGGGTCCAGGCCTTGCCAGCCGGATACTCTGTTAGTGAGCAGGTAAGGGGAAGTGGGCGGGGGGCGGAGTAGCCTTGGTTTACAAAGACAATCTTATACTGACCAGGATTCCTGTCCGGAAAACAGACCACTTTGAGTGTATATACCTGAGCCTGAAGGCAAGGGATAGTCTGGGGATTCTGTTAGTGTACCGACCACCCCGCTGCCTATCAGACTCCCTAGCCGAGCTGACAGAGCTGGTGTCGGAGTTGGTGTTGGAGTTGCCCAGACTTCTGGTTCTGGGTGACTTCAACATCCCATTTGAGACCAGTTTGACAGGTACAGCTCGGGAGTTCATGGCATCCATGACAAACATGGGCCTATCCCAATTAGCCTCTGGGCCAACACATTGTGCCGGTCATACCCTTGATGCGGTCTTTAGTACGGAACAGGTACAGCCGTGGGTGGAGATAATAAATGCTACCACCTTGTCATGGACGGATCATTTCCTGGTCAGGGTTAGACTAATGGCTGCTATCCGGCCCTGCAGGGGTGGTGGACCTATTAGAATGGTCCGCCCTCGAAGGTTAATGGAACCTATTGGATTCCAGAAAGCCCTTGAGGGTTTTATGGTTGGTATCGCCGGTGATCCTGTCGAAGCCCTGGTTAATACCTGGAATTGTGATCTTACCAGGGCTATCGACACGATTGCTCCCAAGCGTCCTTTCCAGCCTGCTTTAAACCGTAATCCCTGGTATACAGTAGAACTTAGGAATAGGAAGCAGGCTGGACAACGACTAGAGCGCAACTGGCGGAAATCTCGACTCTTATCTGACAGGACACGCTATAGAGAATTCCTTTATTCCTATGGAGTGGCAATAGATGCAGCAAAGAAGACTTTCTTCTCTGCACGTATTGCGTCTGCGATTTCTCATCCAGCAGAGCTGTTCAGGGTGGTAAGGGATTTGACTCAGTTACCCACTCCCCTGAACTCGTTGTTAGAACCTAATGTAGCTTGCTGTGATGTTTTGAATAATCATTTCGCAGATAAAATCTCTCAGATAAGAGCCGATTTGGATGCCGGTGTTATAGCAGAGGTTACAAATGAAGTGTCCGGCAACTCCGTGAATAGGATTATACTGGATCAGTTTCAGTCAGTGAGTACCGAGGACGTAGACAAGCTCCTTGGAAAGGTAAGGAAGACAACTTGCCCTCTTGATCCCTGCCCTTCATGGCTGGTTGTCCAGGGAGGAGTTGCGATTAAGACACACTTAAGATATGTTATTAATGCATCCTTCAGGGAGGGCAATTTTCCAGCTTGTTTAAAAGAAGCAATTATACGTCCGCTTCTAAAAAAGCCCTCCCTAGATCCCCTGGATATGAATAATTACAGACCAGTTTCCCATCTTCCATTTTTAAGCAAGGTGATCGAGAGGGCTGTTGCCCTTCAACTCCAAGCTGTCTTGGATGAAACAGATTATCTAGATCCATTTCAAACTGGCTTCAGGGCAGGATATGGAGTCGAGACTGCCATGGTCGCCTTAGTGGATGATCTACGTCTGGGTATCGACAGGGGAAGTGTGACCCTGCTGGTACTCTTTGGACCTCTCAGCGGCTTTCGATACCATAGACCATGGTATCCTTCTGGAACGCCTGAGAGGGCTGGGGATCGCGGGCACTGCACTTCAGTGGTTCCGGTCCTATCTCTCGGGTAGATACCAGATGGTGATGCTTGGGGACAGCTGCTCCTCGAAAAAAGAGCTTAAATCTGGCGTCCCTCAGGGCGCCGTCCTGTCCCCAATGCTATTTAACATCTACATGAGACCGCTGGGAGAGATCATCAGGAGGCATGGAGCAAGGTGCTATCAGTACGCTGATGACACCCAGATATATCTCTCCATGCCTCGGATAATAGCATCGACTAAGGGTGGCATCTCGCCTCTAAATGAATGCCTTGAAGCAGTAATGGACTGGATGAGGAAAAACAGACTGAAGCTGAATCCAGATAAGACGGAGGTACTTGCTGTCAGGGGCCCTAGCCCAGGTATGGAGGTTTGTCAACCAGTTCTAGACGGGGTCACACTTCCCCTGAAAGACTGTATCCGCAGCTTGGGGGTGCTCCTGGACTCGCCGCTTCAGATGACAGCTCAAATTGATGCGGCAGCCAGGAGCGCCTGCTATCAGTTTCGGCTGATACGCCAGCTGCGCCCCTTCCTGGACTTGGAACACCTAAAAACAGTGGTACATGCGCTGGTAACTTCACGGCTTGACTTCTGCAATGCGCTCTACATAGGGCTACCCATGTGCTTAGTCCAGAAACTTCAATTAATTCAGAATATGGCAGCCAGGTTGGTCACCGGAAGATCTAAAACTGACCACATAACACCTATATTGAAGTCTTTACACTGGCTGCCTATTAGTTTCCGGGCACAGTACAAGGTGTTGGTTTTTACCTTTAAAGCCCTTCATGGCTTGGGGCCAGCCTACTTGCGGGATCGCCTTCTCCCATATAATCCGCCCCGCACATTAAGGTCCTCTGGGAGGAATCTACTGCAGCCAATCAGAACTAGGTTGGCTGCGGTTACCCAGAGGACCTTTTCTTCAGTCGCTCCCAGGTTATGGAATGGCCTGCCGGAGGAGACCCGGCACATTACCAGTCTTGACTGCTTTAAAAAAGCAGTCAAGACTGTTCTCTTCCGACAGGCCTTCCCAGACTAGTGTTCCACTGCCTCTCATCAATTGTCCCTTTGTTTTTAATTGTTTGTTTTTAACTTTTAGTTTTAATTTTATTTTAATCTGTTTTAATAGTTGGTGTGTTGGGGGGATGGTAGGGTTGGTGAGTGGGGGGGTGGGCTATATTTGATATTTTAATATTTATATGTTTTGTAATGCCGCCTCGATCCATTTGGGAGAGGCGGGATAGAAATAAATTTTATTATTATTATTATTATAAAAGCAAACTCCTGCAGCCTCTCCTAGCTTGTGTTCTTCCTCATTAATTACCTTTGCCATTTTGAACAGACTCTGATGTTGCTTGGAACTATGTGCCCTTGTTTTCATTTGTAAAATGTTGGAGAGCATGTGGAATTGGACCTGACTTTAGCTGGGTACGCAGTGCAAACCCTACAGATAAATATAGCATACATTTTGACTATTACGGTATAAATCAGACAGGCTTTTCTAGCCAAAGATCTAAAGTCTTTAATAAAGAGCATCCATGCAGCAGGTTTTTAAAATCTTTGCAACCACAGTGTTGTGAATTACTCTAATAAAACTGAGGATGAGTCACAAGAAGATGGTGTGCTTTTTTGATGTCATGTCCATTTTATTGTACCTTTAAAAAAATCTTTTACAATGAAAGTGCACAAAGGAAACAAATGTTAACCTTGCAGAAGAGTTGTCAAAAAGCGTACTTTCATGTCTTAAACAAAGTTGAAAGGAAGCTTTTTCTTTTTTAAAGCAGATGTATTTCAGCTAGCTTTGATATTAAATAATGTTTAAGCTTTTTCTTGAAGGTCCATTTATTTAATTAATGAAAAGAAATTCCATTATTGCATTCTAACAACTGACTGTCAGAGATCTACAATGGCCCCTCAGTATCCGCTAGGGCTTGGTTCCAGGTCCTGCCTGTGGACACCAAGGTTCATGGATGTTCATGTCTCATTATGTACAGTGGTGTAGTAAAATGTCATCCCTTATCAGAAATGGCAAAATCAAAGTTTCCTTTTTGGATTTTTGTTTTTTTGAATACAGTATTTTCAAGCTACATTTTGGTGGAATCCGTGGATACGGAATCTGTGGATATGGCAAGTCAACTGTACTTCAGATCCATGGAGCATAGCTAACTTCAGGGAGCAAAGATCTAAAATAAATAAGTTGGGGGGAATTGTAAAGAAAAATTCAGTGGCAGAGGTTGGAATGTGTGGAGCAGGGTGGGGCTACGGTGTGAGGGTCATGGTCACTGTGTGGGGGATGTGGCTGTATTGCATGGGAGCATCGCCAAGGGCTCGCAGGGGCGCGGCTATGGGCCAGGATGCCCCAGAACCATTGCCGCCTGGGGCAAATCGCCCCCTCCCCCACCACCATGTTCCTACGCTACTGGAAAAACTAAATCTGACACAAGATTTTTGCCATGGCCTCTGGGACAGGGAGATGGAGCTTGTAAAAGGCAACCTGGCTATCTTTAGAAAGGTTTGTGGAAAACCTTTATATATTAAATTATTTATATTTATATATATATATATTAAAATTTGTTTGCAATGGTAGAAGTCATTTTAAATAAAAGAAATTAAAGTCAATGAGAAGTTTTCCTCCAGTTTGCAGGCAAAGCCTTTTTAAAAATTCTGATGGGCTTTTGAGAATTGAAGATTTTTAAAGAAAGGGCTAACAGCAGCTGTACTATTTTTAACTTTTTCTCCTGCTTTTTATAATTTTAATTGTTTGTTTTTAAAATCTGTTGACAGTTTTATCCCATCTTAAGATAGTTTTGGTACATTTAAACTATACTTTATTTCAGTGATGTAGACTTGAGCTGATTGATTTGGACTCAAGTTGGACTTAAGTCACTTCAGTGACTCAACTTAGACTTGATTATAAATGACGCACTGACTTGACTCAACTTGCGACCTGTATATTTTTAGTGACTGACTTGCTGGCCTTGATTCAGTAACATAACGCATTCATCCAGAAACTTTTTGACTTTGAACAATGCTTCCATCTCTTTTTGCCTACTGGTCACATGACAATTTGTCTCAAGCCTAAAGCATAGGTGCTTTTTTCAGAGCGGAACAGCAAACAGTTTAGGCAATGAGTTTGAGTTGGGGTTGAGGTCTGCTCAGCAGCCTGTCCTTGCTTTATATCAGAGGAGCTTTCTAAAACTTTTCCTAAGAGCAGAAGGCAAGACTGGCCCCCAGAGTGCAGGGCGCATTTCTCAGACGGGAACAGCAAATGGGTTAGGCAAGGGGCTTGAGGAGGAAGGATTCTTCTTTCTAAAGTTTCAAGTAATAGGGAGTAAAAGGATCCCATTCCCCACTTTCAAAAAAAGCCTCCATTTCAGAAATGGGAAGTAAGAAGGATCCTATTCCCCAGTTCACAACCTGCAGACTCCTTTATGCCCATAGACAGAAAAGCCTCCAGCTTTGGGAAGGGGAAATAAAAAGGATCCTATTCTCCACTTCCAAAGCTGCAGATGGCAAACTCAAAAATGTGGAGGGCAGACTCTACTTAAATTGTTAAAGCTGACCTTATTCAACTCTGTCCAGAAATTCTGGATATAGGTTGGGGTATAAAGTTCTGAATATAGGTTGGGGTATAAAGTTGGCTCCCAGACTTGAGACTTGACTTGGAAGTATCTTGCAAGGACTTGAAACTCGACTTAAGACTTGAGACTTGACTTGAGATTTGGAGTAAAAGACTTAAATATATCAATATTTTATTTTAAGTTGTAAGTGGTCTTGAGTCCTAGTTTTGATAAAAAGAAACGATTAACAACAACAAAAAGCACTAGCATAACGAAATAGCCCAATATTCTGAGTGCTCCATGTCACAAGTACAAAAAAGAGCAGGTACCCACAAAAAGCAAATAAATAAGCAAGCAAACAATTGAAGAAATAGAACACATACAAGAAACAAAGTAAATATTGTTGAGAACAAACACTTTAAATGTTGACATGGTCAAATAGACATAACTGGAGAAATCCCAATGGATTCAATGTGTCAACCTTAGATGCTTCCACCAGTAGGATTAAGACCAATAATTAGTCTGTACAAGCATTTGTACAGCAACAACAACCCAGTCCCTGCCCTTCTGACTCTCAGACTTAATTATCTGTTTGCAGAAAACAATCTATAAATGTTCTCTCTGATTTCTGAAGGCTTTCATTAAGGTAATCTCGTTTTCACAGCCGCATGGTCACATCCAAAAGGTAGCTGCCTGACCCTTTTGCAAATAAATAGCCTTCCAGTTACAAAATCATAGTTTCTATCTACTTCACACAGAAACTAGAGCAAAGCATTCCAATCTGTATGAATCTGAACAGAATAACTTTAAAAACACAACTGGATTTTTTTCCCCTTGGAGCAAAATCCAATTAATTGTAGCACATGATTTCCAATAAAATAAATGCATTGTAACAACAAGAGCAAAATTCACATAGTTATTTCCACAACAAGCCTTGCTAATCAACTACATGCATTTACGTCACTCTTAGTTAAGCTACTCAAGAATTTCAAACAGCAAAAGAGCCTTCTAGATGCAAAATCTCTTGTATTTCAGGGAAGAAATATGAAGTGGGGAAAAGTCAGAGTTTGGAGTGCTATATTTAAAAAATCAATTTGGCAATGTTAACCATTAGAAAAGTTGTGTACTGCCCTAAACACTAATAATTCAAGTTGTTTAATTATTGAGTCATTTTTAGTTCACTCATTGTTAAAAATCTTTGTTTGGGGCACCCCATGGGATTCAGAGAGAATAACATAGGGATTGTCATTATTTATTCTAGGGGCACATTTAGTTCAAACAAGGGTTCTTTTTATTCATTTAAAGTTGCCTACTTCCAACCTAGTTTTTTTCCCCAGTTGGGCTACAAAGTCCATAACAGGACATTGCTTGGGAAGGGTGAGAGTCCAAACATGTCTGGTAATAGTTACAATGGGAAAGATTATCCTGAAGCAGGAGAGATCGGTTTACAACCTGTTCAATTAAGTTTGTTCACTGAACTGTATTTCTTTTTCTTTCCATCTTCACCAGCTTGTACTCTTCATTTACTCTTCAAATGCCTTGTTACAGGTTAATAAGAAGTTATGTGTTTCAGTTAGAGGACACTGATCCACCATACAGAAATAACTAGATAGATCAGTCAGTGACTCAAGGTGGAGAATTCTTAAAATTTTGAGACTACTTATGAGAGCATCTGAACATATGAAAAACATCTTTTTGCGCAGCTGCATCATTGCATACCTTCTGCCTGTGCGCTCTCAGGCAAGGAGCACCTTCTGCAAAGTTTGATGGCAGAGCACATGTTTTGTATGCAGGAACCAGAGATCCATTCCAAATTCAGCCTGTGGCATCCCTGGTTTAAATGGAGATTATTTAACAAGCCCATTTGTTTCTGCACCCTTCATACCTTACTTGTATAATTAAAATAGGGTTGGTCAAAATTAAGAAGTAAGAGATAAATTAAAAGCAGAATGAAGGAGGTGAGGAGACAGAATATACAGTCATCCCTCCACATTCACTAGAGTTAGGGGCACAGGACCCCCATGAAAGTGGAAAAACAATGAGTAACTCTCAAACCATATTTAACATACAAAAAACCATATTTAACATACAAAAAAGTATGATCATCATATTCAACCCACCGTGGATTCCTTTGAGGAATCAGGGTTCCTTCACAAGGCAGAAGTGGGTGGCTGGTGGAGCTTACTTACATCCACCAACTGTCTTCTTGTTTTTAATAGTTAATGTGTTTTAGGGGGTTTAGATGGGTTGGTGGGTGGGAAGGATGAGTTATGTTTTAATTGCTTTCAATGTATTTATATACTGTTGTAGTACCGCCTCAATCCGTTGGGAGAGGCGGGATATAAATAAATATTATTATTATTATTATTATTATTATTGCCACTCCACTGCTGCCCACACCATTTTTAACAAAGACTTACAAACTTTGTTCATCTCAGTCTCACAAAGCTTGCAGTCTTTATTAAAAATGGCATAAGGAGGCAGCAGAGGTGACAGCAAATAATCCGTGAATAATCAAATCCACCAAAGTGAAACCTGCGGATATGGAGAGCTGACTGTAATCTGGAGTCTTTTGAAATATATGTGCATGTGACTCTTTTCAGTTACTTCTCTTCCTTTATTGATTATATTCTGGATTGGTTTCTATTGTATTTTAGTTTGTGTAATAGCTGGGGTGAGTCTTTGAAATCTTATTGTTTCTCACATAGTGCTATGCAATTGAGTAATTAAATGAAATGTTTTCCTTCCCCATCTTTTCCTTCTGCCTTGGCTTCTCCTGCTCTCTCAGGTCCATATTGGGGAAGGGAAAGACACTTGCCTTCAGGTTTAAAAGACCTGACATTCTGAAAGAGTCCTGCTGCCCTAGAGATCTCAGCTTCCATACAGATAAGTCCTCCTGACCCTACCCTATCCCATTCCACCACTTCCCCAATAGATTGTAACACTGTTTTCAGCGATCCCCCTCATTTTCTGGCCATTTCCACCCTACACTGTTATAGTGCTACTATTCTACTTTTAACATCCTGTGGAATTCTGGAGTTTGTAGTTTACTGAGGCCAAAGAGTTCTCTGCCTGAGCATTCTAAATGCCCCTCCCTGAACTGCAAAGCCCAGGATTCTATAGGATGTTGAAAGTGGAATAATTGCAGTAGTGCGGAAACGGCCTCTGATAGTTGTTTCTTTTTCTCTTCTGATTTGAGCTGCAGAAAGCTAGCTGGTTTGCTTGCATCCCTCTCTCTCTCTCTTTCTTTCTTTCATTCTTTCTCCACCACCTAGCAGGAGAATAATGTAATGCAGCCTTAATACGTTTACCTGTGAAGCAGCATCTCTTGTGGTTTACTGAATCTGACAGAGAAAGAGAAGGATACCCATCCTATTGAATTCTAATGTGTTCCAGTGACCTAGTTCACCAAAATATATTTTAACTTTAAGTGTTAACTGGAGAATATAGTGCATCAGGAGAATTGCTAGAAAAGTCCAATTAATTAAACATTTAATTAGTTAATCAATTAGTTGTTTCCAAGCTCTGGGAAAGGTAGTTGGATTTTAGAACTACATCTAAATAATCAGATGTGTTTTGCATTGCATTCTCTCTCTCTCTCTCTCTCTCTCTCTCTCTCTCTCACACACACACACACACACACACACACACACACATTTCAGTTCCTCTTTTCTGTGTTTTTTACCATTCTGAAAATGAGAGGAAGCATGATAATTCTCATTTTGAAACAGCAATCCGTAAGTAACAGGACTCAAAACTGTTTGTTGAATGTTTAACTTCTTACGGAAGGAGAAAGAGGAAGCCATTGCTTATGTGTGTACATTTCTTTAAAAAAGATATATTTATGTTGTGGGATTCCTTGTACAAGTTTGAACTGCCCTTTCATTATACATGCAGTACAAAGAAACCTGGTCGTACTCAAGATGATATGGAGTAACCCTACACCTCTCCCTCCCTCCCTGACACGCACTCTCTCTCTTTCTCTCTCTCTCTCTCTCTCTCTCTCTCTCTCACACACACACACACACACACACACACACACATTTTAATTATAATATCTCTCTCCGTTGGAAGGTCTAACATTTTGATGCTGAACCAGGCATTCTCAATCAGTTCTAGAGGCTACCCTAAAGCGAATTTTCCAGATTTTTTTGCTGAACTTACATTAACTCAGGATTACAATCACCAGTGGAATTGCCAGTGGAATTATTCAGAAGTTGTAGAATCATAGAGCAGGAAGAGACCACAAGGGCTATTAAGTCCAACCCGCTGCCATGCAAGAAGACACAATCAAAGCTGAGTGTCTGTTATATTTATCTGTGCATGCTGTGATTCTTCAGCACATATTCTCATTACCTGTGCTTTAGACTCGTAGGACATTTCCACGCTATGGCTCCATTCCAGCAGTGGTGGAACTTGGAGTCTGGGGAGGGTTGGTGGGAGGGGCTATGGCAAGAGGGGTGTGGCCACGGCATGTGGGGGCGTGGCTATGGGCCGGTATGCCTCAAAAACATTGCAGCCCAGGGTGAACTGCTCCCCCACCCCTCGTCCCTACACGCCTGCATTCCAGCATGGGGATGCATTGAAGCCAGTCCATGATGCGTACTACCACACATCATCACTGTCCTGCTCCTGTTGTGTCCCCAGTTGTCACAATCACATGTTATACTATTACCACAAAAAAATACAGTAATAGGCCCCTTTTGAGCAACCATCGCATCAGTTGGAGCCATGGGGAAAGGACAGAAGTGCTCGCTCAGTGCTTCCTCAGTGCAGCACAGGAAGAGGCCAGCTGCACTGTGGAAAGAAGCAGCATATTCCAAATGCTACCATCTGGCAGCCAGCTGGGTATGAAGGAGAGTGTTGGGGAAATGCTCCCTTCCTGGCAAAGGCACTGCCAGGATGATACTGGGACATCGCGGGATGCAGATAAGATACAGAAAGGACCATAGAATCTTAGAACTGTAGAGTTGGAAAGACCCCAAGGGGCATATCAAGTCCAACCTCCTGCCATGCAGGAATATATCATCAAAGCATTCCCAACAGATGGCCATCCAACCTCTGTTTAATAACCTACAAAGAAGGAGACTCCACCACACTCCCATGCAGCATATCTCACCGCCAAACTGCTCTTGCTGTCAAGAAGTTCTTCCTAATGTTTAGGTGGAATCTCATTTTCTGAATTTGAAGCCATTGCTCCATGTCTTATTTTCTAGGACAGCAGACAACAAGCTTGCTCCATCTTCAATATGACATCCTTTCAAATATTTAAACATAGCTATCATGTCACCTCTCTTCTCTTCTCCAGACTAAACATATCCAGCTTCCTAGGCCACTGTTCATAGGACATGGTTTCCAGGTCTTTCATCATTTTGATCACCCTCCTCTGGACATGTTTCGGCTTGTCAATATCTTTCTTGAATTGTGGTGTCCAGAACTGGGCACAGTATTCCAGGTGGGGTCTGACCAAAGCAAAATAGAGTGGTACTGTTACTTCCCTTGACCTAGATGCTATACTCCTATTGAGGCAGCCTGGAATCACATTGGCTTTTTTAGCTGCCACATCACACTACTGACTCACATTCAGCTTGTGGTCTACTATGGCCTTTTCCGCATTTTACATTTAAAATGGGGCGCGCGTCCTCCAGTGAGGACGTTTACACTTGGGGGCGAACTGGGTCCAGACTACTTAATGTTTGTCCGGACTTCACCTCACTCCGGAACCCCCAGAACTGGTGATTCCCCATGCTATTGAAAAGACTGATTAAAAGAGGACTTTCAATAGCCCGGCGCGCCCCAGTCCGGCGCTGCCCTAAGTGTAGATTTGCAGGCTTGCGCCAGCGCAAGGCTGCAGATCTTCTGGGGGTGGGCTTCCGGCTGGCGAGCTTCTCCGGTTGGTGGAGAGCCTCCGCCAACCGGAAGCCTCCATTTTCGTCTCCGGAGAGTGTGTAGCACGGGCGTGTGCTGCTCCAGATCGTCGTGGATCATCGGGGGGGGGAATGTGCCAGTCTAGTGAGTAACGGACTGCCCCGTTTCCCCCTCAAAGTACGGAAAAGCCCTAAGACTCCTAGATCCCTGTCACATGTACTGTGATCAAGCCAGGTATCACCCATCCTATTTCTGTGCATTTCATTTTTTCCTGCCCAAGTGTAGTACCTTACATTTCTCCCTGTTAAAATTCATTTTGTTAGTTTTGTCCCAGCTCTCTAATCTGTTAAGATCATTTTGAATTCTGATCCTGTCCTCTGGGGTGTTAGCTATCCCTTCTAATTTGGCATCATCTGCAAATTTGATGAACATGCCCTCTATTCCTTCATCCAAGTCATTGATACACATGTTGAATAGTGCTTGGCTGAGGACAGATCCCTGTGGCACTCCATTAGTCTCTTCTCTCCAGGATGAAGAGGATCCATTGGTGAACAGCTTTTGGGTTCAGTCAGTCAACCAATTACAAATCCACTGAATAGTAGCATTGTCTAGCCCACGATTTACTAGCCTGTTCACAAGAATATAGTGGAGGACCTTGTAAAAGGCCTTATTGATGTCAAGATGTGCTATATCCACAGCATTCCCTTCATCTACCAAGCTTGCAATTCTATAAAAAAAAAAATAGATAAGATTAGTTTGGCATGACCTGTTTTTGAAAAACCCATGTTGACTTTTAGTGATCAGGGCACTCCTAAGTGCTTGTAGACTGTTTAATAATCTGCTATAGAATCTCTCCTGATGTTTGATTTCAGGCTGGCTGGGCAATAATTGTTTAGACAATGTGAATTTCTATATAAGATGCTTGTCAAAATTCAGCAAATGAGGGAACTGGCAAACCATGGCAGAGCTACATTATAGCTGAGCTGCTCGTGGAAATGCAAGAATCAGTTCCCGAGCTTATTAGAGAATGTGATAATTTGTGTTTGAGTTAATGTGTGGCATCATTATCCATGCAGCAATCTCCAGTCCATACCAGTGAAAGCAGAACATGAATTGGCCTACTCAGAAATAATCTTTTACTCAAAAGCTTCCTTCTTTTCCAAATTTTTTGAATTTTTAGTTTAGTACAGTTTCATAATCTATCTACTATATAAAAGTCAAAGTTTGTATGTTTGTTGAAGGTGAAGCATCTTATATGGCTGCCTGAGAAGATTCTATGGAATTGTGGGCTTTGCAGTTTAGGGAGGGGCCTTTAGAATTCTCAGTCAGAGAGCTTTTGGGCATGGCTGGTTGCTATGGAGATGAGTCTTAGCAGCAAGGAGGAGGGCAGTATATTCCCTCAGGAACCCAACCTCTGTATGTTAATAACTCTGAATACAGATTGGATTGGGGAATATGGGGAAAGGTTACAGGTATTGGACAAGACAGTTTGGGGAATTAGAAACACAAGATCTCAAATCTTTCTAACAAGTATTACCTATAACAGTGGTTCTCAACCTGTGGGTCCCCAGATGTTTGTGAACTTCAGCTCCCAGAAGCCCCAGCCACTATGGTCAATGCTCAGGGCTTCTGGGAGCTGAAGTCCAAAAACATCTGGGGACCCACAGGTTGAGAACCACTGACCTATAAGAAAATAAAATCCCGGGCAATGCCAGGTATATACACTAGTCTTCTATATTTTGGTTCTAGTTTGTCAGTTATACAAAGTTTGCTTTGTATTTTATTGCACTGTGTTTTGTATTTGTATCTGGAAAATCTGTTTTACATTTGTTTTGTATAGCTTTTGTATTTGTATTACTCCTTCCTTCTGCATAGATATAGAATCATAGAATCATAAAAATGTAGAGTTGGAAGAGACCACACGGGCCATCCAGTCCAACCCCCTGCCATGCAGGAACACCCTCAAAGCAATCCCGACAGATGGCCATCCAGCCTCTGCTTAAAAACCTCCAAGGAAGGAGACTCCACTACACTCCGAGGCAGCATATTCCACTGCCGGACAGCCCTGACTGTCAGGAAGTTCTTCCTGAGGTTCAGGTGGAATCTCCTTTCCTGCAGCTTGAATCCATTGCTCCTTGTCCTGGTCTCTGGAGCAGCAGAAAACAAGCCCTCTCCTTCTTCTACATGGCATCCCTTCAAATATTTAAACATGGCTATCATGTCCCCTCTTAACCTTCTCTTCTGCAGACTAAACATCCCCAGCTCTCTAAGTCTATCCTCATAGGGCGTGGCTTCCAGGCCTCTTGCCATTTTGGTCGCCCTTCTCTGGACTTGCTCCAGCTTGACCATGTCCTTCTTGAATTGGGGTGCCCAGAACTGGACACAGTATTCAAGATGAGGTCTAACCAAAGCAGAGTAGAGTGGTACCAGAACCTCCCTCGATCTAGACACCATACTCCTGTTGATGCAGCCGAGAATTGCATTGGCTTTCTTGGCTGCCGCATCACACTGCTGACTCATGTTCAGCTTGTGGCCTATGAAGACTCCTAGATCCCTTTCACACGTACTGCTATCCAGCCACGTGTCCCCCATCCTATATTTCTGTATTCCATTTTTTCTACCTAAGTGTAGGACCTTACACTTCTCTCTGTTGAATTTCATTTTGTTAGCCTTGGCCCAGCTCTCCAATCTATCCAGGTCATTTTGAATTTTGATCCTGTCCTCTGGCGTATTAGCAACCTCTCCCAATTTGGTGTCATCTGCAAATTTGATGAGCATGCCCTCTATTCCTTCATCCAAGTCCTTGATAAAAATATTGAACAGCACTGGGCCCAGGACAGAACCCTGTGGCACCCCGCTAGTCACTTCTCTCCAGGATGAAAAGCAGCAATTCGTCATCACCCTTTGGGTTCGGTTGGTCAACCAATTACAAATCCAACTAACAGTAGCCCTGTCCAGCCTGCATTTTACTAGTTTCTTTGCAAGAATGTCATGGGGAACGTTGCCAAAGGCCTTACTGAAATCGAGGTATGCTACATCCACAGCATTCCCTTCATCTATCAAGTTAGTAACTCTATCATAAAAAGAGATAAGATTAGTCTGGCATGACTTATTTTTGAGAAATCCATGTTGACTTCTCGTGATTACCACCTTGCTTTCTAAGTGATTAGTAACTGACTGCTTAATGATCTGCTCCAGGATCTTTCCAGGTACTGATGTGAGGCTGACTGGGCGATAATTATTTGGGTCCTCTTTTTTTCCCTTCTTGAAGATGGGGACAACATTTGCTCTCTTCCAGTCTGCTGAAACTTCTCCTGTCCTCCAAGATTTCTCAAAGATTATAGCAAGTGGTTCCGAAATGACCTCTGCCAGCTCTTTTAATATCCTAGGATGCAATTCATCTGGCCCTGGAGACTTGAATTCATCCAGTGTGGCCAGGTATTCCTGTACCACCTCTCTACCTATTACGTGCCTCATTTCCCCTGCTTCCTCACCTGCTCCCCAACCTCCAGGTTGAGTGCTTGTATCCTTTTGGGAAAAAACTGAGGCAAAGAAGGTGTTAAGTAGTTCTGCCTTTTCTCTTCCCCCTGTGAGTAATTCACCATCTTCTCTGCGCAGTGACCCTATCATCTCCTTCTTTTTCCTTTTGCTGCAGACGTATTTAAAAAAAGCCCTTTTATTGTTTTTAATGTCTATGGTCAGCCTAAGTTCGTTCTGTGCTTTAGCCTTTCTGACGTCCTCCCTACATCTCCGGGCCACTTGCTTAAATTCTTCTTTGGTGGTTTCCCCCTTCTTCCATTTCCTATACATGTTTCTCTTAACACTTAGCTCAGCTGGGAGTTCTTTAGTCAACCATTCTGGTTTCTTCAGATGCCTTCCATTTTTTCTCCTTATTGGCACAGTTTTAGACTGTGCCTTCAGTATCTCCCTTTTAAGGAACTCCCATGCCTCCTGAACTCCTTTCCCTTTCACTATTCTTGACCACGGAATTCCAGCCAGCAGCTCCCTAAGTTTACAGAAGTCTGCTTTTTTAAAATCTAAGATGAGTGTTTGGCTACACTTATCTTCTCTTTCCCACTGAATGCCAAATTGCAACAGGGCATGGTCACTCCCCCCTAAAGATCCAACCACTTCTACCTCATTAACAAGGTCATCCCTGTTGGTCAGGATCAGATCTAGAATATTTGATCCCCTTGTGGCCTCTTCCACCTTCTGGACCATGAAGTTGTCTGCAAGACAAGCAAGAAACTTGCTGGACCTTGCTGTCTTGGCAGAGTTTGACTGCCAGTATATATCCGGGTAATTGAAATCTCCTGTTATAACTGTATCTCTCCTCCTTGAATGTGCAGTCATTTGGTTGAGGAAGGCGTCATCGACGTCCTCAGCCTGGGTTGGAGGTCTGTAGTAAACCCCCACCAGAATATCCCTATTGTTTCTCGCTCCCTTAATTCTTACCCAAATGCTCTCGACCTGGCTTTCTGGGTTTAAGTCCCGGATCTCTTCACAGGTGAAAACATCCTTGACATACAAGGCTACTTCTCCTCCTTTCTTGTTTGGTCTATTTTTACAAAATAGGCTACACTCCTCTGTTCCTATATTCTAGTCATGAGACTCATCCCACCAGGTCTCAGTGATGCCTATCAAACCGTATTTATTTTGTTGTACTAGGAGTTCAAGTTCATCCTGCTTGTTTCCCATACTCCGTGCATTAGTGTAGAGACACTTAAGTCCCCGGGCCCTTCCTGCAAGTCCTGTACTATTGTTTCTACTCCTCCCGCCATTGGCCACTTGTACTTCTTGTCCAGTATCATTTGGGCCTTTCCCCCCTGCGCTCGCCAAGTCCCTGCCCTGAATAATATTGTCTCCCTCCCCAGTGGAACTTAGTTTAAAGATATATGTAGATATAAATTGTATGCCTTTGGTGTCTTTTTTGTCACTTTATTTTGTGAAATGCCATGCACTCTGAGGCCTCTAAATAAATAAAGGAAGAAAATAGAAGGTGGAGCAGGAGGAGGCAGTGGCAGTCGCAGCTGACCCAAGAGATTTTGCTGCCTGAGACAAAGAGCAAATTAGTGACCACTTACTTTCCCATGTACAGCATTCATTCAGACAAGGAACCCAGTACCACTTCAGCAGTGGCGATGGGAAAGTATGTTCCAAAACAAGCCTCTAGGGATACACTGGGTTCCTGGTAGTTAATTTCAACTACACTGACCCACTGTAGTAATTGTCTGAATAGTGAGTTGACACATAGGCAAATCCAATTAACGGGTTTACTCTAATAAGGACTAACAATAGAATTTAGGCCATTGTGTGGCAGAAGAAAATAGCTGAGGATTCTAGGAGTAACAGTGAAGTATCTGTAACTGCTTCCCCCTTAGCATTTGCTGCGTAAGGCAGTATGCTTCCTGGCCTGGATGGCTCTGGTTAGTTATATTTGTCTGTTGCAGCAAACCCTAAACAAGTTGCATGGTACTCCAAAGATTAACAAATGTATTACAGCATAAGCTTTCATGGACTGCAGTCCATTTCATCAGATGCTCAGTTTGTAACAAACAAATTTATCTGATGTGTTACAGAAATCTCTCAGCTGCCCAGTGGCAAAAAGTATATTGCATGGTACGATTCTTCAAATGTGTACTTCACTTGAAGAAAGTTGTGTTTGTGCAGAAAGAATCTGGAAAAGATTTACTGAGGGTGGAGCAACGGCAGCATAGGAGGGGTGTAATCTTATCTGGAAAATGCACATTTTACACTCTTGTTTTGTCTTGGTTTGTCTTGTTTTCAAATTTATTTTTGCTGTCATTCTATACTTGGATTGATGATTCAGCTCTTCTCAGCCGAGCACTGCTTAAGGATTTATTTTGCAAACTTTTAAAAAAGGTTTGCTCTAAGGAAATGTCTCGTGTCAGTAATCTGTCAAAATTATGACAAAATATTCTGTGCATTAACTCTGTCTTCCCTTGCTTTCTTTTCACTTTCTTCCCCTTCTTCTTTTCCTGCCTAATCCACCACCGGAATCTGCCCATGATGCTTTGGCAAGCGTGACAATCTGAGTGAGGCTGGTATCCTTTTGGTGTCTTATGAGTATGCAACCTCCCCTACTGAAGAGGATGGAGGTTTTTATTAGATGTCAGTTTTTATCAGTTTCAGGTTGTAGAAGCAGAATTGTATGTCAAGTTGTGTTGCACACATAGATTCATGGCCAACATGCATCTGGTAGCATATTCAGTTGTGTATTGGGTTGCCCAGAACTGGCATTCAACACAGGCATCATGTAGCACACTCAACACATCACTCTGCATTTAGAGATTTATACTATGCAAATATAATATAGAATCTTGCTCAGAAGCTTCTGGAGTGAAGATTGGAACTCCATTAAACTGCAAGGACAAGGAACTATAGGGTGGAGTTGCTGATGCTGTAGACCTGCTATAGTAGAAGTCCACTAATGCCTGCGCTGTGGCCTTTGCTTGTTTGTTCTGTTTAATTCAGGAGTGTCAAACTCAATTTCATCCTGGGCCACATCAGCATTACGGTTGCCCTCAAAGGGCTGGTTGTATCTGTAAGACTATATAAATGTATCTACTCTTTTATCATATTAAATAATTGCTTCTGCATTTGATTATTACTGGTTTTACTAATAACTAGCTCTGAAACTAGAAGTCTAGGAAAAATAATGGCAAGCAGATATTCAAGTGTACAACTATTGCACAATTTATTGAAAAATGAGTTTTGAAAACAGAAAGTTATTTTTTTAATCATCAGACAAATATTACCTGTGCCTCTTTCTGCCCCTCTCTGTACATGGTTAGCCCAATCCCCACATTGTGGGCCCCTGGCTGCCAGTATTCTGAAGAGAGGCCCCGCAGCCAGCACTTGTGATCTACTTCTACTTCTGACTGCTCCTCTGTCCAACTCTTGTGAGCCGTGCAGTGTTGCCATGGTAATCTGTGGCAATGCTCTGACAGTGGGACTTGGACAGAGGAGCAGTCAGAAGTAGAAGTAGATTGCAAATGCTGGCTGCTGGGCCCCTCTTCAGAGTATTGGGAGCTGGAGGCCCGCAATGTGGGGATCAGGCTCGCCAGGCAGGGGGGAGTGCTGCAGCTGCAGGAGAGGTGCAAAGGCCACATGAAATAGCCTGGTAGGCTGGATTTGGCCTGTGGGCCTTGTGTTTGACACATGTGGTTTAACTAATATGCAATTCACTGTTCACTTAAAATTTACTCCTCCAATTAGTACCTTTTGTCTGATTGATTCTTCTTTTGCCTCTAATAGAACTATGGTTGTTTTCATGGTTGCATGTGTCTGAGGTATCAAAGCTTGGTAATCAGTCACATAGTCTCCATTTTCCTCAGTATGTTTGAGTCACAAAGTGCAGCCACAAACGAGGTACAAAGAATAGGGATGCTTTTGTATTCTTTTTAGCACTAGATCATATTCATAGGTTAGTTTGAAATGCTGAACCCACGAGAGTCTCTCAACATGGGTATGTGCTGTTCACCAGGTACAAGTAAAGGGCGGCTGTTTCAGATACTAGACCATCTATGCACTTGTATTTTCAAAAAAGTCACACCAAGAACATTTCCGCATGACACTCTTATAGCACGATGATTCCACTTTCAACCTCCTATGGAATCCTGAGGTTTGCAGTTCCTGCAAGGCTCACAAGCCGCCCACTGGTGCTGAGAAGACGTACGTCAGCTCAATAGGGGAGGGGAAAAAAGAAAGCCCCCAGCTTGGAAGCTCCTTCTGGGGGGCCTCTCTCTTCTCGTCGCTGCAGGGCTCGTATACGCAGATTGCCGTGTCGAGGAGGGGCTCGACGCTCTGCCCACCCAGTTTCCTTGCTGCCAGCCCAGGCAGACGACAGGGGTCGCTGTACAGCAGACCTCCCCCGCCTCCGGTGAATAACGGGGCTTGGGAGAAAGAGAGAGAAAGAGGAAACGCGGTGGGGGCGGAAAAGAGAGTTCGCCGTGGCGGCTCCCTCGGGGTAGAACCGGGCGCGCGTTAAGCGGCGACGGGCTTACTCCTGCAGCCCCTGGTGCTTGGCCTGGGAAGACTCCGCGTGTAAGCCAGCCGGGTAGCCAAAGAAACGAGTCTCGGCCGGTGCGAGAGCCAGTCAAGAGAAGGGGGAGGGAAAGGAGAAAGACACAAGCGCCGCCGTCTTCCTCCAGCCCGCTCTGAACTTCTTTCGCGCGCGCAGCGGCGGGGCGTGCGCCTCAAGCGGGGTCTCCAGCGACTGCCGGAGAAGGGGGACTCGTTCTGCCCGGCCGCCGCCGCGCCCCCCGCCCCCCGCGGCCACTGGCACCACCGAGCCTCCCTGGGGAAGAGGCAAAGGCGCGCGCGGGCGCGCGTGTGTGTGTGTGTGTCTGCGCGCAACAAGACCAGGCGGCTCCCCCTACCGTGTGCGCGCGACTCACGCACGGGAGCGACGGCGGCTGCAGGACGCTTAAAGCCGGGGCTGCTCGCTGAAGCCACACGGACCACGGGTTGTACTCTCGGGGGGGCTTCGCGAAGTTTGTTCGCAGCAGCAGCAGCAGAGGCGGCGGCTCCCGGCCACTGGAAGAATGCATTATGAAGAGCCCTCGTCGCCGGGCTTGCAGAGACCCCGTTATGGCTGTAAGTGCCGTGTGGCGTTGGCTTGGCTCTCGGTGGCTGCCGCCAGCTCAAGGGCTTCGGGTTGGGCGTGTGCCAAAACGGAGCACCTGGCCTAGAGGCGCGCGGGGAGGGGGATATCTGTCTGTCTGTCTTCCTGCCCGCCGTTTCTCTGAGATTGGAGACGGTGGTTTTCGGAGTGTAGCTTTCAGGTGAGAGAGGCAAGCGGCGAGGGAGGGAAAGCGAGGGAGCCGCTCTGAGGCCACCCGCGCCCCACCGAGAGAGGGACACGTGTGCCGGGAAGGGAGGCGTCCCTGGGGGCGCTGTTCGTGGGGAAGGGGGACGACGGGAAACACCTGTCGTCGGAGAAGGGCTGCGGGTTACCTGAGGGGCTCGGAGGGTGCCTCCTCCCCCAACTGCAGCAGGAAGGATTTACTGGGTCAAGGTGGCTGTCACAAGCAGCTTGCGCAGATGTTCTGTAATCTCTCAAGAAGGAAGACGATTTCTTTTTTCCTCCTAAAAGTTGGCAGTAGAAAATCTACTTCTTAGCTTTCAGAACAATCTCTTTGCTTCGTGGAGTTTCTGAATAGTTGGAAATTGCACAGTTTAAGAAGGTTTAAGCCGTCTTAAACCAAGTTGTGTGCATTTTGTTTTGGAGGGTTATATATGAAGAAATGACTCCACTGTAGGTTTTAAGATGCATTATATTTTCAGACAAGATTCTAAGTACTGGCAACCAGTCATGTCCGTATGAAAAGTAAAATCCATTGCTGTCAGCAGGCTGCAATCTTGTGTACGTTTATTTTGGAGAAAATCCTAACAGTCTGCTTTACAGATTGACAGTGCAGTCCTCTGATGTTTGCTTAAAAGTAAGTGTCACAGAGTTCATTTCCTGAGATATGTGGGGGGCGGGGAGACCATTTGTAGATTTTTCATCATGCATGATTTTGTACATGTGTTTTGGAATACACATCTCTCTGTTTGTTAAGCATGAATAAAATGGATATATGGTTGAAAACACAGCCAAAGATCCTATGAAATGCTGTCAAAATGGAGCTCTTTACCATTTTATGAGATCATCCCTGTTCACTGTTATGCATTTGACAATTCCCACTTAGAAGGTATGACTTCCATGGCATGTTGTGTGAGCAGTTGAACTGAATAGTATCCTGTCCCCAGTGTATGAAACATGATTGAAAAAAAAGTTCCATGTGTTCTTTCCCCCAATTCCTCCTTCTCTTAGGGGTTCAGGTCCATGGGAAGGAATTGCTTCTCTGGTTTTATCTTTTAAGGAATGAAAACCTGCACCTTTCATTAAGGATCTTTGCTGCTGGTAGTTTTCAAATATTGACAAGGTTGTAAATGGTGTAGTGTTGATTCCACCCCTCCTTTTCACTGAAAAGTTTCTGTGAACTTCAGTTCTGGCAGCAGGCTAAGAATTCTGTGTTAAAGTGCCTCGATAGTGCTTCTTCAGCAGGGAGGAGTCTTGACAGTTAACCAGTTAGTAAAGTCATGCCTATTGTTGAAGCTGCTTGCCACACGACACTAGCTTGTGATAGAGTAATGGGTGTCATACTCTGACCACTCACATTCCTTGTACAGTTCCATATTCCCCCTCTGGAAGAGTTTAAAAAAAAAGCATATAAAATTACAAGAAACCAGTGTTAACATTCTAATTGCCAGACCTGGCTGACAGCCTCAAATGTGGCTTGGATCATAAGGCATGAAGCATATTCATGGTCTTGTCATGCTGTCCCACTCTCAGGAGGTGTCTTGAGTGAGTTTTTTGTTAATAAGCACCTTACAAAATGCTTATTTCAGAACACCATTGATCTGTGGTATTTTCTTGCAGGTTGGCAACTTCTTTTAAAAATTTTGAACTGGCAAGCAGTTTGGCTGGGCATCTCTTCCACTTTTAATCTCTCGAATAGTATGAGGCAAAAGCATGCTGGAGCAATGGTCCCTTTTTCTACCTCCTACCCAGTCTGAATTATGCCACCTGCTGCTAATGCCTCCAAAGAAGAAGGCTAGAAATTCTGGCTCAAGTATGTGCTGTTTTTCTCTGGCAGTAATTGCCTGCACATGGCAGAAGTTCAGAGTCCTCCTTCAGTCTGAGCCAGGAAGTGGTTTGAAAAAAGATGTACCTTTCTGACTGATAGTAGTATTAGAGCTGAAAACAGAGGAAACAGTTGTTCTTCTTTGGCAGAGGCAAGCTATGGGAGCAGTTTCAAGAGCAGATTTCAGTCAAGCCCTGCTTATTTTCAGGTGCACTGAATACTGTGCATAGTATTACTGGTGGTAGTAAAGTGGTATACAAAGATAGAATCCCAGAGCCAAGGGGAGATAACTAATAAGCATGTTAGAAAAAGGACACTGTTTAATATTATATGTGGTCATGAAAGAAACTAAGCTCAAAGTACTACCTTGTCCTTGCCAATCCTTTTGGACTTGCACCTCATTTTCCTGTAACCTTACTGCACTTTGTCTAATGGTACAAAAAGTATGTGCTGACACATACATATGTACATTAATCCTGAAAATTTAAAATGTTTGAATGTTGCTGTAATGAGAAGTTTAAAAAGCACATCCAAACTCCAGAAGAACCATTACTTCATACTTTCTGAAACATTTTGTTGCACTATGTTGCTTAAATTCTCCAAATTGCATGGTAAAGCACCAGACCAAACTGTCTTACATTGCTGTAACAAACAACTTGATGGATTTTCCATTTGTAATTAGAATGGATGTACTTAAAATTAGACTGTAGCTTTTCTGGAGTATTATTATAATCATCATCATTTATTTATATAGCACCGTCACTGTATATGATGCTTTGCAAATGTAAGAACAACAAAAGAATTCTCTGACTTTAGTCTTATAATTCAGTGAAGACATGAGGGAAACGGGAACGGCAGTGCAGGAAGGGATATTAAGTCCAGCAGATACTGCCACTTCTTCTCTCCCTCCATGGCCACTTTGGAGTACTAAGAGTACTCTTACGCACTAAGCATATGTAGTTGACCTTTATGAAGGTCAGCAGTTTATTGTTCATATAGTGGATACCTTAATCTTCAGAATGGATTATATGCTTAAAAAAACTGAGGCATAGGGCTACATCTGGTGGTTCCATGATCTCAAGCACAGTTGAAAAGCAGGGTCCATTTCCCAGGAGCCTAGCAAGTATACCTATGCCGTATCCTTTTTTTTTATGGTCCTGCACATGTTGCGTGTATATGTTGAAAACACTGTGCATGCAACAGCTTTATTGCTCTAAGTCTTTTACCAAGTGCATATAAAATCTGAGACTTCTAGGTTCAAATCTCTTGTGTTCTTAAATTTTCTGCTCTGTTGCTGAATCAGTGCCAATAAAATTACTTCTGACATTTATTTACTTAACCCATACTTTAAATTATTTGTTGAGCAGGAGATTCTTGCTGTTGGGTACTAGTCTTGTTAGGGTCAGTCTAGCTCACTGAATGTTATACAGATAGAGTATTAAACGAGCAGTCTGAGATGCCAGGGTTCAGATCCCTGCATAGCCATAGAAACCCACTGGATGACCTTGGACAATTCATTCTCTTTCAGCCTAAAGAGGAACACAGTTGTACCCCCCACCCGACAAATTTTGGCAAGAAAAGCCTGTGATATGTTTGCCTTAAGGTCTCCATAAGTCAGAAACTACTTAAAGACCCACCACTACCATCTCAATAACGCTCACCCATTCTGCATTTGGAGATTGGTATTATGGGAAGAAAGGTGTTGAGACTGCTGAGTGAACATTTTTAAAAGCTGCTTGTACTTGAGTTTATTCTAAGTGAGATTGTATTTTCAAAATTGCAGTTGGTATAACCACAATGTAGAAGAATTACAATTCCAAATGGACCTGTGCTTTGTAATTTACTATCTGCATTTTTGAAATGTTTTCAGTAGGAAGTTTTAAAACACTATTGTACCTAAGATTGATCTACCGTGTGGTCTGTAATAGGAACCTTCTGTATCACATGCATTTTAATTTTGAAGTCTTTTTTTTTCTAAATTCTAAATAAATTAGGTTCAGAAGTGCTATGTAATATTTATACCAAATGACCTTTTTGTGTTCCTTGGTGTTTGTAGTCAATTGTGTGAATGAAAATTCTGGACTGAAATGTCTGTATGAAAGCAACTGGTGATTCTTCCATGGCCGTTAATATCAAAGATTTTTGTTGTTACTGTCTGCAAGGGTGATTTTGAGATTAATGTTTTGAAGGGTAAAATAGGCAGAGAGAATGCTTCAGGATATGTCCCGTAGCCAACATGCAGCTGAAACAAAAGGAGCTTTTAAGAGGTTCCCGTTAAATGGTATTTGTATTTTCTAGAGCTGATGTTGATTTATAGGCTAGAATTAGGAGAGTGTGTGCTGTCTACTTCTCCATGCTTAATGTGTTGTCAAGCTGATTTGCTGTGGCAGGGGTCCCCTCTCCTCCCTCTAGGAGAAAGGCCCCAGACTTGAGCTTGGAACTGGGAATGGAAGTGCCACATCATCTCCACAATTGTACTGCACTTCCACAGTTGTAGGTGAACATTTGAAATGCAGTGAACAAGGCATCTGTCTGCCTAACCTACCTCACAGGGCTATTGTGAGGATCAAATGGAACTGTGAAGGAAGACCCATAAACACTGTCCACCACTCTTTAATGGAACAGTAGAATACAGATGTAGTTAATAAAATAATAATAATAGTATAGCTGGAAGAGATGAATGCAGTATGGGAATGAGATTTCTTTCTTTCGTTCTTTTTGAAAAAATTGCAAGCATTTCTCTGCTCTGTTCTAATGCTTATTCCCAAGGTACTATAAGCCATAGATGTGGGAGTAGCTCTTCCTTGGATGACTTGCTGGGCTACACATTCTGATGTCATTGGGTCTTTTTTGCTGGGGAGAAAGTGAGTCATGACCTCAAAGCCAAGCCTCAGACTCTTTCCCTTCCCTTGCTTTCACCATTCAGAGAAGCTGAAGGAAGAATGAACACACTTAGTTGGTACGTAAGGAGTAAGAAGATTCCTGACCTTGAGAATCACGCAGCACCTGTATGCCAAGCTGGGTGTGCAGCCAGCTTTTACTTGTACCTCACCTTTCCTGATCAGGGATATTGAGAGAAGAACAAAGGCATTGAGCCACAATTTTGAGGCCGCAGCTCTGTTAGTCTCCTTTCTGAAATTCTCTGTGATGGAAATTCCCCATCCCTGTTATAAAGGGCTCAGAAATGTCAATTCCTCCTCTCTCTTTCCATTGTCTTTCTGGTTTTCTTTTTTTAATCAGATCCTTTCAACTGTCTGCTGCTCAAGTGTTCTCAGCTGTAGGCTTTTCTAGACTTACAGTGTATGGTATGAACACAAATAACCTGCAGGGTCCTTTAGTTTTTCTTTCCCTCATCAGTTGGATCAGAAGTGGGGAAATTAGCAGACCTCTGTGTGAGAAAAGATTTTTTCTTACTCATCCCAAAGAAAAAGTAGCCAAAAAGAGAGGAGTTGCTATGTTTAGCTTGATGTGGACTTGAAAGTTTCCATTTCTGACAATGAGGTTAGTTACTGTAATATTTTTTTTTAGGGCAAGATGTTTGTGACATCACCATTAGTTTTGGGAATGTCCAGTGTTTATAGTGCAGTTGTCACTCGCAGTACTTTCTGCATTTAATTTCCCTCTAACCTGATTATTTACAAGTCCATCTCCTAAGCATGTGGATAACACCATGCATCACATGAAATACACTATTAAGTTAACAAAAGCTTGTCCTGTAATGAAGCTGATGACATAGTATTTGTTGTTTTGACCACCCAGGCTCACTATTAAAGGGCATAAAATGGAATGATGATGATTATACAGCCAAAGTGATACAATGGCACAGACCAGCTCTGGACCTGATCAAGAGTATGATACAGAGGTAGAGGCTTTCCTTGGTAGTTAACACTGTGATTTGGATGAACTCTTGAGTGTCTGTAGAGCTCAACATGTCAAGGACCTGCCCTGTGCCCTTACACTCCCTATGGAGTACTGGGATCCTGGTGCCAGCAGAATTTAAGAAAATAGGCTAAACTTTGTGGCCTGCTATAAGTAAAAAGACAGTTTCCTGCAGTTTCCTTCTTTGCTAAAGGAAAGTAAATCCCTGTTGTGTTTCTTGTGAAACTTCTCTTCCCTTGAAGGAATAGAGTCTGTAACTATATAGCCTGATTCTTACTGTCTTGGTAAACTTGTTTCTGGGCTGTATCAGACTGCATGTGAGGGTACCAGTGAATGCACCTTGACACCAAAATAATCTCTTCTGCATAGAAAGCCAACAGAAGACTTGGGAGAGAAGGGTTCTGCACTGACTTCCTGATCGTAGCATAATTTTTTCTTTGTAATGGAAGACTAGTCATTTGTCTCCTGCTTTTGAAGTGATAAATGCAGACAAAGTTTTAGTGTTATCAGTAAGAATAGCTGCATATAAAGAGCAGTACTTTGCAGTACTGAGAATCAGAGCAGGGAGAGAACGTGAAGGAAGTACCAATGCAACACAGTTGAAAACCAGCAGTGCTGCTGGAAACCAGTTCCAGAGGGTTAGAACCAGTTTTGAGGGCTCGTGGAGTAGGGAGATGGATGGTTGCCCCCATTTCTATTGGGTACCGAAGTTGAATGCAGCACATATTGTATTTCTGTCGCAAACTGAAAAGCTGTTTTCTTTATCTAATATGCCACCTTTTTCCCAAAGGTGTGACTCAAGGAGACTTAAAAGATTTTAAAAAACAGAAGCAAAAACAAATTAAAGTGTGACATTAGAGGAAAAAAAACAATTTATATTTCTATGTGTATAACTACTGCTAATTATTCTTTACTAGCACAGGCGTACTCCAGTTAACAAAACTTCTGAGACAGAAGCTCCTTTTTACAAAATCTTTTTATGCCTGCCCATCCCTACCTTTCCTTCTTGTTCTTTGTCCTTCTAGAAGCTTGTAAGCTTCATCAGTATTGGGAAGACAGTGCTGCAGGGCTGAAGAAACAAAAACTTTTGGTATTGGGTTGTAGAAGCACATCTGTACTAAACAGTGCAATAAAGTTGAGCAGGGAAAGAGCAGGATTCTACTCTAGCTGAACCCATCTGGAGCCACGTGTGCCTTCTTGCAAGGGCAAGGTAAACAGCATCTGCTTTTAAATGCCTCACTGAGCATGCATGAACAGCAGAACAGAGAGACAAGAGGAGAGCAGACAAGTCTCATTTGCTCCCCCCAGCCTGTTAAGAAAGCATAAATCTACAAGTTTGGCCACCAAAATGGAAATTATTAGAAAAGTGGAGGCTGGTGAAAGAAAAAAAAATCATGTCTTTTGGAAGAAGCTTTGAAGTGGTCTCCAGATTCCAAATGTATTCCTTTGATCATGCAGTGCTTACCTGACCTGATTGTTTCATTTCACATGTGCATGTCTTTAGTTCTGAATAAAAAGTCTGCTGAAATATTTTGAACTGCTGTTCTTTTCTGTTGTGCAGGAATCTACCCCTGTTCTTTCCATGTTACTTCTACCTCTGATACCAGTGTTTCTGTTAAAGAAGGAATGCCCAGGGCACATCTGTTTTGTTAACTGAAATATATGTGTACTGTTACAGACTGAATTTGGTTGGCAAATAGTAAGGGCCTTTCTGCAGTGTACTGTTATAGTGCTATTATCCACTTTCAACATCCTATGGAATCCTGGGGTTTGCAATTTAGGGAGGGGCATTTAGAATTCTCAGCCAGAGAGCTCTTTGGCCCCAGGAAGCTACAAACCCCAGAATTCCACAGGATGTTGAAAGTGGAATAATAGCACTATAATGATGTAGTGCGGAAAGGCCCTAAGTCTCTTGATACATGATCATGTAGAATATCTAGGAAATAGTCCTGCCTACTCATAGTGCACCTGTTTTATGTTGAATACATGAGCTGCAATGTGTACAATCTAAAGAGAATTGCCCTGGATAATTGCCACAATTTTGGTAAGATTTCAACTCTATCACCTAGGCCCACTTTTCAATTTAAATTTTACAGATGTTTGTACTGAGAATGGGACAAGTTCAGGTTAGTTTTTCACCATACTGCTGAGATTCTTTGAAAATCAAAGACTTCTGTACGTATACATAATGAAAGTATACCACATAAAGAAGAGCTCAAAAAGCATTAACATTGTATTTGAACACAGAAAGCAGTGTTACATCAGTCCAGACTGCTGGTCCATCTAGCTGAGGTTGTCAACACTTAGTAGCAGCAGCATTCCTGGGTTTCAAGAAAGGGGTCTTTTCAAAGCCAACATGAAGATGCTGGAATTTGAGTCTCATATTTTCTGTATGAAAATAAAAGGGTGTTACCTCTAAGATTTCAGGCATGATCCAGCCAAATAACACATTTTAATTTCCTGCTGATTACGCTGGAATAATTTGAGCACGTGCTTAGATTTGCCTTGGAAAGCAACACAGCTTAACTTCTTAACTTTGGCCTGATTTGTAACCAGTATATGTAAATGTACTGACGCTGGAATATACAAAGCAGGTATTTTCTAAAGAGTTTCTTAGTTTAGGATATGTGAATTAACACTTTCCATTTTAAACAAGTTTGCTGTGTGTGTACTTTCTAGGTGTGCACTTGCCAGTTGCAGTTATTGTTTCTGCAAATATTTTTTGGCATGGTGTATATATTGATTGCTTCAGTATTAACATTCAGACATAATGTTTATCGTTACCCTTTTTCTTCATAGTTAAACAATAACTGCTGAATCAGGGCAGCAGTATAATGTTGTCTTATCTTTAGTAAAGGAAAGTGGCATAAGCATCCATTGGTGATCATAAACTCATAAAAGCAAAGGAAGTCATATTGGTCTGTAATAAAAATTCCAGAATATTGTCAGTCAGTGTCTTTGTTGAGAATAACCAGAATATTGCATTGTGAGCAAACTTTCACATTCTCTAGAGGTATTCGTCAGACTGGATTTTATGCTTCATCAGTCTGATGAAGAATTGTGGAGAATTTGAAAGCTTGGTCGTCATTTTGTGACATTTTAGTTGGCTGTGGTTGGTGACCATGATATTTTTTTCCCTCCTTGTGAACTAACACCACCTCCTTTTCTTTAGATGTATCTTGAAGAATTACAAATTTAAGCTGGCAGAAGCAGGGTTCTGAAATTAGAAGAAAAGTTTTTCTACCTTCAGAAGATAGGATTTTTTTTTCTCTTGAGAGTTACATTTCTTCCTACCACTGTACAATTTGGTTTTTGTAGACTGTGTTTTATTGGTATGTCTAAAATTAATCTGTAGTTTAGCTAATATAAAAATTGCCACATTTCTCCTCGCTTCTGTTCTCTGCTTAACAAGGGACCTGTTTGTTGAGCTTAACTCTGGAGACGGATCGGGGTAACTGTTGCACTAGGTGTTTCTTTGTTCCAGTGTTTCTAGCAGCAGTCTGAAACTTGCATGTGGCCTAGTAAATCCTGATTCATTTAAGACTGTAATCCTGTTCCTGTTCACCTGGGAGTTAGCCTCACTGAAAGCAGTGGAACTTAATTCTGAATAAACATGGGAGTGTACTCTAAGTCTGCTGTCTTCCACCCTCCATCTTAAGACTGACTAAATACTGATTTTGTGGTTTCAGCATCAAGTCAGCTCCCCCTTTTGCTATATAACATGAGTTCTGGAGAAATCATAACATCCCTGTTGTTCAATAAGGAATTCTCAAATTTCTTTAAAAATTAGTGAAACATACAACTCTCATCCAAAAAAAACAAAAGTTCGTATACAGCACAAATAAAAGTACCTGGACTGCAGTAAGTTAGGTTTTGTGGGAGTTTGAATGTTTGATTGAATGTTATTGGGGACAGATGTGATACCAAGTGGTGGTAAATGTGTTTCTGTTTTTATGGACCTTTGCTGTGTAGATCTGATGGGTAAGGTTTGGCCAGTGTCATGTTCCACACTCTTTTGAATCAAGCGCTTACTGGTATAGTTGCTGTATCAATGGGTTTTATAAACTAAGGGTGTAACAACATTAAATACATGGCAGGCAGTTTAGGATTTCTTTCACTGAAAGAAAGAGAAATGCATGGTATGTGTTTAATTCTAATAAGCCATTTATTCTGAATGCTTCCCCTAGTGCTTCCTTCATATACAGAGAAGGTGAAACTGTGCAGTGGCATATACTAAATATAATGAAATGTAATTACCACAGGAAGTGCTAATGTCACGCTAATAATGTTATACATTATTAAAGGACAACAATAGACTTCAATTTCATGTAAAAATATGATTGCATTCACTACCTCTTTGTGCCATATATTGGATGCAACCTGAAAGTGCCTTGAGGTGTGCAGTATTTGTGCAATATGTAAGAATTTGGGAGTAACATGTTACAAACAGTGATATTACCTGTAGTGAGTGGCTTTAGGGGCCAATGTGGGCACATTGATGTGTCTTTTGGAATGCAACATAATGAATGGGAAAAATGTTACAGATTTTTGGTTTAGTGAGTAACATTTAGGCCATTTCTGCACTAGACTGTTATAGCGCTATTATTCCACTTTCAACCTCCTATGTAATCCTGGGGTTTGCAGTTTCGGGAAGGGCCAGCCAGCCCCTCCCAAAACTGTAAACCCCAGGATTCCATAGTGCTATAACAGTCTAGTGCGGAAATGGCCCTAGTCACAGTTACTAGTTACGCTTGAGGTGGCAGAAAAAGGGATTATTTCTAGTTAATTTTATAGAAGGTGCCTGACAGGTTGTCATCCCTAATTTTTACTTTAAAAGAAAGATCCAACTTATGGGAGGGCAGGAGGACTCTTATTTGTTGCTGCTGTCTCAGCTTCTGCATTTCCTAGAATTTAGGAGATGACAGAGAGAATAGTGTGATGTGACAAAACATGACATTTCATTTCTTAGTCTCAACTAACACAGGCAAGTATAGAGAAGTGTGTGCACATGCGTGCACACACACACACACACACACACACACACACACAGGAGGCAACTTTGAGTAAGATAAGTGATGGCAACACTCCCTCTGCCCTAACATAACAAGTAATGTAGCTACTGATATTGCTTTAAAGCCCATAATGTTAATGAGGGGTCAGTGAACAATTTAACAAATTACCTTTAAAAGCAGTGCTCTATGTTGTGGTTTTACTATTGCAAGCTGAAATTGCTTTTATAATTGAATTTATATAAAGTCATTTTTGGAATCAAAGTGAAGGGATATTAAAGCTTCAAGAGGTAGTACAGATTTTTTTTAATACGATGATTTTCTTTCTGTAGAGAGATTCCTTTTGTATTAAATTTCAAACATGTATATTTGTGAACAAATGTGGAAACTGAGGAAGGCCTTAAAAGTGTTTCATATATTGGGTGGGTTTTAGAGCTCATTCATATTTCCAAAAGTGTGAGTATTTCTTCACTCCTCTTCTGTGAAATGATACAATAGAACTTGTTTGTGTGGCTCTGATTTGTAGATGCAATTTTATTATTTATGCCCTTTTTCTGAATTCAGGCTGGCTTAATTACTGCTCTTATATTTTGCCCTATATCCATGGAACTGATGACAGTCGAAAACTACACTGAAAATTAAAGGTGATGTGTAATATAAATATTGCACTTAAGAGATGCGGATAAACTTTGTTCAGTGTGGTTTTGTTAACAAATAAACAACCTAAGTTCTACATGTAGGATTGTTCTGATCCAACCACTTTTCCTTTGCTCTAAGCACCCAAATCAGCAGTAGTTTTGGCTGAGTAGTTATGAGGTGATAGATAGAGGATGGTGGTTTTCCACCTGGAACAGTGGCAAGTTATGTATTCTGCTTTCTCTATTTGCATACAACTTCTTGCCTCCAGTTTATTGACAAGAATGGCCAGAAAATATACCTGAAGAACCCAGATTTGATCCACCAGTTAATAATTGGCTTCACGTACAGACTAATAGATCTTTGTGTGTTGATATCTACAGTCAGCCCTCCACATTTGCTGGTTTCACTTTCATGGATTTGATTATTTGCATGTTTCTCCAATTCCTGTCCCCCCTACCTCAGGTGCTTCTTTTCCAGGGGACCTTTCCCTCTCAGTGGCTCCAAACAGACCATACAGCCCTTTAAAAACCCATCTGTGGTGATCATCATCCTTTACCAGCCACTGCCTGGCCAGCTAAGGACAACTCACACCCCAGTTTCCCAATGTTATGAGCCCTCTCCCGATGCCACGTCACGCCCAAGAAAAGAGATGGGTGAGAGAGAGGAAGTATAGGGTCATTGTGCTGACCCACCCCCTTTCCCTCTCCTTTCCCTGACCTGGTTTGGACCCTGGTCTCCATTCTCCCCACCATGCCTTGGTGCCCTTCCCACACACATTTTGATACTTGTGATTTTCCCCTTTTGTGACCCTAAACCTAGTGAATGTGGATAGTCAACTGTGTATAGACATATTATGTAGAATTCCTGCTGAGCTAGGAAGACTCATTCAGAAAGCTAAGCCTGACATGCATCTTACCGCATAGCATTCAGTTTCTTCTTCTAATCATTTACCTTCTTTCCCACTTTTCCTTTTGCTTTGAGTAGAACAAACTGCCAAGTGGGTATTGCTGTTGCTTTCTGATATGAACTATGATTGTTTCATAGTGATTAGCACTTGCACATGTGGGAACTAGAAGATAAGAATAAATGGAACTGATAATGGTGCATAGTTCGGATATTGTGCTTTTAGTAGTTCTTCCCTATAAAGCTTTTGCATTATTCTGCCACGTGTAGTTTTCCAGGTACCCTCTTCCTGAGTTGATATGGCCTTGGAAAAGTGTCACCATACAATCTCTTCCTTTGGCTCCAGGTTTTCCTGGATATTGGGGGCAAGACTGACACAATTATTTTGTACAGAGGGTAATTAGATGTTACAGGAGCAGAACAAAGAAGTTAATTATTTAACCTGCAAACCTATTCCATTTTGAGCATTTTCCTTCTGCCTCCTTCTTGTCTCTTTAACACATGGGAATTATGCCTTCCCATCTACATGGAAGAGAAAACTAGGATTATGTGCTCAACCTGTGGCATCTACTAATTATTTATGCATACAAATAAATCAGTTCTAAATAACATCTGATATTATTGTATAAAAATCATAAAGATAAATCCAGTCCTTAGTCCTGGTGGGCAACTGCATGAGGGCCAGTTCTCAGTCTCTAACCCCCATCACTTTGCAGGCTGCATACTCCATAGCAAACCTAAATATCTTTGTTTTCCAATTCAGTACCTCTCAAAATGGCAACAGGAAGTGATGTTGTATCGCTTCCTGCCACCATTCTGAAAGGGACAGGAAGGGAAAACAGGTATTTGAAAGTAGTATGGGTTTTGGGTGCTTGTGCACATGTGGGCATATTCACATGTTTTCATACTTTTGATGGACTTTCTGCATAGTTTTGGGGCAAAGACCACCTGAAAATAATGTGGGCTTTTTTTTTTAAATTTGGGGGTTGTTGGAGGGTTTGAAGAACTAGCAGTGCCTTCACGAGCGACAAAACAGTGGTGCTGGAGCCACATGCAGTTCGTGGGTTGCACTGAACCCACCCTGGTATAGGTCTATACAATAGGATTTACATAAGTGTTGACTTAACAAGTCCTGTTCATTTAGTGGAGCTACTGTAGTTGGGATTGACAACTGGACAAAATTCCATTTGGACCTGCAGTTGAAATTATTATACTGGTTTATGACTTACATAGTCATGGAAATTCCATGAGAAATGTCCCCATTTTAATATCAGCTCATTTTGTTGGCATAAATGTAGTCTGTTGTAGAAATCACATTGCTTAGAGGTGGCTGGTGGTGTACTTTGACTTTTCAGTGCTAGATCCTGAAACCTGAGGCAGTGGATAATAGATCAGTTGTTTACAAAAGTCTGCTAGCATTCTTCTATTGTGGTAATAGTAAAATTAGAATCATTCAGTGATGGCCTGTAGTCCAAGGGGAATGAAATCTAGCTTAGGTAGCTTTTAAGAAAGACAAATCCACACAAGCCTAGATATGTATTCGGCATGACAGTTAAGCAGAACTATTTAATCTGAACATGGAATGTTGCAGGGTTTTTTTGCCCTGCAGATGACTACTTTTTTTTTTGCAGACAGCTGATGATGAGGAAAGAAGGGAAGCCTTGCTTCCATGCTCCAGTACTACACTAGGGCCCTTTTCATGCTGCATGGTTAGAGCACAATGATTTCACTTTAAATCCCATGACAACATTTCTGTGGAATCCTTGTGTCTGTAGTTTGCTCATTCATTAAAGCTCTCTGGCAGAGAATTCTAAATGTATGTCCTTAAACTGCAAATCCCAGGTATCTTAAGATGGAATCATGACAGTTAAAGTGGAATCACAGCGCTGTAACTGTGTAGTGCGAAAGGGCGCCATAGATTAAATTCTTGGGTGTGAACAAATGGAGCTTATTTGTTAACTTGCCACTGGCTGCGGAGGAGAGGCTAACATTATTGGGAAAAGGAGTGGGTGAGCAATGTTTTCCCTATTGCTCCATCTTTCTCTGTTGTCAGTTGACTCATCCAAGGCTTGTGATAGTGTGGTTCCCCTTTTTCCCCACCCTGACCAGACTGTAGACATAGGTTTCTATATTAAACTTTAGATGAGCCAAGTAATGTTTACAAGACAAGGAATATACAGGTGGGGAAACAGACCTTAGCAATTATTTTCTGGGCTTCTGAGTATCTTTTAGCAGCGTGAGGGAGTTAAGTAAAAAGTAGATGAGTTGAGGGGGAGAAATTGCCTTGGCCAGTTTGTAGCTTTTTTTTAGCTATTTGTAGATTTTATATATCTGGATAATCATTTGCTGTTGGCAGTGGACCATAGATCCTCCATTGCCATACTGTGTGTGCAGAAAACAGGCAGATTATATATATGCCCATTAATTAAACTTTTAGGGTTCTCCACAATGAGAAGCTGATGGAAATGTCAGAATAATGTGAGATCAGTCCAACAGTTGGCTTTCATTGTGGGTAGACAAGTAGTGAAGTTGCTAAGTTTGGAAATGGGATGGCTCTTGAAAAAAGAGTGTTCTCATAGTCTGAATCTCTTCAAATTTTCAATTTAAGTTTGTGGAAAAAAATGTGAGACTTTCTAAGAGACACTCTCCCCCGTTCCTCATACCTTACCTGCCTTCAACAACAAGGAAGAGAGCTTTTCCTTGGGCCTCCATTAGGCCTGAAATCCTTTATTAACAGAAAGTTGTTAACAGTAGTGCTGAGATCCCTGGGAATGGTAGCTTACAAGAGAGTCTTGAATCTTTATATCTGAGTTCACACTGACAAGCTGAGCAGAGATTTATGCATTTCTTTTGTAGTTGATCTGAGGAAGAGTGAGCTGACTCTGAAAACATTAGGCCTTAATATAGTATCTCGAGTACCTCTTTTGAGATTTCCTTCCCTCTTCATTTGTACACTGCTACATTTTCCGTTTGTTCTTTGCAGGGCAGGCAAAAAGACTAGGAAAAGAGAAAAAAAGTAGCTCTTACAAAACAGGCAGCCGAAGGCCTACCAAATAAAAAAATTGCATTTAACCAGCAGGTTTTTAAAAAAATTCAAGTAGTATCAAGCAGGCGCTGATTTATTATTTGAATTGCAGAAGACATGGAAGTGGACTTCGACCTATCCCTCTGCTATTGTGCTCCTAAGGAAAATGCCTCTTTTCAAGGTGCTGTTTGCACTGGGAAAAAATCCTACATTGATAACAATAAATAACAGATTGTATGGTCCGCAGCTTGTCTTTAAAGTGGCAGTCTGCCTCCTAACAGCTTCCCACGCCACACACGTATGCACATCTGAGCGTCTGAGTGCCTTGTTATTTCATTTTCAGAAAAAATTATGGTGTTGTCAGATTGTTACTCTCTAACATGAGCTCTGGATGTCATTGGACTACGGCTCCCAGAATTCCAGGTTGTTGGGCACGCTCTACTGTGGTCATTCTCTTGGCTAAGTTGCCAGTTTCTAGTGCTGGAGCCAGTTCTTGTCCCTTTCTGTGTTGAGTGTTATCAATGGAGTAAGTGAAGTTAACGTGTTGGAGAAACTGTATGTATGATCATGCAAAAAGAGTGATGCCTTAGGTATCTGTTTTGGCTAAAAACAGTAGTGTTTTTGTAAATTGTAAGCCACTCTGAAATCTGAAAAGGGCAAAGGGTAGTATGCAAACTTTTAAAATAAAAAGCAATGATAGCTCAAATACAACAGTTCAATAATTTAATAAAAACTGCAAAGATAAATGTGCAACAGCCTAAATTACGTAGATAAACAATATTTTTGCCTATTGCCAGGTGGTATCAGTTGAGCTTGTTTCACACATGGGAAGCCACCAGTGAATTCCATAGCTGAGATCCTGCTTCAGGTGTGTGGAATGTAACACTCTGAGCCCCTCAACAGATGTCAAGAGCCATGGGGTGCTACTACAGTTGTTTAGAGGCTGGGGGAGGGAGGAAGGTGACCAAGCATTGGGTACTGCGGCACATCCTGGCTGCAGTTATCCAGATTGAGGAAGAGAAATGAGGCTAGCCTCCTGTGTGGAGAGCAGCCTTGTTTTTCTTCTTCTGGCTGGACATCTGCAGCCAGGATTGGCTGCGGTCTTGAGAGCTCACTTACCTTCCTTTCCCTTCTCCTGATCATTAAGCAACCTAACAGCTTCCCACAGGGCTTGGTAGCTGCCTTGGAGAGCGGTTTTGGACAGTGTGCAAGGGACTTGTTAATAGTCTGTTGTGCTGTGTCCAAAACAAGGCATGTATGCAAACCCTGAGTTATGTGTGCATGTGTCATCAATAGGATTTGAGCCCATATCTAAAGTAAAGGAGGCACCTGTAAGAAGCTTCCTTGAAAGATTTCTAGCATAGGTAGATGTGAGAAGTGATAATTCGTAAGCATTTAAGGTTCCAAGCCATTTAGGGCTTTAAAGGTAACTTTGAGCTGTGCCCAGAAATAAATCGGGAGCAAGTAGATTTGGCACTGTTGTGGGCACTGTTGTGGGTGCCACTGTTGTGGGTTGTCCTAGATGGTTCCCCAGTTTAAGTACTAAAGGTACTTAACGTAGGGGAAAAAACATGTGCAAATGGTAGCTATACCACTCAGGTAAAGCCTAACTTGGCCCTCAGTCTTGGTTATGTAAGAAACCTTTCTTTTATACTAACAGTAGAAATTGCACATATTCACTCCAGGTCTTAAAATCTGAAAACAATTAGGTTCCCTTTTCTGACATTCCTATCTGAGAAAAGAAGTAGATTTCAATTGATCTTTCATTGTGTGTTACTGTAACAATTTGTTTGGATAGAAATTGAAGTGTAATTTAAACTGGCTTTAGTTTTTAATATAAGCGATTTAGAAGTCCGGGCTTTTTGATGGTGAAAGTATTCATTCTAAATTTAAAATCATATCAAAAGTACTTGTGCAGAAAGCTGTTGTAAATTGTAAGGAAACTTAAGTGCTTATATTCAACTGGAAGGACTAAAAACCAATATTGTAAATGTGGCAGCAAGTGACCTCTTGAGCATTAAAAGGATTTCTTCCAGCTGTGTGAACTTGAATATCCAAAGCCATCTCACCCACCCATTCACCAAACGCTAAGACTGAACAATTCAATGTGTACTGGCTCTCTGTCAGTTTCATGGTTCAGTTCAGAGTGCTGGTTTTTAGCATTTGACACTCCTGCTGTTTTGTGACCAGCTTTCCTGAAAGATCATATTCCGGGCCATCCTACGTGTACCTGTCCAAATCTTATGGTCCTCATCAGAGACTCTGCTGTATGTGCTGCCTCACTGAGAGAAAAGAGATAGGTAGCCACGAGGGAAACAACCTTCTTAATTGTCGTGTCCTTACTGTGTAATAAGCCTTGCTAGAAAGGCTCCCCTGGCGATTCCTTTGTGATTTCTTGGTTTATTAGGACCTGTTAAATAGCATGCACTTTTTTTTATGAAAAGGAACACGTACAAAATTGGGCACTTAATTGTCTGATTTGCAGTATCCAAGGATTGGAGAGCCAGCATGACATGGAGATTTGAACTTTAGACTAGGGCTCTGGGAGATAAGGGTTTGAATCCCTGTTCAGCCATGGAAACCTACTAGGTGACTTTGGGCAAATCACATTCTCTTGTCCTCGTAGGAAGGCAAAGGCAAAGGCAAATGTCCTCTGAACAAATTCTGCCAAAAAAACCCTGTGATAGGTTTGCCTTAGGGTTGCCATAAGTTGGACATGACTTGAAGCCACATTACAACAACAATCCAAGGATTTGAGTGTGAGGAATCTTTTTTTTTTTTTAATAAGAACCCTGAAGTTCACCTGGTATAAAAAGCATCCAGTTATTCTGAATGAAGTAATTTGTTTGGAGCATCAGAGCTGAAAGGATCTCAGATGTTTTGGTATAGGAATTCTGGTGGTCCCAAATGTTTTTCACTTCAGCGATTAAATTTGAGGCCGAGAAAAGTGGGGATTCACACCACTGCAAGTAGACTTTTAGGTGATACTAGGTACGGTATCTCACATCATTGCAATTCTTGATACTGGTTTCTTTTCCCTGTTCTTTTTATGAGAATCAGGGCTTTACATCTTCTTGTTATTATGGCAGACTAGAAGAGACAAAATAATTTTCTTTGCTTACTTGATATTGATAGTTTCTTCTGTTTCTGTTGGTTTTTATGCCTGCTCCTCATAAGCTGACACAAGCATAGGGCTTCCTTCTAGTTCAGGTTGAGGACATTGAAGCTCCAGTTTAACAAAAAGTGAAATTGAAAAAAAGTAAACTTCATTTGTAATTATATTCTGAATTAACTATACTTCTAATATATCAAACATGATATATAACTATATAATTATAAATAATGTGTTTTATTTTACAGTAGTAACAAATTGATTTTTAATCAGTAAAGGATGCTAAAATGCATTTTTATTTTTCCCCAAAAATTTCAATTTTTTTCTTGGGAAAAATGTAGAAAGAAACATTCTCCCCCACCCTATGGCTTCTGGAGTTCTAAAAATTTTACATTTCTAGTTGGTGGTCAGACGTCCATGACTTTCAACAGAAAACCTCCCAGAATTTTTTTTGTAAGATGCAGATCTCCCTTACCTTCTACAATCTAAGCTACCAAACTATTTTTGTTGTACAAGAAATTACGTTTTTTTTAAAAAAAATACTTCATTCTTTAAAATTATTGTATTTTAATATTTTATTTTCTTCAGTAAGCCATCCAGAGAACCTCAGTTGATAAATGGCCTTTCACAAGTTAAGTAAATGATATGAAATTGATGTGTTGCAGAACAGGTTTGGTGAGTTCCTGAGGAGAGGCACAAACTGGTGAAACTATTGCTGTGGAAACTGAAAATTCAATGGATGTTGCTTCTCCTCTCCTTTCTTTCCTTCCTCCCTTCTTTCCTTTCCTTCTTTTTGAAGGATGAGAGTTCCACTGCGTTTGGTAATACATGGTATTGTTTTGGAATGAGGAGTAAGGAAACAATCCAAGCATGCTCGTTCAAGATTTTTTATGTGCTATAATCCAAACAGATGAATCCTGGAATAGCTGTCACAACTTGATGTTGATTACACAGGAAGAGTCAAATCTTCTTGGTTGTTTAACCACTCAGCTTTATAACCTAGGAGGCAGCTGTTCCTGCAGAATGCTACCTATGGGAACTAATCTTGCTATACACGTTTCAAAATATGGTTTATAATAGGAAAGTTCATGGCTGTTACAATGCTTTTCATCTCAGTGATTGCACAGAAGTATATTAGCCAAATAAATACTGTGTTCTGTTAAAAAGAGATTGTTGCTGCTCATTATCAGCCTTTGGAAAAGGCTTAAACTTTGGAAGATGCTGTTAAACAAATGTGAGTTAAAGTTATAGTGAACACAAACTGTGTTGTCTTGGGGGGGTCACAAAGTCTTATTTCTCTCTCTCTTTTTCTTTTTTTAATTCTCCCTTCCACCCAAACTTAAGGTATTTTTTTAAAAAAAATCACAAGTGAAAGAGCAGAATTTCATGTTCATTGAAACTCTTCATTTGAATGAAACTTGAGCACTCCCTTCAAAATCAGTATAGGAGGGATATAAGGAAATGATATTGGGCAAGAAGGAAAATGCTTTAAGCCTGCTGTTTTTAGTAGTATTAAAATGGAATGTAGGAAGTTATGTAGGCTTGATTGAGTTAGACTGGCTTGATGCAAAATAAATCTGACTTTGCAGAAAAGACATAGAGTAAAGGCATAGAGAAACACAACTGTTTCCTATTTGAAAATATACAAGCCAGCAGTTGTTTTGGTTCTGGCTCTGTTACTAATGAGATGGATGCCTTCTGAGGAACAGAGGAGAGCTAAATAAAAATATGCTAGCCCTTATGAACAAAGATGAGATCAATTCATAGTGGTACACTATGGAAAAGCCACATATTAGCAACTTGTTAATATCTTATGTTGCCTTAGTTCACTGAAAACATCAGATCCCATCTGATCATAGAAACTGAGCAGGGTAAGGCCTAGTTAGTACTTGGAAGAGAGACCTCCGGGGAATACCATGTGCTTTTGGCCAGTGCTTCTCAAGCTGTATGATGTCAGGGGCAAGCAACTGAGTGTTTTTGCCCCAGTGTGCCACGGACTGGTACTAAATTTGTGTCCATTGGGTACAGTTGTTTCTTTCTTTCCTGGAAATTTGCCCCAGACTGACAGCCAATGGCTCAGGGACTGGGACTGATTCAGGGGCCAATGCTTTGAGTAATACCTCTCTAGGCTATATAGTATTTCAGAGGAAGGCAGTGGCAAGCCACCTCTCAATGTTCCTTGTCTAAGAAGTCCCTCTGAAATTAATTGGGTCATCATAGCTCTACGGGCAACCTAAAAGCACATAACTGTGCTTAAATATCCTGTACTTTTTGGAAGAAATATTTAAATTTTAATATTATGGCTTAGTTCAAGGCATGCTAAAAGGCTTTAACTGTGTCTCTCTTCCCAGGATCTTGGTGATCCCTTAGGTCAGAGTTGGGCAACTTGTAGCCCTCCAGGTGCTGCAGCTTCAGCTCTGGCCACCATAGGCAACTGAGATGGATGATAGGAGCTGCAGTCCAAAAGAACTGACAGACTAAAATTGTCCTGATCTTTGCAATATCTATACAAAAGTGAGGAGTGGTACTTTTAACAAAAATAATAGTGGAAGTTGCAGCTTGTCTTAGATGTTTGTAAGCTAAAACAGAAATCAGAAAAAGGTTGTGTAAACATTGGGAATAGAAAGAAATCAATAATGAGATAAACATTACTCTTCTTTACAACTGAAGAACAGAAATTGGTCAACAACAACAACAACCTGTTAAGAACCAGACAAATGAGCAGGCAGGGTTAAACAAGAGAGGTAACATCGGGTTTTTAAAGCAAGAGAATACTTGCAGAGAAAATAAATGCAAACATTTATCAGGGAATAAATCTGAAATTGATATAGTGTTGGTGGGGAAGCCAACTGATACAAGTCAAGAAAAGGCAAGGAGCAGGAAAAAGAATGGATTAATGTATAATAACTAGAACCACGATCTTATTCCCTGGGAGTAAGTCCTACTGAATGTGTGCAATACAAGGAGGTTACTCAGAGTTTCCACAGCTGTTGTAGAAAGAAGTGGATTGAATTTAGAGGTGTGAATGTAATGATTTGCAAAATGAGAAGTAGAAAAAATACTGTCGGAGGGGAAAATAGAAAGAATAAAAGACAGCTTTTACTTGGAAGAACATAAACATACTTTCTCAATGTATTTCCATGTATAAGACTTGAGGGATAGGATTTAGGATATCCAGGTTCCCATTTATAGTCAGTCATGAAACTCAGTGGGTAACCTTGAGTGAGTCATTTACTCTGAGCCTGACAGAGTTGTAGTGAAGATAAGGCGAACCATGCCAATTGACTTGAGCTCGTTGTAGGAAAGGTGAAATAAGTCTAGTTAAACTGTAGTGGCCTGTTAAATTGGTGAGTATTTCCAAGAATATAGCTGCACATGCTAGAATTTAGCTACATAGCTTTCTTGAACAGAGTTTCATACTTGAAACTCTAACTCTGACCATAATCTGGTCTTCCCTTTCGTTATGATATTTCCATTGATATCCTTTCTTTTTTCTAATGTGAGGTTGAGTTGTGCGGCAGAATTGGAGTCCTCCTTTAATATAAGGAGAAAGGATATTTTCCTAATCTAATATGTGAAAGAAAGTTTGCCTTTAGTGGCTATTTTCATAAATGGTAAGACTGACCCAAAGTTTCTAATGATGCAAGTGTTGCTTCCAAACTGTAGTTTACTGGTTTCTGAGCAGACAAGACATATCTGTGAACAGATAACCTCTGGCCACTGTAAGTAGATTACAACATGGACCACACATACGGCTGAGGAATTTTTATCTTTCAATTTCTTATCACTGGTATTCCTGATTATTTTGACTCTTCCAAATAATCGGATATTGTTTAAAAGTAGTAACTGTTATGGTTTAGTATGTCCACATTTGCCACACTATACATTCTCTAGTGCATAATTTATGACTCTTTGATCTGAGAAAATACTTTTTGTTCTGTAAAAGATATATGAAATGGGACAGGGAATATTTTGAAAATGGTATTGAGTACTGTAGTCCATTGTTGGTAAGAATACCTTTCTAAGCCAGAGTTTTCTAACAATGTCATTATGTTCTATATATCAAGTTGGGGATAATTTTTCCCATGTTACTTCTTAACTGGGAAAGATTTGTAACATGTTACTATAAAACTGAGATGCAATTTAACCTGTCTACTTAATTTTGCTTCTGAACTTTTCATCATAAGCCAACTGTTTTGTAAAACTACGGTTCAGTTTTTAATAGCTGGTTGGCCTTAGTCCAGTAGCAAATTACCTTGGAACTGCATTGGCTCTTACTTCATGTGATTATGAATTAAATACAAGTTGGCTCAAGAGAAGAGGTGAAAGTTTAATGGCTTATTTTATCAGAGAAATATTAATGTGGCATTCTTAAAACAAGGGAGAAAGTAGGGAGGGAAATATGTTTCACAGTATGTCTGTATCTTTTAGAAGAGATGAAAACTGAAATGTTTGCTTTTGTTGAAATAAATTTGGGAAGCCTCTTTGAGTGGTTTGATTTTAACATAGCATCTGTCTCAAATCTACTGGATTAAGTATGTGGTTTGGAAGCACTTGTGGATTGTGCTTTACTTCTCGACGATCAGGTGGTGGAAGTACTGAGAACATATTTTAGCTGGTGTTAGGTGGTGTAACAATTGCAGCATTTCTTGGGGAAGCCATATTTAGCCATAGTGATCATTCTTTAGTCACCTCTGTTATTCTCATTACTAGTGGTGATCTTAATCAGATGGTTAGTTTAACACACACTATGTGCCGCTGTCCTTGAAAAGTGTTTGGAAACTGCAGCTAGTCAAAAGTGGTGGTCAGACTATTTTCTCTTGAGTTTTATACAGACCATTACAATATTGGTCTTAAAACAACTTTTTATTAATTTCCAAATCCAATTCATGGTGCTAGTGAGTCTTCCCTGTAAACTGCTTAAATGGTTTGGGCAAGGGTTATCTGAAAGGCTACTTTCTCTTGTACGAAACTGCTTGGCATTTTCATTCATTTTCTGAAGTCATATTACGTGTTCCACCTCCCTGCAGAGGTGATGTTGTTGCACACTTCATACAGCACACTTCATACAGTATCCTCTTAGTAGCAGCACCCAGATTGTGAATAGCTCTCACAAGTGAGGCAAGATTATTTGCCTTTTTAATGACTGGTAAAAATAATGTTATTCTGACAACCGTTCCTTCAATGTTTCTTCATTGTAAGTGGTTCTATTGTTCTACTGACCTGTCTGTGTTTTTATCTGCTTTGCTTTTATGTCTTTATGATTTTTGTTTTTTAATCTGTTTTATGGCTTCACTTGATTCTCAAGCATTCATAAATGCTGGAGAAGTTACTCAAAATATGATTTAAAAACTTCACAAAAGTCTCTTGTTTTGAAAATTGGAGATCTGGGTGGCAGGCTGCACAGTGTGACAAAGGGCAGCAAATTGTAAGCACTGTTACAAAATCTGATTTTAGGATTGTATTTAGCTGTGCTTGGTTGCAATGCAGATACATGACTGAGTGATGGCACTATGTGGATTAGATTAGTAGGCTATATGTTGGTTCATAATGTATGAGCTGCTGACCTTTGCAGTCCTGTGACATGCTTGTAGTAAGTACATGCAGTGCATCTATGGTTCTGTCAAGATTTTATACATATAGGTTGGATATTTCTTCCCTGTCTAAGTGGGGAGTACAAATCCTCATTCACTGATTGACTGATCAGCCACCAAGTAATTAATTAATGCTTTTCATTGTCTATAATTTGCAGATGTGCCAGTAAGGTAGCTTAAATTTAGCCCAGTAAAACATGTCTCTTTCTTGGCAACTAGCTTATTTTAGAAAACTCGACCTCCTTTGTTTTCTTGCTCCACCAGACTTAACGTGTGCCTTCCATTTGCCCCTTCTCCAGCCCCTCTACATGGTGCCCAGATAATTAAGGTGGGCAAATTGTGGGTTTGGTGTAGTATTGTTTTGACTATTCTGTGATAATATAGTTTTTTAAAAAAATCCTTTTGCTCTAAAAGCTTGGTTCTATGTTCTGTCTGCGTATTTACCATGCATTCTAGTTACTATAGCAATGCTTGAATGCTCATGTTTCTGTATTCTGGTTGTCTCTGTAATCTACTTCTTCAGAGAGACAGAGCTCTCCTAAATTCTAAAGTAGGTTTTAAAAGGCACTGATAAGATTTGGTAAGACAGTCATACACACATATTTGTGTTACAGTGAAAACAAGCTGAAATGCTTCATTTATTTTGGGAGCAAGGGAAAGGGAAGAGCTTGAAACTGGTAGGAAACCATTCTGTCAGGTAATTTATACGTGATATTTATAAGCACTCTCTTCAGTTGCTCACAGTGCTTTGTGAACACTAACAGTTCTGTAATTGCACTGAAAAGAGAAACTTATCAAACAGTGCAATAGATCACAAAGGTCTAAGGTGGTTTTATCTTAAAATATTTGCAAAACGAAGGAATTAGTAGTAGAGTACTTAATACTGAATATCATCAGTGCTCTTTTTGCAAGATGGAACAGAGTAATGTATCTTTGACTGTTTTGGGGGCAGGGGAGGCTAATCAGTTATAGCAGTGCAGAACAAACTGGAACCCCTCAAAGCATTGAATACTTTACACAGTAATATTGTGTTGCAATAGGCAGTGTGTACTATATGCATACTGTAGAACAGAGCATGGAAGAGATACTGAGGTTGCAATCCTGTAAATGCCTATCTGTTTACTTTGCAAGTAAATCAGTAGGATTTACTTCTGAGTAGATGTGGCTAGGGTTTCACTGAATATCTGTTGTGTAGTACTTAGAAATACACATGCACACACCTATGTGGATATAGAGAGTTTTCCTATCCACAAACTGATGTATAATAAAACATTTAAAAATCCAAACATCCAAACCAGAGATTAAAAATAATTTTTAAAACGGATATTGTAAACCAAAGACTGGATGGAACAATACAGTTTTGGCAACCCACCTAATGGATGGAGCCAACCTAATGTCTGTTGGGAAGAACTTCAGAAAGTGCCACTGTGAAAAGATCTCCGTCTCATGTATCCACCAACCTAATCCCTTGGGGTAATGGAACACACAAGAGGGCACGCAGTCAAATTATGGGCAGGCTTGTATGGGGGGAGATGATCTTTGAGATATCCTGGCCCCAAACTGTTTAAGATTTATGGTTGTAGCACAGAGAAATATGCCATGTGATTGCCAGGAGTAATAGCACAGGTAGTTGAAAGGGATTTCAGTATTCTAGCTGTTCCAGAAGCAACAAATGCTTCAGCCACACTTCTTTCTTCGTATTTGTAGATGTGGAGCAAAGTAGACAGATTTTCTTAAATCTTTACAGGTGGGAAATGTTTTTACTCTAAACTATCCTGGCGGGAATTGTACTCTTTTATTAAATTGCTTTTATCGATTATGCTTAAAGAATTTTCCTGTTGAAATGCCAGCTGCTAGTACTTTTTCTGGTTACTTGTGGCTTCCTATAGGTAGGATCTCTTGACTGAACACAACAATGAAGCACATTATATGAGAGGAAAATCATTTCTAATTTTGTTTGTCTTATCATGCCTGAAAGTACTGCCTTACCTGCCTGCCTGCTTTCCATCATTCTTGACTCCTTACCTCGAATGTATGTTTATGTGCCTTCAAGTTGCCTATTGACTTATGGTGAATTTCATAGGGTTTTCTTAGGTAAGGAATACTTAGAGGTGGTTTTACTAGTTCCTTTGTTGCTTGAGGCTCATTTAATTATCAGACTTAAAAGCCAGATAAAGCATGAGACTGACCTAATCAAACCTACCACTGCCACTAAGGCAGCATTTTTCATGTAAGATAACTTGGCAAATAAATTAGTATCTTGAGTTGCTAAGAAAAGAAATGAGCAAGGAATAGGGTTGCCAAAATAAACCCAGATGGATCAAGTCACTTGTCTAGCAATTAACAATTTACTATAGTCAATGTAGTTATGCTTAAGCCTCCCAGTGAGATTTTTGAAAACCTTTTTTCGTCTGAGTGGTGTTGCCAGTACCTCTTATTTTCTTGGAGAACAAGTGTGGTGCTTTACTATCATGATTGCCCTGCCACTTTCTTACTTTTTTGGTCACCCTGGATGCTTAAAAGGGTGTAGGGCAGTGGTTCTCAACCTGTGGGTCCCCAGATGTTCTTGGACTTCAGCTCCCAGAAGCCCCAGCCACTATGGTCAATGCTCAGGGCTTCTGGGAGCTGAAGTCCACGAACATCTGGGGACCCACAGGTTGAGAACCACTGGTGTAGGGGGTTAATAATCCACAAGTTAAATATGACTGAACAGTGTGATACAGTGACTAGAAAAGCCAATGCAGTGCTACATTGCATCAAAAGGAGAATGAAGTCCAAATGAAGCAAAGTCATAGTACTAATTTATTCTGCTTTGTTCAGATCTCACTTGGAATACTGTATCCAGTTCTGGGCGCCACAGTTCAAGAAGGCTGTTGACAAGCTGGAACTTGTTTAGAGAAGGGCAACCAAGATGGTAAAAGGTCTGGAAAGCAAACCCTATGAGTAACAGCTTAGGGAGCTGGGTATGTTTAACCTGAAAAAGAGACAATTTAGAATAGTAGCAACCTCTGCCAAAAGGCACAAGACTGAAAATGTATCATACAAATCACTGGATTTGTTAAAGTGAGCAGTTTTCTCCAATGACTTGCATGATACATTTTTCAGCCTTTTGGCAGAGGTTTTTAATTCATTGCAAAACATCACAAAATATGTAAACAGTGCATGTGGAATTAATAATAATTGCTGAATTTGCATTTTGAATTGTTCAAATTGTTTATCTTTTTGTTATCTACTGAGAAACCAGTTGGTTGAGGGGCAGTGTACAGATATGTAAAGTAAAACACAAGTGTTTCTAGCCCAGTACTCTTATTATTACAGAGCGATATTCAGCACATTTCATTACATATGTAGGTTGCAGAACTGCTGTCTTACCATTTTGTTAGGCCTTTTTAAAAACAGTGCTGCGTTTCTATAGTTGTAACAGTGTGTATACCCAAGAAACGAGACAAAATGTGTAGGATGGGTAAGAAAATACTGAGATGAGGTCATGACAGTAGTCAGGTCATGGGGTTATGAGCCAACTTGGTTTGTGTTTATGGTCATCAAGAAGCAGTGGAGGAAGAAGTTTGAACAGGGCAACGACTACAAGAAGAAATAAAGCTGGTGTTGTGTCCCAAAGTTTTTGAAAGGATTTGTGTCTCTCAATCAGGCACGTGTTTTCTTTGATAACTTTGAGGAAGTCTGTTAAACAGTGATGAATGGCAGAATGAGGCAAGATGATACAACTACCTTAAGCAATCTTCAGTAGCAGTTTTTTGTGAAACTGACACACCCTTAATTTGCATAGCAGTTTCTAGGTCTTACCATGATTACTTTGTTTAAGGCTGCAACAAGACTGAGATAGTGAGGCTGGGTAAGAGGCCTTTAGGAGCTAGTGTGGTGTGGTGGATTGGATGTTGAGCTAGGACTCTGGAGACTGGAGTTCAAATTCCCTCTCAGTTGTTGGTGATCTTTGGCAAGTCACACTCTCTTAGCCTTGGAGAAAGACAGTGGCAAACCCCCTCTGAATAAATGTTTCCAAAAAACCCCCATCTTAGGGTAATAATAAGTCAGAAACTACTTGAAGGCAAACACTACTAGCAGCAAGAGGCCTTTCTGAAAGTCATTCAGTGACTTCTGTGGCCTAATATAGATTTGGATTTTACCTAGCAAAGCCGTAACATTCTTAATATGCAATGCGTGGATATAATTTCTATAGAAAACTGTGATGGAGATTTCTATTGTAACACAGGTCACTTTTCTTTGTTTATCCAGTGGTTGTCTCACTTCACTTACCATACTTCTGTGAGATTTGAGTATCCCTGGTCATTGATATTGGAGTAGGGGCTTCTTGTTTCTGCAGTCCTTGTGAAATATTCTATTACTGGGGTGAGGAAAGTGCAGGCTGTCAGCCACATGTGACTCCTGAAACCTTTTTTTGAGGCCTCTGAAGACTCAGGACACCTCATGCCCCCTCATGTCCCTTTTTTTTCCAGATTTTTTTGGCAGTTTTTTCCCCCACCTCAAATGGCTCAGAAGGCCCCCAGACCTCCTCCAAGTATGGTAGTATACCTGGTAGCCTCTGAAGACTTTCTACAAATCAACAACAACCACCCATAAAACAATAACCAGAAAAAAAAATGATGTTACTTTCAGTGCATTGGCACCACCTCCTGGGGATGCATGGTAAAAATTGTGCCCCCCATTCCTCATGCAGTTGCCCACCACTGCTCTTATTATTATTTTATTATTTCATATCCCACCTTCCTTTCAGTAATGGGACTTAAGATGGCTATCATGCTTAAAAACAACACAGATTAAAAACTATACAAAACTTGGATGAAAGTATAAATATAGAAGTTACTTAAAAAACAGTTAATTTACAAAGTAAACACATTAAAAACAGTAAAATTAATTAAAGGACTGTACAAATAACAGAACAGCACAACGCTTCATTAAAAGCGCGTCTTATTCAGTTTCTAAAAAGCCTGGTGTCACAAGAATGTTCTCAGTTGCCAGTGGATGGAGAGCAAAGAGGAAGCCATCATGACTTCCCAAGGAAAGGAATTCCAAAGACTGGGAGCAGCCACTGAGAAGACCCTCTCCCTATTCTCACCAAACGGGCCTGAGAAGATGGTGGGACAAAGAGAAAAACCTTTCCAGAAGAGTTCTAGTGGGCTCATAAAAGGAGATACGGTCCTTCAAATAGTTGCACCCAAGCTGTATAGGGCTTTATAGGTCATTACCAGCACTCTAAATTGTTCCTGGAAGTGGACTGGTAAATATCTGAAAACTTCACTTTTCACCCACTCAACTGAAAACTGCTCTTTTATTTTCTCTTTCTAGCTCCATTATAATTGCATTGCTTCACTTTCCTTCTTTACTACTTACTTTACTAATTCCCCTACTATGATAGAGATTTGGGGAGGGGCTAGGATTTTTTCAGTTGACTTGGAGCTGGCTTGCAGATTGAATCATTAAAGCTGCTTGTCAGCTGTTCAGCCTTTGCCTCTAGCCAGTTGTCCTTGACAGTTCCTCCTGTTCTTTTCCTGCTCTCTTTGTTTTGGAAGGAAGAGAAGATAATCACCTCTACCTGAGGCTTGCAGGAGGCAGGTGCCTTCACAGTATTTTCTTAACTGGAAATAATGATCCTGAGCATGCGTCAGGATTGTCGTCTTTTAATGGGCAAATGGGTTTCTATACTACTTTGCTTCACATACTAGTTTCTTTTTGAAACCTGATATTTTTCCTAAGCATTCTCCAGGAAATCTTAAAAAAAAAGGAGGAGGGGGTTCAGGTCAAACTAAGGAAAGTTCACTTATCACTTAAAATAATGATGAAGAGGTGCCTGCTATTCATGCAGATCTTGCCTCATACATTTTGCTAGAATATGTCAAGATCTTTAAGCTCTGAGACCTGCTACCAGTGGTTATTTGAAAAGTACAGCAAGACCTCCACTTTTGTGGATTTGACTTTCACAGATTTGATTATTTGCAAGTTTCTTCACCCTCTGTCCCCCCCAGGCTCTTCTTTTCCAAGGGAACTGTGAAGCCCTTTAAAAATCCACCCCTAATCCTGTTCCTCCTCCACCAGCTGCTGCCTGGCCAACTAAGGACGGCTCACAGCCTGATTTCTTGGCACTGTAAACCCTCTCCTGATGCATCCCATACACCCGAGAAAAGAGATGGGCGAGGAAAAGAAAGTATAGGGCCACTGTAACAACCCCCTCCTGTTCGCCTTCTTTCCCTACCCTGGTTTGGACCCTGGGTGCTTGTTCTTCCCACGATGCCTTGGTCCCCTTCCCATAGACACACACATTTTGATATTTGCAATTTTCCCACTTTTGCAAGAGTGCTGTGCCCCTAGCCCTAGTGAATGTGGAGAGTATTATATTAAAAGTCTTAACTGTTTGTGAAGTATACCTTACTTAAGTGGCAGACCTTTGAATACCATGAATCAGCTGATTGAGAGTGAAAATTAGGGAATGTCATGTTAGGTAGAGTAAGGCTGAGGAATGTGCAAAGCACTGATCTCAGTGATGGATGGATGATGAAGAAAAGCAGGAAAACAGGAGTTGGAACTGAAACACGTACACTCCCCTGCCTATCAGACTTAATGGACATTTTGTCTGTATCTTAAAAAAAGCCAAGAGTATTGTTTACATTCTCCCTCTAATTCAGTCTAACTTTCATACTGAAGAAATCCTGCAACAGTATGAAAAATGCTTTTAAATTATAGAGGCAAAGCTCATGAAGCCTCCATGTCTGTGCATAATCTATAATCTGATATTCCCAAGTCACAAGCATGTTATTTTAGGCTGAGATAAATGGATAACTACTCAGAACGCTGATACAGCTTGCTCTCCCCTGCAATCATAAATGTTGAAGTTGTATTGTTGTGTGTAATTTTTAATCAACTGTCACGATAGAGAATATAGAAACATTTTGTCCTGCTGTTGTATGGAAAGAATTTGATAGTTTAAAGTAATGGGAAGCTTGATTAAAGAAATTCATAAAGGATAGAGCTATGAAAAGCAATTGCATAACAATTGGGTTTCCATGTTCAGTAGAGTACTTCAGGAGATTCTTTTTGTTTGTTTGTTTGTTTAATTTATTTCCTCTGATCTCTTGATAGGGGACCCAAGGTAGTTTGCAATAGAAAATTAAAGGAAAATACATTTTGTTTTGTTTTATGTGCCTGGGTGGGAAAGTCTCTTGTCTTCAGTGTTACATATGGTATTTGGGCTTTTTCAGAAGCACCTGGCAGTTTGCTGTTGAAAAGTAGCTGCTCTCCTGCATGGATTGTTGATCAGATTCAGCAGGACTCTTAGGTTAGGGGAGAAATTTCAGTTAATTAGATAATCTTACTCCCTTCTGCTAATTTTTCCTACACAGTCTGAATCTTCACAGTGGAGTTAGCTATTTAGACACATTTCTGAAGCTTAATTATCTCTGTTAGAACTAGAAACTGACTTGTTATTGGACTATATCTCATCAGTGCGTGGATCTTTAGCATCACAGTTTTCATGCACAAATATGATAAATTGAGAAACAGAGACCTTATCTGCTTGATGATGATTAACAAACTAGGATCGCAAGGGCATATTTGTAAGAAAAACTATTTTGACTTGGCTTGTCTTTGTTGTAGATTGTGTGCCGACTTAATAATGTCAGTTACGTTTAGTTAGAGGAAGTTGTTTTGATGTGTAAAATTGCTAATTTATCTTTCCTTTTGTTGGAAGGTTTTCTCAAATGCAGGGAATGTCAAACATCAAAGCAACAGGCATGCATTTGTTTGAAAGTGTATCTTAGTGAATACAGGTATATTTCGTTTAATGAAGTTAATGTGGTGGTGTTTTTTTGGTCACTTCTTCTTTAACAGAAAATTTGATACTAAAGGGGAAAAAATAAAGATAGGTTACTGTAAGAGAAAAGTGAAAAATGTTCTAGCATGAATATGTGAAATGAAACAACCAGGTCAGGTAAGACCTGCATAACTAAATAAAACCATTTTGAACTGAAGTCTTTTTCTAAAATGCCTCCAGAGAATATTTTTTCTTTCACCAGCCTCCATTTTTCTCATGATTTCCATCCTGGTGGCCAAACATGTAGATCTGTGAGGTATTTTTAATGCTGGGGGTAACTTTTGAGGCAGGCTTATCTACTCTCCCTGTTTCTCTCCGTTTTTCTGTTTACCCATGCTCAGTAAGGGATTTTGAAAACAGCTTATGTTTATCTTTCTGTTTGTAGGCTGACACACACACACACACACACACCTGCAGTAGGATCAGTTAAAGTAGGATCTCATTCTTTCCTAACTCATGTTTTGCTTATTGCATTATTTATTGCAGACAGTGTTGCTGCATCCTCACAACAAAAGTCTGTGTTTCTCAAGCCCTCCTTCACCTTCCTCCCAGTGCTAATTCTGCTGAAAAGCTTCTAGCTGGACAGAGGACTAGGAAGAAAAAGGGTGGGGCTGGGCAGATTAACACGCCTTCATAAAAAGGAACTTCATTGTTAATTGGAGTATGCTTAAATTGGGCTCTTTGGAAAGTAGTAATAATCCAGTGGACTGTCTAGTACCCCTGAATACCTTTTGGAAAGTACTTGATCATGATAAAATCAGGCTTATAACAGTAAATATGAGGAGCAGCTGTGGGCAACAGCTAAATACCCTAAAGCAGTGGTTCTCAAATTGTGGGATGGGATCCTGAGAAGAGGTTGCAATAGTTGCTTAAGTGGGTGGGGAGGACAAGGAAAGTCAACCTGCAAATAAAGCAAATGTGAAAAAGAAGGGTAAGCCCCCTTCTCTCTCTCTCTCTCTCTCTCTCTCTCTCTCTCTCTCTCTGCACTGTTCAGGATTGGCTGGTCCCAGCAAAAGAGTGGCGCAAAACATCTTCCCCTGTTATGCCTTCCTGCAGCATCAGATGTAGCAAAAATTGGCTTCCCTTTTTTATACTTTTCCCTTAGCTTCTCCAACCATTCCCTCATTGGTGTTCCTTCGCTGGCGCAGCAAGTATATATCCCTTAGCAACCATGACACAGTTTCTTGGGCTGGAGGGAGAAAAGTGAAGAGAGGAGGCAGAGAACGTGAGAGCTCCGTATTAAGATGGAGGGCACATGCAGCATGAGCGGTACATGCAGTGAGAGAGGCAGAGACATAGGATAGGACATGGGGGGCCGCATGATGTGGAACAGTAGGGCACAATGTCCTCGTGTAGATGTAAAGGGCAGGTCATGGGGTTAAAAGTTTGAGAGCCACTGCTAAAGGCACCAGATCCTGTCTGATCCTGGAAGATAAGAGAGGTCATCTCTGGTAGTACTTGGATGAGAGACTGCAAATAAATACCAGGTGCTGCAAACTATATTTGAGAGGAAGGAACTGGCAAGACCACCTCTGAGTATTCCTTACCTAAGAAAAACTAGATGAAGTTCATGGAGTTGCCATAAGTTGACAGATGACTTAAAGGCACACGCACACAAAGAGTAGAGGCAAATATGAAACCATTTTCCTTCTTCAAAGTTCAGCAGACTTTTTGAAAAAGTTCTTGTTCACAGTTGGATTTGAGATGTGTCATTTTTACTTTCCTTTTAGCTTAAGTTGAAAGAACACAGTGTCTCACAGAATTTGAGAGTTGAAGAATGATCTGGTCCAATTACCTGTTTCTGTTATCCCCATAGATCAATCCAGGTCATGGTGTACCTGAGGAACAAATAATTTCACTGGTGGATGTTCCTGCAAAGTTCTCCTGGCTCAAATAAATAAGCCAACTTGTATTATGCAGGCCAAAAACAAGGGAAAAGGTGTTATATATAGCTTTCTTTTGTGAATGCCTCACTAGCTGTTGATAAGCCCCCCTGCACCAAGCAGTGAGTGTGAATATGTGGTTCTAGAATGTCACTGCAAGTCCTAATCCACATATAAAGGTCACTGTTTGTCTGCGTGTTTGTCCGCATCAGCATATGATTGGCTGTGTGAGGCAAGAAGACCTCATATGATTGGCTGGCTGTGAAGATTCCATGGAATCCTGGGGCGGGCAGTTCAGGGAGGGGCCTTTAGAATTCTCAGTCAGAGAGCTCTTGGGCCTCAAGCTGGTTGCTGTGGAGGTGAGGCTTACCATCAGTAAGGATGCCAGGAAACTTTTGGGAGGCGTATGAGAGAAAAATTAAAGTGACATACACAACATAGCCCATTTCCACACTATACTGTCATAGTGCTATTTTTCCACTTTCAACATCCTTTGGAATTCTGGGATTTGTAGTTTAAGGAGGGGCATTTAAGAATTCTCAACCAGAGAGCTCTTGGGCCTCAGTAAACTACAAACTCCAGAATTCCACAGGGTGTTAAAAGTGGAATAATAGCACTATAACAGTGTATTGCAGAAATGGCCATACTTACAAGATCTTCTCGCCTCACACAGTAGATTGTATGGGTTCCATGTATGAGGAATCTTAAAGTTGAAATTCAAAACAAAAAAATGTTTCCAGAAAAATGTAACACCATTGCGCAAATTCAACAGAAAGAAAAAGCCAGTTCCTCAGTCTAACCAGACAACACAGATTGGATTGGGAACTATGAGGGAAAGTTACAGCTACTGGAATAGGCCAGTTGCTATGGAGACTATGCCTAGCAGCAAGGAGGAGAACAGTGTGTTCTTGCAGGAACCCAACCTCTGTATGTTAACATCTATGAATACAGATTGGATTGGGGAATATGCGGAAAAATGTACAGGTACAGAAGTAGGTCAGTTGCTATGGACATGAGGTCTAGCAGTAAGGAGGAGGATAGTATACTCCCTCAGGAACCCAAACTGTGTGTGTAAATAACTCTGAATATGGATTACACTGGGAAATATGGAGCGAAGTTACAGGAAATGGAGAAGACAGTTTTGTGAGTTCTTAAGACGAAAATAAAAGCCCCAGGCAACGCCTGGTAGATATGCTAGTCCTTTATAAAAGTGTGTTAATTTTCATAAAGCCTTACTCCTTTAAAAATTAAATGTAGTGGAGATATTACTACTGTCTGCACAAGGAAGTAATCATGAGGAGTATAATGTTAAACAAAAGTTTTTCCACTTGTTTTTAATCTTTGCAAGTTGCTTTTCTTTACTATAGCACAATGAGTGATCTCTTAAGTTTTAACTGTTTCATAATAACCTTTCCATCAGTACTACTCAAAGTGGTGGTCAGTGGACCAGTACTGTTCTGGGAGCCATTGGCTTCTGGCCCACAGTAGGTTTGACACCAAAGAAACAATTGTACCCAATAGGCGTAAATATGATACCAGTCTCTGGCATGCTGGCCAAAAAAACAAAAACCAACCACTTGTCATTCTCGCATATCATATAGCTTAGGAAGCACTGATCTAGATCAGTTCTCCTTAACTTGGGAACTGTGGACCCTCAGGGGTCTTCAGTGCCCCCACAGGGGGTTCTCAAAAGGTTTGAAGGCTGTTTAGCCTGACTCTTGTACCCAGAATGGAATGACAACACAACAGGAACCAAGGCAGAAGGAGACAGGCATGCAGGCTGGCTGGACCTGTGCTTGCCTGTCATGTGGCTGCGCCACTGGAGAGGAGGTGGGCTCAGCAGCTGAGTAACAGTGGAGTTGACAGCCAGTCAGCATTTGCCCTTCTTCTCCCTCCCTCCCTCCCTCCTTTCCAGCTGAAAGCAGTCCAGTGTACTGTCAGAAACACTCAACCTCCCCTTTTTTTGCCTTCTTCACCAGGAGGAGAGGAAACTGAAGTGGGCAGTGGAGGGGGAAAAGGCAAAACAACAAAAATGGGGGTTGAAAGCAAAAGAAAAAAGAGAGGTTAAAGCAAGTGTGCTTCCTTAATTCCATTCATAAGTGTGTGTGCCTTTGTTTGAATTGAATGGTGATTTATTTTGCTAGTGGTGATCCCTCACTTGAACTTCCAGTGTCTTGCCTGGGGGTGGCACCTGCTGCAGAGGGCATCTCTTCTCATTTGCCCTCACTCATCTCTGCTATCCTTTTTCATAATTTGCAGCCAGGCTGCATTGAAGGTCACACTCAGAATGGGGACAAATGGGAAGAGGGGTGTTGCTGCAGCAGCAGGTGCCAGTCCCTGGCAAGACACTGAAAGTTGGAGTGAGGCATCACTGCTGGCAAAATAAGCTGCCACTTGATTCAGCATTTCTGATAGACTGGATGGAGTGAAGGGTAAAGGAGTGAAGGGCAGATGCTGGCTGTGCCTGTGTGTTGCTGTTCAGTCCACTCCAGCCTTAAGCTAGTGGGCAGAAGCAGGAGAAAAACCTTCCCTCCCCCTCAAGTGCCTCCCAGGAAAGTGTGCACTTATTTATTTCTCCCTTCTCTCCCAGTTTGAAGATCATTGATGAACAATTTTAAATAAATATTTGATGCACTTTAGGGTTTCAAATCTTGAGTTCAGTCTTGGAGGTCTGTGGCAACAAAAGGTATTTAGAGGGGGTCCCTGGTAATGAAAAAGTAAAAAACCATTGATGTACATGATTAGTATAGAAATAATGCTTTGTGATTTCACATTCTATTTCAAATCTCTGAGGAAAAGTTCCTCTTTATCTGTTTAGAGTCATGACTTTTAAGAAAGTGGACTCTTTTCTTAGGTTATAATCTAGTCATGTGTTCAAAAATCTTTTCTTGGAATGATATATATTAATCTCTATAAGATGCTAACTTAGTACTTCTTACAACCTTAAAAGCTTGTTTGAGATAACAATTGAAAAACCAAATGGAAAGTATGATTTACACTGAGAAACTTATCTTTGTATTTCTCAAACTATATTTCTTTAAAAGACAACATGTTAATATATATATATATTTTTAATATATGGTAACCAAGTGTGTGCATTAAGCAAATGTGTTCAATTTATAATAAGCAATTGCTCTTCTGTAGCAAGTTGGCTTTCTCCATGAGTACAATAACTGTAATGGTCACATTTCATTACATATAATTTGTTGTGATTTTGTATTTGCAGCTATTGTGGATGATGAACGGCTTTCAGCAGAGGAGATGGATGAAAGGCGACGTCAGAATATTGCTTATGAGTATTTATGCCACTTAGAAGAAGCCAAAAGGTAAATTATTAACAATCCTTTAAATATCTTAAAAAGAAGCTCTTGTATCTTATGGCTAGGAAAATATTGCATGATTGACAGTGTTGAAGTGGACTTGCTGGAATCAACCCACTATATCCCACCTAAGCCTATTTTACAATAGAAGGTGATTGCAGTTAATTGGGTAAAATGTGTGCATCCATTTTACCTACTTAGAGGCAGGGTTTGCTGTAAAGTTTATGACAAATTAGACAAAAAGGAGTCCAATCTGGGTGGACTTCTCTATGAATTCTTATTGAAAGTAGTTCTGAGAAATTCATTGCCCTTGTCTTTTGGAAATTCTTCCCACACAGGCATGGCACCTCCCAAATTGAATAAAGTCTGTTGACTTTGACATAGACTTGCTTCTCTACAGAGATCCTTCTGTTCAGAGAAGGGTCTTCAATCCATCAGAGATTCTTGATGATAATCTTCACCAGTTCCATCTTTCCCATACAAATCTGATCGTGACAGCCCATGCTGATTGGAAGGGAGTGCCTGAACTTTGTGGAGAGGATTTTTGAGGGTACAGAGGGCTGTAGCAGGAACTGGTAAAACCACTGTGTTGCTTTCCACCAGCAGTAGCACCTGTCATATTTTTCTCATGGGATGTTTGGATTCAAGTCATTGTTCTTGTGGTCAGCACAAAACTCTAGTAGAATCCAGGGTTCATGGTTTTGTAATGTGTTAAAAAGTCAAAGTATTAAGTGTCTCATGACACTTTCCCCATTACTATAAAGCTCTTTAATACAAGAATAGCACTACTGCATCCAACTAAAGAATCACTTTGCCTCCAGCTGTACCATTCAAGTGGTTTTTTCAAGTGGTTTTTTTTGGAAAAGGTCATACACAGAACTTTAGAGAAATCTGTCTGTGATTAATGTGTGTATGATTAATTCCCCCAGTAAAACACAGTTTAGCTTATTCTTGGATTTCTGGCTGGTTCTTCCCTGCAGAAGTACTGGTAAACATTGGTGTAAAAGATTTCATTAGGCCACCTCCCTCTCAGAGGCCTCTTAATTCAGCTAATAATTCCCCGCATTTGCGCAGAGGTACTGGCGTCATCGGTGGACTCCTGAGTCACTCATGTTTTGGGGTAACACTTTTGTGACCTTCTCTCTACATGTCTTGGCTGTATTTCCATTTCCTATGCATGTCTCTTCTAAACCTCATATTGTTTGAATGTATGTCCACTCTGGTTTTTTTAGACACCTTCCATTTTTCTTCCTTGTTGGTATTGTTTGCATCTGTGCCTTTACTGTCTCACCTTTAAGAAACTTCCATACACCGTGAATTCACTTCCCTTTGAGCATTTCAGAACATAGAATCACACTCAGTATTTCCCCTAGCTTGCTAAAATATCTTTCTTGAAGTCCAGAGTAGGTGTCTGACTAATTTGGCTTCCTCTATATATAACAAATCCCAAAAGAACATGGTCATTCCCACCCATGGATTCCACTATTTTCACCCTGTTGACCAGTTCATCTTTGTTGGTTAGGATCAAACCAAAATAGCTGATCCCCTTGTTGCTTCCTCCACTTTTTCTGTAATGAATTTGTCTGCAATTGTCTGTGGTTCATAAGGTATATTTTCTGAACTATGCCAACACTGCATCTTGTACAATTAATTCAGTAATGTTTGTAACACTTTGTCATGGTTCCATCCTGTGGAATCCTGCAGTTTGTAGTGTGGTGAGCACTAGAATTCTTTAGTAGAGAATTCTAAATACCTTATGAAACTATGAATTCTAGCATTCTATAGGATGCAGCCATAACAGTTAAAATGGCATCAAAATCCTATAATCGTCTTTCTGAAAGAAAACATTGTAAAGTACGTAAATAAGTGCTTTTTTTGCGCTGGACATTATGCTGATCATTGTTTGTCTCAAGTTTCTGATATGTTAAGAGAATTATTTGTTTCTCAAATCTTATTTTTTTTTATAACTTTACATCACTATCCCTGTTAAAACAGGTCACTTTATTAGCCAATAAAATTTTAAATACTGAAACCTGTTTTGTCTATGTTTCCTTACAGGGGGACAATATACTTGCCTGGTATGGTTAGTTGCCCTAAATTCTATTCCTTTATTATGTAGTTCTTGCGAACATATAGCTTGAACTCTCTGCCACATTCTATAAATAGAGGATTGTCATGGATTTTGATAATGACATTTTGATAACTATATCTTGTTTTGAATTTCTTTTCCATTATCTAATATCTGAATTTCCTTTTCTGTGGCAGTGGTATGCTGAAACAGACATTTCTTTCCATTATGACTCCTAGATCTTTCTGGAGTATTCATCATGGATTTATAGCTTATCAGTACTTTGATATTTTGTATGAAATCATAATCTATACAGTTTTGTTTGGGAAGTGCACTTTCCTTTCTTTTCAGAGATCTCACACTGGTGGCATCAGCTTTGTATGATGAAGGTGACTTTGTCTATATTTGTGTGGCAACTTCCTCTAATTCTTGGACTGCTTCCATTTAACAGTATTTAGCTGTTTGTCTCTGAGGTACAATTAATTGCATTGTTCAGGAAGAATTGCTGTCTAAAAGCTTATGAAATGCCCTTGGCTGCTGTTTGCATGCTTGGGAAGTATTATGACTCAAGAACAGTGCTTCTTGTCCACAGTAACTACTAAACAATCTCATTGTTTGACATGTTGTGTACACTTTATAATCTGGTTTTCTCTTTTTCGTCTTGACAGAGAGTGTCCAGCATGTCTGAATGCATCTGTTCACTCAAACTTAAAAAAAAAGACAGGGTTATTAGCAGTAACATAGTTTTAGGGCTAGAAGATTTATGGGCAGCGTCATGGATTGTATCCTTTTCTATATATTATGGTCTGATCCCGCCCCCACAACTATGTAACTGCTGATATATCTGAAATTTAATATGTGTGTCTGAAGAAGTGGACCGGAATCTACAAAAGCTAATGCTAAATCAAATCAGTCTTAAAGATGCTGCTGGATACCAACCTCATTTCTCTTTCTTTTAGGGCAACAGGCTAACACAGCTGTCTCCCTGGAAACTGTCTACTCAGATGGCTCTCTTCGTCCATCAGAGCTTCTCTGTCTCCCTTCCTTTAAACTGCATCTTCATATGGAATTGCCACCTATGCTGCTGGATTTAGAATAGTGGCTTCAAGCTGTTCTTGTGTATCAGAAGTATGGAGATGAGGTGTAGGCAGTTTGTGGTCCAGGGCAGAAAAGCTGCAGCTGTAGCTGGAACTGCCCCCACCAGTGAGGGGGAGAGTCCTTTCCCTTTCCCTTTTCCTTTTGGGTCAGTTCACCTTACAGTAAGGGGAACTTCAAATGGCCAGAGTAGTTATACCTGTGCCTTTTTCTTTCACAGTGCAGAATGTGGAAGAATCAGAGGGGACAACAGAAGACAGCTGGGCTAGCTCTCCTCTTCTTTAAGCATAGTTCTGTGAAGAAGTTTGGATGCCACAGTGGTCTACTGAATGTCATTTCCTTGCCTCTTCCTCAGCCACTGTGTACCCTCACTACCTACATAGCGTGGCAGGGGGTGGGAGGAAGGCTGGCCGGCCACTGCCATACCAGCTTGCTCAACAGTGGTCACTTCTGCTGAAGTGTGCTGTGACACCTCCTAATCAGCTGCCCTTCCCAACCTGCTGTCATCTCTGTGATGCTCAGCATGATCAGGCTGGCCCTGCAATGTGTGCAGCATTTCATTCTAGCTTTCTGTAAACAATTACAGGAGCCTGGGATGGGCAGTGATGTAGACTCGAGTCAGTTGACTTGGACTCAAGTCAAATTACACACTGACTTGACTTGACTTGACTTGAGACTTGCGTATTTTTAGTGATTGACTTGCTGCCCTTGGTTCAGTAACATAACACATTCCTCCAGAAACCTTACAACTTACTGGTCAAATGACAGTCTGTCTCAAGCTCAAAGTGTGGACACATTTCTCAGAGGAACAGCAAATGGTGTTGAGGTCTGCTCAGCAGCCTGTCCCTGTTTCATATAGGATGAGCTTTCTAAAACTTTTCCTAAGAGCAGCAGGCAAGCTTTGCAAATGGGAATTGAGAAGATCCTGTTCTCTACTTCCAAAGCTGCAGATGGCAAAATCACAAAAGTGGAGGGTCAACTCTACTTAAATTGTTAAAACTGACTTTATTCAACTCTGTCCAGAAATTCTGGAATACAGGTTGGGGTATAAAGTTGGCTCCCAGACTTGAGATTTGGCTTAAACGTGTTTTGCAAGGACTTGAGACTCGACTTGAGACTTGAAGGTAGAGACTTGAGACTTGACTTGAGACTTGACTTGAGACTTGGAGTAAAAGACTTAAATACATCACTGGGGATAGGTATGGAGATACGTGGAAGTTACAGTGTACTGTGAGATAAGGTTAATCTTTTTCCTTCCCTCTTCCTTATCACTTCCTACTTGATTAGGAATGTTAGTAGGGATCATTCCCTTTGGTGCCCACGGGGAGTTTTAAAGCAAATATTTGTAGTATGTGTGATTTTTCAGGAACTCCTTCCTGTGTTCATAATCACCAAGAGAAAACTAAAAGTGAAGTTGCTTCTTATGCCTCAATCATAACAGAATTGGCCTTCAACTTTTGAGTTTTACTTCTGCAAATTTGGTTATTTGCAAATTTGTACCTGCCTCTGCTGGCAGTCTCCAAGCCTTTTTCCCTCCATTTCCTGGTCCTCTCTTGTGCCTCATCATTCTGGAGGAGAAAGGGGTACATGCCACCAGACAGCCACATATTTTGGCAAAGTTAAATGTCCGCTTATGCATACTTAAGTATAAATGTCCCTTTTCCTTTTTCTCCTTACGAAGTTGATGGTGGGGTGGAAGTGGAGGAAAACACACGAGAAAGAAGTCAGACTAGGAGACAGAGTAGTGCCAGGTGATGGGTCGACAGCACATGTCTGTTTTGTTTGCTAGGGATGCCTTTTTCTCCCTGGACAAGGAAATGCTGCCAGTTTGAGTGGGAATCCAGCATGGTTGTGTTTCTCCTTGCTCCCATTTGTTTTACGCACTGGGGATTCCTCCCATTGCTGTGGAAAATAAAAATGTGCTAAATCCACCTCTCCTGCTGCCTCCCCCTTACTTTGGTGTGCATCCCTCAGAGCGGGGAAGGAGGAGGTGTTTGCAGAAGCAGCAACAGCATGCGGCCTTCAAGCGGCTTCTTCCGCACTCCTCTCCCAACTGGCTTTGACTTAAGATCATCGTTGGGGTCCTGAGAGGGCAGAAGTGGCAGGGGATGGATGCAGCAAGCGAGCAGCAAGGAATGGAGGTGCTGCTAGAGTGGTGTATTGGCTGAGCAAGGTAAACAGAACAAGCTGTCATACTGGGGTTTATTTCCAGTCCCTTCAAAGACTGGAAATTCCTCCAGCGTTATTAATTCTGCTGCCACCACCCACTGAATTCTGAATAGCTGAGCAGCACAGTGGGAAGCTGCTCAATATTAACAATCTCTAAGCGTTTAAGGACCTCCCCCCCTTTCTGAGTGAGAGAAGTCCTAGCTAGTGTGTGCCAAAGGCTGATGTGGGAATGGAGAGAAACAGAGGTTTTACAGAAAGTATTTAATCAGGCATATAAATAAACAAGACAGTAATACACAGGAGAGGCTCCCCCCTCCCAGGTACGCTTAGTTACAAGAAGTTACAAAAAACAGATATAAAAGCATAGAAACATTCTTAAGATCAGCCAGTCTCCAAAATAAGAAAAAGCCCTAACGCGACTAACTATCTTATTCCTGGTTACTCACAAGTAGGTTATAGGCTTCGATGGTCTAAAGGAGATGGGAGGGGCCGGGAGATGAGGCATGGGGCCTCCAGTCTGCCACGGGCCCAGATCCCATCTCTCTCTTGGTTCTTCTCTCTTCCCTTTGGCCACATGGCCTCTCAGAAGTTTTAAAAAACTCTCCTTGGAAGCATCTTGAAGCATCTCCAAGACGCCCACCTCCTTCTTTGAGGTTGGTCAGTTCTCACCCTGTGACCTATGATGCTGACCCACACTAAAATGTAATCTAATCCCAAGACCTCATTAACCCTTGGTTTACCAGAAGAGGGAAGTGTCCCCCTTTTAGCTAAGTCTAGATAATGGGAAGCCCCATTATCACACAAGCCAACCAGCAAGTCGTAAAGTGATTGTGCAGATGAGAAAGCAGATAGGCAAATGGTGGGCAGAAGCCACTTCAATTGCAGACTACATGCACCATTGGCTGTTGGCGAGCAAGGACATAGAGAGGAGGAGAACAAGCCACAACCATCAGCACAGCCCTACTGTGGCTACTGCAAAAATCTCCTGTAGAATCATCATCCTTCCCTTCCTTCTCCTCCATTGCTTTTTGGATTTTTTTTTCTTTTTGATAGGGGTGATATTTTCAAGCAGTGATTGATTGGATCTGTGGATATAGAGGACTAAGTGTATATTCCCTTAGGAAGTACGGAGACCATTGTTCCTATTACTGCTCTACTTCAGTGGAAGGATTGTAGTATTTTTCAGTTATAACTATTTTTTGGTTGGATAAAGTAACTGCAGACATTATTTGATCTCTTGGCAACTAATCTTGGTTTTTCATGCTATTGTAGCATGAATTGCAAAAAGCTGAACGTCTTTTGGAATGAGGGAACTCATTAATTTTCATTTCATGTGTGTCCTGTCCTTTCACAAAGGAAGCCATGGAGTGGCAAGTGTGTGGCCACCTCATTTAGACTGTGTTTTATTTTGTCTTTCTTTCATTTTGTCATGTGACCCAGGACAGCCAGTGTCTTTTGTGAACTGAATGGGACTTTGAATTCAGTCCAGTACTCTGTATCAGCTGTGTCATACTGGTTATGTGTCGTTTATATGGCAATAGATATTTCTTTAACAAAATCATATAATCATATAATCACGATTGGTTGTGCAAACTTCTGCAAACCAGATATCTTCCAGATAGGTTTGTCTAGAGGTTTCACCATTCCCAGCCAGCATGGGATCAGTTGGAGTGGAGCTGTGGTAATGATTGTCCAAGCCTTTATTCTGAGACAGAGCATCTTGTACCTTAAAGCAAGTGTGAGGGCCAGTTTTTGCCCACACACACCTGTGGCAATGAAAACCAGGGCCTTTTCAGCTGAAAATTGGCCAAAAATATATCTCAGAAGTTTGCTGCTTGGGTTTTCAGCATTTATTTCTGGGTTTTCAGACATTTTTCAGCTATTTTGGGATAAGGTTTATGGAAGGGGGATGTTTCTTGGTGGTGTTTTGGGGGAATTTAGATTTTTTTTTCACCTGAAAATGCTAAAGTTTTGAGGGCATTGGGCATACTCTAATCCACACTTTCCCCACCTCTGATCCAATGTTTCTTTAAATTGCTTTTTCAAATAAAAAGGAAGGGAATGTTTCACAGTCTTTCTAGCTGATTAAGTCTGGTTCCAAGCTATTCTGAAATTTGTGATATTTTCCCCTGATTTCACTTTCCTAAAAAGTTTTACCACTTTTTTAGGTCTTCTGTGAATTCTTACCAGGTTATTCGAAGTCCTTCTTGAACAGTGTCTGCAAAGCTAAACGCAGTATTCAAGCTAACATCTCACTTGATGTTAGCTTGCCATGTTTGTTAAAAAAAAAAAGTAATGGCTGTGCAAAGTGCCACAGTTAATTAATAAGCTGAAGTGGGTGTGTGTGTGTACTTTCAGCTGCTTTGTAAAATTACTGTTTGTCTACTTCCTGTATCGCAGGTTTAATGAGAGAAATTTTCAAAGCTGAACTTGGAAAAAGGAATTGTGTATAGTGATTGTGCTTCTGTAAAATTGTGTCTTCAGCCCAAGGTTACACATATTAAAGAGTAGGAAATTGCTCTTTAGGTACAGCAAGCCGATTGTTGCTGTGTGTGAACAGAGTATCATATTTGATCTTAAAGCATGCATTCCATTTAATAGCGGCTTGAATAAAACTTCTACTGAAAACATTGAATAAAACTTATGGAAGGCATAATGGAAATCAGAAATACTGTGGGCTATGTCGTTATCAATTAACTATGCAGTTCTACCAGAGGCCCCTTGAATAATGCAAGGAAACTTTAAAAATAATTTTTGGTATGAAAGTAATATTTCCAGGTGTTTGTTAAACATCTTTAACTAGCACAAGTTTTAAAAAGCACAAGTTTAACTTGTAACTAAGTCTTTCAATGTAGTTCTTTTCAGTCTTTTAAATATGCAAATGTGGAATGAAGTAAATGGGTATATGAACAATAGGGATGAGTAAACAACCTGTATGGGCATAGATCTTATAAAAAAATTTCTCCCTTCTGCTTCCAGACTCTTACACAAAATCTAAAAAAAAATTTTTTTGAATAAGCTTTTAATGACTGTTAGTTTTACATCTTAATGTAATAATACTGTGTGTGTTTGTGTCTGTTCACGGATCTTAATCCCCCTCCATTAATTTATTATTGGGCGATTTACCCTAAGGTAAAACTACCAGAGAGTTTTCCTGGCAAGATTTAGTGAGGGGAGGTTTACCATTACCTTTCTCTGAAGTTGAGAGAGTGTTTGTTGGCCAAAGCCCCCCAGTGGGGTTTTAACCCCAAGTGGGCATTCAAGCCTATATCTTCTAGAGTCTGAGTCCAACTTAAACTACTATACCATGCTGGCTCTCTACATATGGTAGGCAAACAATATTTGGTGGTCAATAGCCATGTTGGCTGTGGATTTTGGCAGCTGTAGTCCAAACAGTAGGTTTAAATGGCAACCCATGCAGATATTAGCAAAATATATATATTTGTAATAAATATGGCTTCACTCTTTGATAAAATATGTTGAGATTTGTGCTTTCTAATATGTTCAGATTGAGCAAACTTTTCTGAGGGTAGTTGCATTTGATTGTTCTTGGGGAATTCTATAGACTAATGGTTGCTTATCGGGTTGTCACCTGTGTGCGTATCTGTGTTAATCTGCACTAAGACATTTTTCTTGGTAGAACTAATAATGGGAGAGAAATTAGTTTAGGACAGAGACACTGAGATGGAATAAAATGTTGCCAGTGCTTTTTCTGGCAATATCTTATGGTGTCAAATTTCCATCATCTGTGGTTCAAGATGTAAAGTTCAGAGCATAAATAAAAGTATTTAACATAGGCCATTTCCACACTAGCGTGTTATAGTGCTATTATTCCACTTTCCACATCCTATGGAATCCTGGGGTTTACAACTGCAAATAATAAGTGGAATAATAGCACTATAACAGACTAGTGCAGAAATGGCCATACTGTTTTTCCTTTCTATCACTTTTTTCATTCTAGTGTGTTAAAATTCTAAAACTGTAGCATGTTGAACACTTTCACAGCTGCTTATTTCAAGTGGGAAAGCTTGTCATAGGAAAAAGTCTTGGCGACAGCAGATTTGCACTCCCCACCCATGTGGAACATTATTAAGTACCATCTTATCAAGAATAGGGATTGAGTTAGTGGCAGCTTAAAACCAGTTGAAACTAGGGGTGCTGATAAGGTAATTGTAGCAGGGCTGTGAAGTTCAACATTGCAAGTTTTATTGTAGACCTAGCACTGCAAATGCAAACAAGCAAGAACGTAAAGGCAGGTTTGATAAATCAGACCAAAGGTTCATGTAATCTAGTATCCTGCTTCCCACAGTGGCCAACCCATATGCTTGCAGCAAACTCGTAAACAGGACTTGAAAGCAATGGCCCGCTCCTACAGTTGCATTCTGTCCCTTTTTCTTTAAGTTCTACAGAGCCATTGTAACATTATTAACCAGTCAAAACCAGTCATTAATAGAACTATGTGCCACATAGTAAAACTTCCCAGAATAGTTTGTAAGTATAAACAAAGTCTGGAGTGTGGAAGAGTTACTTTTTTGCACTGCTGTTCCCAGAATTCCCCTGCTGGTATGGAAACTGAGATTTTTCCAAGCATTATAGAATCATAGAGTTGGAAGAGACCACAGAGCCCATCCAGTCCACCCCCCTGCTATGCAGGAACACACATCAAAGCATTCCCAGCAGATGGCCATCCAGCCTCTGCTTAAAAACCCCCAAAGAAGGAGATTCTACCACACTCCAAGGCAGCATATTCCACTGCTGGACAGCTCTGACCATCAGGAAGTTCTTCCTGAGGTTCAGGTGGAATCTCCTTTCCTGCAGCTTGAATCCATTGCTCCTTGTCCTAGTCTCTGGAGCAGCGGAAAACAAGCCCACTCCCTCCTTGACATGACATCCCCTCAAATATTTAAACATGGCTATCATGTCCCTTCTTAACCTTCTCTTCTGCAAACTAAACATACCCAGCTCCCTAAACCATTCCTCATAAGGCATGGCTTCCAGACCCTTCACCGTTTTGGTCACCCTCCTCTGGACATGTTCCAGCTTGTTGATGTCCTTGAATTGAGGTGCCCAGAACTGTGCACAATATTCCAGATGAGGTCTAACCAACGCAGATTAGAATGGTACCATTACCTCCCTTGATCTAGACACCATACTCCTACTGATGGAACCAAGAATCACGTTGGCTTTCTTGGCTGCCGCATCACATTGCTGACTCATGTTCGGCTTGTGATCTACCAAGACTCCTAGATCCCTTTCACACGTACTGCTATCCAGCCACACATCCCCCATCCTATGTTTGTGCATTCCATTTCTTCTGCCTAAGTGTAGGAACTTACATCTGATGAGGTCCAGAAAATAAAACATGATGCTGCACAAATATTATGTGCAGTTGTGGCTTGTATACTTCACAGACAGATGGATCATGTTAAATGTTAAACAGTTTAATTTTTGCACTTTTAGCATTCCTCCCCTCCCCTCATGTAAGTCGTAGTAGAGATTTCTGAGCAATTTTTAATATGTGTCTATTGTTAATACCAGCTATTTTGAATGTTCGTTCACTCTTATAATGTTAGAGTTATACATAGTCATTGATTTGCTCTTAATAAAGACAAACTATGAAAAGATGAAAATAAATGCCATGGCAAGACTTAACAGATGGCAGTTTTGGCCTACCTTGAATCTTTATGCAGTTATCCTGAACAGTTCCAGGAGAAGGTAACAATAAATAAATAAATAAAAAAATAAAATAAAAAAAATTACACGCATAGCAGACAGCAACTGATGTTTTAAAAAATCTATAGCAACTAATATGATGAATACATATTTGAAGCAGTGTAAACATTTATAGCCCTAACCAGTTTTTAAAACTGAAGAGCCATCTTGGGGGGCTATGATACCAGTTTAGGAAAAACAGAGAATTTGAATGCAGATAGGGAAAGAAAGTATCATATTTTTGTCCCCAGATGGCTATTTGAACATCTACAAAAGCATTGTGGATGCATGGTTACCACACTGTCTCTCTGTGTGTGTCTGTAAATATGCATGTGTATAAATATTCTACAGGGAATGAAGAAATGATTTTTGTGTTAGAAAATAACTTGTAGTAAAATAATTAGGGCACCTTTATCTGTTTCTCTGCTTTGAAATCACTTTTTCTACCTCTCTTTTTTTTGAAAACTTCTTTAGTACATACAGTGGCACGTAACATATTGTTGGTCCATTTAGTCTTATGGGCAACGAAGTTGTGTCTTGAAGGAGGCATGGTTTCTAATGGCCAATAGCCTTTCTGTTGTCTTAAAAGAGCTAAGGCATGTTAACTGTCAGCCGCTTCATTTTTAGCCAGTCCCACCTACCCACCAATTGCATTGTGTCCTTAAGCAACAGACTTTGATCTGTTGCCACTAAACAAATATGCTTCTGCATGTGATCTTTCAGTGACAGAGTCATAATTTCGATAGTTACTCCTGTTCTTCAAGTTCAAAGTTAGGTTGCATGACTTATTAGCTAGCAAAATAATTCAGTGGGTAAGAGGTAAGACTGTTGAAAAACTACAGGTTTTCAGTGCAGCTCTCTGTTCCCTAAAGCTGAGTACTTGCATTTCTTAGAATGCAAATAAATATTTGGTTGTGACTTGATTTTTAAATTCTTTACACATAGTAGAATATGTGGCATAGAAACAATGTAATAGTGTATTGACAATACGTTTGTAGATTTTTGGATTCAGAGTATGTATTAATTTACAGTGCTCATTGTTGTTTGCCTTCAAGTCGTTTCTTGACTTGTGGTGACCCTAAAGTGAATCTATCATAGGGGTTTCTTGGCAAGATCTGTTCAGAGGAGGCTTGCCTTTGTGTTCCTGAGGCTGAGAGAGTGTGACTTATCTAAGGTCACTCAGGTTTCCATGGCTGTGCAGGGATTGAACTCTGGGTCTCCAGAGTCATAGTCCAGTGCTAAAACCAGTATACCATACTTGTTCTCCTGTAATGGTCAGCATAGTGTAATAATGTTTTTAAGTCCATTGTGTGGCATACTTGTAAATCTATAATGACTTAATATCTTTGCAACCTACTTTGTGCCTTCCACAGTGCTTGGCATGATGTTGGGGTTAATATGTGGTGTTGTAGCAGTTCTTGTATTTTTCAGGCAGCATCATGGAGCTTTGCCTTTGCTGAACTTTCTGATTTTAAATGGCAGGTTTCTAGAGGAGAAAATTCTGTTGCTGCAAGTGTTGATGGCTGTTGCCCGGTACTGACATCTAGACAGAATTCTAGAATCATGGAATTACAACTGAAAGGGACCATTGGGGTCCCTCAATCCAACCCTCTGCCAAGAACTTTGAAAGATTGTTTTCTTGAACTATTATTCCTAGAATTTCCACAGCAGGCATGATCAGCGGTCAGGCTAGCTGGGAGATTCTGGTAGCTGGATCTCCAAAAGTAAATTTTACAAACTCTAACGTCTGCACAGTTCACACAGTCTGCAGTGCAGAGTCCAACTAAAACTTTCATGATAGAGTACTATCCAGCTCTGCTTGATTAGTACAGTGGGACCTCCACTTTTGTGAGGGTTTGGTGCAAAGAACCCTTGCAAAAGTGGAAAAACTGTGAATAATTCCCCCTGCATTCCCCCTCCTATGCCCTTTTGGGGGTCCCCCCTCACATTCCCTTACCTTTTGCCCTAGTATGCAAGCCTTCTTTTTCTGTGCTGGGCGAAATGCAAGGGAATGAGAAGGGGGGCTCTGGAGGGGAGAAGAAAGGTGCATGTGTGCCTCCCCTCCATTCCTTTGCCTTTTGCCTTGGTGCATCTTGTCTGCACTGGGCCAAAATGCAAGAGGATGGGAGGGTGAGCTGCAGAGGGAAGAAGGAAAGTGCACATGTGCCTCCCTGCACCATTCCCTTACCCTTTGCTTCGGCATGCGTTCTGTGCGATGGAGCCAAAGACAAGGGGATGAAAGGGGGAGCTTTGGAGGGGAGAAAGAATGCCCCCCATTCCCTTGCCTTTTGCCTGAGAGCATTTGCCTTCCTTCTCTGCACCTGGCAAAATGCAAGGGAATGGGAGGAGGAAAATGGGGAGGCACAGGTGCACCTTGCAAATAATCAAATTCACAAAGGTCAAACCTGCAAATATGGAGGGAGGATTGTATGTTGTTATCAACACAAAGTTTGTTCTTTCTATAGTCAACAGTTCTGTTTTCAAAGGTATTTCTTTCCTTGACCGACCTCAAGCACTTCTATTGTCTCTGCGCCCCTCCCATGCTGCAGGCTCTGAGCATGAGCAATATGCAGATGTATCACCTTGAATAGGCCTGAAGAATCCCAGTCATCCCAGTATTGTTAACAAAGAAGTTGTAGCATGTTTAAATAGTTTGAAAATTAGTAGCAGAAATGCTAAAAGACGGTATAGGGAGTTTGAGTATGTTTGAGTAGTGGTGCTTGGGAAGTTACTTTTTTGGAATTTTGTAAAAAGGGGCTCAGAGATTGTGGGGCTTAGAATAATTTTTCCAACCTTTGTTCCAGATGAAGCGTTTACAGTGCAATTGCACTGCCCTGACAGGATTTTATGGTGGGGTCCAGTGGGAGGTCCAGATGACGATATGGTCCATTTATTTTCCTGTCTCATTTTTCATTGTGTGTCTTACAAAAGAAAATCCACAGAAGAGAGTGAAATAGAATAGCTACACAGTGTCCCATGACGACAAGCCCTGTGTCAGAATCTAGGTACTAAAAGTGCCCTAGTAAAAAGGGGATGGGGCTGCAAACATATTATTTTAAAATTATTGTCTCTCAAGTCTGTACAAGTTTTAACAAGGGCTGGTTTGAGGTTTTGCCTTGTTTTTCATCTAAGGTTAGCACTTTAAGAATAAGTATATTGTGAAGTAATTGCAGCTTGTCCATTGACTCAAATCTGGCATCAGCAGTGCTCTTGAAATGATATGCAAAGCCTGTTGATTTATGCAGTTTATAATTGTCCCAAGTATGTTAATTGATGGCAGCTAAAATAGGCAAACTGGGTCATGAAATTACTAGTGTGGGCATCTGTACTTGCCAAACTGTCTGTTCTTAGTTTGCTTCTTTCAGGCTATGCTTTAGAATTACACTCATTGCTAATGTAATAAAATGGACACATTTTTTGACATTTTCTTTGGTCACTACAAATGCATTTGCCAGATTTCTTGGTAGCACATCACTTCTCCAAAATATATGAAGCATAGAAACAATGGTATGTGTTAGTGGAGTGTTTAGGTATATATGTCTACACAGAAGCAAAAAGTATTTTTGGACATGCTGTGGTAGTAGATGGAACTAGCAAATGTCTCTCGTTAACATCTCAAGTACTCAGAGTTATGCACCAGTGGAAATATGATTTTCTTTATGTTGGGCATTGATTTGAGCGTGAAGCTCTTTCAGTGCCATATACTTAAAGACCAGTCTCTTCCCGGCAGGCCTATCCAGATGATTTTAAATTGTGAATTTTAACAATGACTGTTTTAATTAGGTATTTGTATTATTTGTTCTTTTAAGGTGGTATTCTGTATTTTGATTATTATTTTTAATTGATGTTCTGTTTTTAGCTGTTGTATGTTAATTTGTTGTGGTCCCTTCCTCAATCCATGGGGAGTGGCGGGTAAGAAATAATAATAATAGTAGTAGTAGTAGTAGTAGTAGTAGTAGTAGTAGTGGTAGTAGTTGTAGGAAGGAGGAGGAGGGGGGTTGTGTCTCAGCTGTGCTTGCTAGTTGGAGCTTAGGCTGAAAGCCATGTGGATGCTTCATACAAAAATTTATTGCCATGTATTTGAAATGTCAGTTGAAAGGGATCTCTTCTTCTGTAACATGCTTAATTACTGTGTTAATGGTTTGCTTTTTTGATAAGGAGGAAAAAGCCATGAACTGTATCGTCTCACTGAGTAGTGGGCCTACTGCACACAGTTGAATGTACTGGCAGTTTTGAGGCAGGGAGGTTCTTGGTATAAATTTAACCTGAGACATGAACTTGCTTGAAGGCCGCAAGGTATGTCACTGTTGTCAGTATTTTTCCAGCCACTTCATGAGCAATAAAGAGATAATAACACTAGTTGCTTGACAGGAATGTTGTGAGGATTGTTCCGAAGGTAATGTGAAGACCTTTGAGTATTTGAAACAGTGTAAAAACTCTGGGTGGTATTTATATTAACATCAGCTCAAGATGTTCTTTCAGCTACAAAGACTGGGTATAGAAATATGTATACAAATGACTGGACCAGCTTCTGAGGACAGATGTAACTACGGGAAGCATGGGTGAATCTGGGTCATATTAAAAGAGTAGCGATGTTCTGTGGTTTAGGAACATAATGTATATTCTTAGGGGATGTGTCTCCTCCTACCCACCCTCAGACGTGAAACAGAACAGTAAGGTAGAAGGAGTAAGATCTTGATGTACTCCCTTTTGCCACTTAAGGCTTTTAGAGGAAGAAGCTTTCAATAGCTTTTGTGAATGTGGTAGTGAGTGGAAAGATCAAAAGCCTTGTGGCAGTGGTTTTGGTGAATGAAGAAAGTTTATTTATTGTGAAATCAGAGTGGTATTCTGATTCAGGAGAAGGTGTTGTAGAACGGTCTTGCAAGGTATCAGTTGAGCTTCAGATATAGTATGTCCTTAGTATCCATGAAGGATATGTTCCCAGACTTTTTGCAGTTGGCAAAAAATGTGGATAATACAAAGACTATATTTTGAGCCACATGTAGTTTAACCCTTTAAAGGGATTCTGTGCTTCTTGAACTTGGACAACAGAAGTAGCACCAACCAGTTTGCAACGTTATGCAACTGCAGCCTATGTGATGGAAAAAATGTATACAAATTATTCTGTGGATGTAGTTATAGATGAAACATCAAGAGATAATCTTTTTGATCAGTACAAGACAAGCTTATAATTGGAACCAGCACCAGCCTGAACTAACATTTGGAAGTGTAGCCAGGTTAATTTGGAGGGCTGTCATTGCATTAAAAATTTTGACAATGTGTCCTCGAAATTCTACCTTACTTTGTAAATTCAAAACACTAGTGTTAAAATATCCCGTCTCTGTGGATGCTTTGTCAGGAAATTAGTAGTGGAGTGAAAATGTACTTTCACAAGATTTACAGCTGACTTTTAAAAAATGCTTGTTTTTTCCCCAAGCAGTTTTAATATTTAATTCTCCAAATGCATTAAGTCCTTTTGCCTCATACTAATATTAAAAAAAATACAGATGTTTAACTTGAAATGGACCTTATTAAAGGTGGAATGTGCCTTAACACCTGCTGATTAGCCTGTATCTTTGCTTTGTGCAAGATATCTGTGGCCTAAGAAACTTCAAAGTTTCACGAGCGTGTTGCACAGCAGATTCCTTTTGTAACTTGATCCCTAAGCAGCTGTTTAATTATTGATGGTTGGTAGGTGCATGCTGTGGTGCCATTCATATATTTCAGAAGGATATGAACGAGCAGATAATAGGTTTAAAGTCATTATAGTGTCTTTCTTCTGCATGTGAACTCTGTTTTGTTTAAAATGGACTTGGGAAAAAGAGAGAGAGAAAAGAGAAGGTATAAATTGGCCCTAATGTTACAACAGTCAACAGAACTGAATGGCTTCTGCTGCCTTTTTTTTTTTTTTTTAAAAAGCAGTACTACTTCAGGCTCAAGTGTGGTATATGAATACCATCACCTTCTCTTAATCTCTTAACATAGAGAAGGATCCATTACTTTTTTCCCCTCTCTTTGGAAGAAATTTCCCCTTCCACCATAAGGATAAGCATTCAAGCAAACTGGGGTATAACTTTACCTGGAAAAAAACTACCTTTTGGTGGGACTGCAAATCCCAGAACCTCCCAGTCAGCATAGCCAGTGGCTGTACTGGCTATGGGATTCTGGGAAAGCCAGTTTTTCTCAAGCTCTGTTATAATTTGACTGGCCTTATTAGCTGTACTGCAGCAGGAAAATCACGGAAATCCCAAGAGGCTTTACATCATGGTGATCAACTTGCTCTCCCAAGAGTCCATGGAGGGCCACACTCCCCAGTGCACTGCCTTAGAAAAGAAATTAAGAAAACATGTCCCTGAATGCCACTCAAACACCCTTAGCCAATATATGGGGGGGGGGCATTGTTACTGTCTTTCTGTGAAGGGAGTGTTTTAGGCCCAGGAAGGGCCTTTTTTTTTTTTTAAGTAAAAGAAAGTAATCTGGCAGTCGCTTCTGGTTCACTTTCTGTTTTTATGTTTTTTTAAGACTTCTCTTAGGCCTAATGGGACAGGGAGCAAAAATGTGGCAAAATTTTCCCTATACCTACACACACGCGCGCGCGCGCACACACGCACACACACACACATTGTGAGGACCACAGAAACGACCCTGAGGAGTTGCGCTTTGTTCAAGTCTGCTTTGCATCATGCCTATGGACACAGCATCCCTCTTGGGATGTTATTTTATATAAAAACATCATAGTGATTTATAAAACAGAAAGAAAAGAAAGAAAAGAAAAGACAGCAATGTACAGTAAGCCATGATAAAATGCAGTATAAAATAAAAACAGCAGCAAAAGTATTGAATTCTTATAATCTGTAAGCCAATATTGTAAATAGCCTTGGCGATCATTAGATTGAAAGGCAAGATAGGAGTAATTAAAATACATTTCAGCTGTGGTTTGGTTTTCTTGTCCTTTGTATCATGTTTATGAAGCAAAAAAGTACCGAAGCTCATTGTATTGCTCATCCAACTGTTATAAGAAAGGACTAGGTTGCTTTTTCACCTGCCTTGGACCTTTTGGAGGTGGTCGCTACAACCTTGGATGCTTCTTCTTAGCTTTGTTTAATACTGACAACATGATTACTCTTCTCATCCCCAATAGGAAAGAGTGGCTGCTAGGCCTCTCTTTTCCACAGATTCAGAACTGGGATTTTTGCACAGTTTGTAGTGAAGAAAAGGAGATCTCATCAGTTTGGCTGCTTCATATCATGATGTTAAGAAGCTGTGTTCAGTTGCAGCCAAAACTAAATAACTTAAATCTTGAGATAGTTAAATGTCGGGTGAATTAATACTTTATTTATCTCCTAGCAAGGTATATATGTATTGAAATTGTAGAGATTAGTAAAAGCTCATAAAATGCAGCATTAGTAAAAGCTCATAAAATGCAAGTTAAAGTAGAATAATAAAATCATAGAGTTGGAAGAAACCAGAGGGGCCATCCAGTCCAACACCCTGCTGTGCAGGAACACCCATCAAAGCACTCCCAACAGTTGGCCATCCAGCCTCTGCTTAAAAATGTCCAAAGAAGGAGATTCCACCACACTCTGAGGCAGCATACCCTACTGCTGGACAGCTCTGACCGTCACAAAGTTCTTCCTGAGGTTCAAGTGGAATCTCCTTTCCTGCAGCTTGAATCCATTGCTCCTTGTCCTAGTCTCTGGAGCAGCGGAAAACAAGCCCATTTCCTCCTTGACATGACATCCCTTCAAGTATTTAAACATGGCTATCATGTCCCCTCTTAACCTTCTCTTCTGCAGACTAAGCATACCCAGCTCCCTAAGCCGTTCTTCATAGAGCATGGCTTCCAGACCCTTCACCATTTTGGTCACCCTCTTCTGGGCAAGTTCCAGCTTGTGGATGCCTTCTTGAATTGAGGTGCCCAGAACTGGACACAGTATCCAAGTGAGGCCTAACCAATGCAGACTAGAATGGTACCATTACCTCCCTGGATCTAGATACCATACTCCTATTGAGGCAACCAAGAATCACATTGGCTTTCTTTGCTGCCACATCACACTGCTAACTCATGTTCAGCTTAATAGCAAGTGAGAAGTCTGTATGTACATAAATGCTTTATTTGCTTTATCATACTGATGCCTAAAAATCAAGCCAAGTAGTGCTGACCCAGCTGCAGAATATTTTTGCTTTATTGAAGTTTCTGATTTCATGAAGCTAGGATCACTTGTGTTGTGTCCACAGACAACTCCCATGGCATCTGCCAACTTCCTTGCTCCTCCTAGATTCATTCATTTCTTTCTCCCACCTCTCTTTGTGTGTTTATATCAGTTTACTGGGCAATTTACTGGTCTGTCTGTTTCATAACCATTCCTAACACTTCATAACACCTTTTGTAACGCTGAGTGTTGTGGAGTGGGGAAGAAATGGAAAACTAGGAGGAAGAAGAGGAGGAGGACAAATCCTGAAAGCAAGTATGGCTGGAAGGAATCCCATACAGTGACATATTTCCACATAGTAACAAACTTTGTATGTTGGTAGAATGGTAACAGTCTTACAATCACTGCTATTTTAGTGCACTTCATTTAATCAAAACATTGGACTAAACTCGGTCTGGACTGTTGCGCTTCTTCATTTAATTTTCAATGTTGTCTATGTTCCTTGAATTTTTTCTTAATCTGATATAAGAAAGGGGTGGGTAGATAAGAAACCTGGAAGAACATTTTAAATCTTAATGCTGCTTTATTGTTTATTAAACTTGTATTCTACCTTTCTACCAAATGGTGCCCAAATGATTTTGCCTTCTTGGAAATTCCGATTAGTGACTTGAAATAGTGTTTCTGTCTTCTGTGTGCTTTACTTTGTTATTTTTAAGATGAGCATGTTTCCTCAATTAGGAGGTATAAAGTAGCTGGTGCATGAAGATGAAATAAATATAAAAATACTGGTGTTCCGCTAAAATAACTCATATTACCAGTATTGGCTAGTTTTTAACTATTCTAAATTCCATCTAACAAGACATATTGACAGGGCTGAAAAGAACAATTTATTTTGCTAAGTTAAATGTTTCTTATGAGCCCCTTTGGGCACAGTCTACTGTGAAAAAAGCATATTAAAATCATAAATTTAATCTTAGTGATAATAAAAATGATAAGCCTGTGTTTTTCAGAATCAAGTAGCCGTACAATTTGTTAATAGCTTATTGGAGTTCTTCAGTGAGAATATCACCAGTGGAGAACGAAGTTTTATGGAAAATCAGCTTCCTGTCACCAGAATGGAACTTCCCTGTCAAAGCAGGGCGAGTAGGGGAGCATTAGGTGTATGCAGTCTTTGGAGAATGCTCACTCAAGAGGTATCAGCAAGCTGGGCCTCTGGGACTTCTCTCTATGCACTCTACAAAAATTCCTAAAGGCAAAACGACCTGAGAAGGTAGCTCCAGAGAATACTATTTCTGGAAAACATTGATTTGTTGGCCTTAAATAAAATTCTGAGATGAGAAGTGAATTGCAAGTTGTCTTAAGAATTACAGCTTAGAACATTTACTTTTTGAGTTACGACCCCAAGAATCCACTGGTCAACCTGCCTGTACTTTCTGGGGATTTGGGGAGTTGTAGTGTTAAAAATCCACTTCCTGTCTTCAGTAGGGAAGACAGAAGTATATATCTCACTTTCCTTTTGTAATGTATAGTAATTGGATTGTAAAATTCGTGCAGTTCTTACTAACCTACTGTCAGTATAATTTAGGTTTGTTAAATTTCCTGTAGTGCAATGGTGGCAGCTTGGTTCAAATACTGCTTTTAAAAAGTTTGCTAGAACATCTGGAATCACATTTGCCTGTACAACCTCAATTCTCATAAAGGAGCTACCATTAGAAATTTGACAGACGTTCTCTCACAGTTGTAGGGTATCCACCATGTTGCAGTGATAATATGACTTTAAAAGATGTTATGAAGCTAGTTTAGTCTGAAGTTTTCTCTCTAAGGTCTCATTTGATCTGCAAACCCTCCCATTACTCTTGGAAAAGGTGAAAGAGAAAACATCTATTTTGGCTGCCAGAACACAGATTGAGTACTTGCTTGGCTACTTGAATAAAAATACCTAATTATAAGCTTCCTAAAACTGATGGAAAAACCAGGTGTGCAAATATAGGGTTCTTAATGCTCTCTTTGCTTTAATTTCATAGTAAGACCGTATTTAATACACTTGCCACTTGGCACAGTGGTTGAAGAATTTGCGTCCAAACATCTACTGATGTCAACTTTGTTATCTGAAGTGCTTTGGTACTTACAGAAAAAAGTGGAATGTGGCTAGTGTGCAAACATAACCACAGGATGTTCAAGAGAAGGAGCGAATTAACAAGATACTGTAATGGCTGTAACCATTCTGTAGATTTGATTACACATCTAAGACCTTTATATAGATAGGACCACAAATTCACCACATCTTGGTCTCTTGAAGAAATAAATGATTTCAGATCTGCCCCTCAGTTTTAGCTTTCATTTTCAATTGTCTGCTTAAATAGATTTGTAAATTAAATATTTGCTTTAATGGGTGGTTGTTTGAGGATGTGATGAAGCCTGTCACCATCTTGAGCCTGTTTTGTGCTGGTTTCCATTTTTAACCCTGTATGGGGAATAGGAGAAACTACCCTGGTTAGCCCATCTCTTTACTTACTTCTTTATTTAGTTTATGCTTATTCTAACATGCTGATGCCCTGAAGATAGTTTTAAATGTTAAAAACTAAGATAATTAATAAACTAAATAACAAAAACAGTAACATAGCCTGTTACAATGTTATGATACTCAAAAACCAGTGATAAAACTGATTTGAGTACCTACCCCCCCACCCCACCCCAAAAAACTGGTGAAATGATAGTGTTCACATGGTTATTTTCAGGATAGACAATTGTGCTGGCAAAGCATGATTCTTGCATGCAAAAGGAACACCTCTTTCTTTGATACTACCAGTTCTCTGACATCATGCATTTTTGCTTTCTCTCTGATCACTCTTGAGTTTCAGAATGCATTCACAAAACACCTGAGACAGACAACTTTCTGTTGCAATCCACACCTCTCAGATAATTTATTTCTGAATCACACCTCCGCCCCCCATTCATGTGACCTTAAACATGCTGCAAACACTGAAGATTAGAGTTGGTTACTGGCCACTTGACACTAGTCAAACAATAATCCATAAATCTAAAAAAAGTCATTTGTGTTGAGACTTAAAATCCTAGCTGCATCATGAGATTGTGATGTTTGCTACATTTAGAAATGATAACTCCCACTTTTTTCCCCTGTATAACACCAACAGTTTTTCCTGTATAAAATCTAGCTTGATAAATTTGCTAGGCAGGTGTATCCCTGGGTTATGGGATAAAGACCTTAGAAATGCTGTCTACTAACTTGATAGTATGGTTTTGAATTTTTGGTTTCTCGGTCCAAATCTAGCACTCTCTTCACTTTGTCATACTGGCTGTCAGTGTGCTGACTATCCTACCACACACTCTGTTTTCTAGCTTTAATTGATGATCCTTGATCATGATTAACTTGAGTTTAACCAATTTGCACGTGCAAGAATTGTGAGCTTTGTTCCATTCTAGTACTTAGAATAAATTCCTCAGTTTTAAAAGTATGTCTTTTGTCCTCTGGTAGGGGGATGTTGAGGTCCCTGTCAGAAAACTGAAACATATAATGTAAGTTTGAAGTCTATTTAACCCACCTCTTACTTAGAATTTTTACATTTTGAAACAAACATAAGTAAGATTGGAGCTTGGTATGTTTACATATATGTTATATTACCTAGAAAGCTCCTTTGAAGAACAATAATCAAATAGTAATGAACAGCTTGAGCGTCCTTTATTTAAAGCAACTTAACTGCTTCATCCTGCTCCATCCATTGTGTACATTTGTTGCAACAATTGAAGGAAACCTGTCTTTCTGGATTTATTTTGTGATGCAGTCTACCATAAGGCAGTCATAATATTTAGATGGCTACAGTCGCTATTGTCAGTAAATACAATTGTTTACTGTCTCTGTAATATTTCTCCCATTTTCCATTGCATTCATCATATGACTTCAAAACCGTCTTTGAGCTTTAGACAGACATTATGCATTGTGGTCTGTTGTGTACCAGTCAATTTAAGTGACACATAATTATTTACTTTTTTATGTTGCAGAGCAGAACAGCATGTAAACCAGTCCCTTTTAATGGGATAACAATCAGCAGCTGAAATTCTTTTGCCTTTCCAACCACCTAGGGATGTTCATCTTGCTTTGTCATTTCAGTATCAGCAAGGAGTGGCTCACACTCTTGTAGATGTTTTTCTCTTTTTGATTTAATCTCATTTTCATTTGCATTCTGCATAATCAGTCTGGTCCACTTATATTTTGCCTTTGTTTTGGGCCTTTCTGTCTGCCTTGTGCTTATGTTCTTTGTGTATCCAACTGCTAAGCGTAATACTTCATATATTTGACAAACTGTCATCTGTCCCACAAAGGTGTATTCCTTGTTTAACTTGCTAGTTGTGATCTTGTGGTATTCATATATGTATGGAACTGAAAATTTTTTAGATTGCATACAATAATTGTGCATTATATATTTCTACTCAATATTGTAAATAGGATGTTGGCAAGTGGAAGTTCAACACACTGTAATTTAAACATTGAACCTCTTTCAAATGGTAGGACTCAACTATTTTCGTAGACAGGAAGTGGAATAATGTAGGGAGCTGAATTGTCCAAACTACAGGGGAAGAACTATGAGATAGGACTGTAGCATTAGATTGGAATACACTTGAAGTATAGCAATATATGCTTGCTAATGCCTCACCAAGGAATGTGGTTATTTCCTTATGACCAAAAGGGGCTCATTGCTACTGGTCAGAAGGTATTGTGCAGCAATTTCAACTCCCCCCACTTAACTGATTTTTTTCCCCATAGTTATCAAAATATTTGTCAAACATGGGTTTACAGAGGGAAGAACGCAATGTCAGATGCCAGTGCCCTTGTAAAACTGTATCTGAGGCAGGGTGACTGCACAATGAAAGCATCATCTGGAAGCATCCTGTCTCCACTGTAGCACTTGCTACCAAAGCTGTGAATCATTCCTGACCCTTACCAGATACATCTGTATTGATTCCCTTATGCATTTGGGGATTTCATTTGATGAGTCCAGCATACATGGTCATGATTTGATGCCATAATGATACCAGAAAAGGGTTGCTTGCTCACTCTGGAAGCCAAAATTGGGAAATTAATACTAGCAGGCAGATGTAGAATATGTCTTCAGATTTATATATAATCTGATATAAATTTACTGGCTTGCCAGAGCAAAATCCATCATCTATAATTTTGTTTTGTAACTGATCCTAGTAGTTAACATCAGTATGTTAAACTGTGTCACTTGTATGTGCTGCCTTAAAACAGGAAATGGGCGTCGAAATTGTTTAACTGTTGCTGCTGAATCGTAGGGTGTGCAGTAATCAGAATCGTAGGGTGTGCAGTAATTTTTTGCAGGTACTGAAATTACTGTAGACACCACTTTTTTCAAAAGTATTTTTAGTTTTACCAGCATACAGAATTTTCCTCTCTCCTTGAAACTCTTAAGTCACCAAATCTTACAGAATTAAATGGTTGCCATGGGTACTCTTTAACAGCTACCTGGTAATAGGTTGCGAGTGCAGTCAAATGAGGTTGGTTAGCTCTGGAAATGAAGGGGATAATTTTGGCTTCTATGCAGCTGTTGTTGTATTTTGTAGAGCATGTTGCTATGGCATTGATTGCTGCAAGCAAAGAAAAGTTGAAACGAAATCTGAAAATATAGGTCTATAGTGCCTGTGTTAGTTCTTTATAATACCATAAGTATTTTGTTGTTTGCCATGACAACCTTGAGTGTCTGTTAGCCTATCATACTTCAGCACAACATTTTTGAAATATTGTTGTTGTTGCTGTTGTTGTATGTCTTCAGATTGTTTCTGATTGTGGTCCTCAGGTGAACCTGTAACAGAGTTTTCTGGGGCTCAGAGTGTGTGGTGTGCCAAAGATCATCCAGTGGGCTTCATGACTGATTGAGGAATTGAACCATGGTCTCCAGCATCTTGAAACCCTATTATAATGGCATATATTTTGTTGGTTGCACTCAAATGGGATTAAGGCATGTTCCTTAATGGTTGTTTGTTTTGCTGGGATCTCCAAGTTTTAGAGTAAGTATGTAAAGAAAAAGAGAAAATATATAATTTGTAGAAGGGCATGAATGGTATAGTATGGTTTCCTGGTGTACAGGCTACATTCATCCTTTATTTATTTATTTATTTACTTACTTACTTACTTACTTACTTACTTACTTTATTTATAGCCCACCTTTCTTCCAAGACTGAGACTCAAGGTAGCTTTCTTATTGTTGTGTGGCTACAAGTCGTTTCCAGTTTATGGAGACCCCAAGGTGACCCATTACAGGGTTTTCTGGGGCTGAAAGTGTGTGATGTACCCAAGGTCACCCAGGTGGGTTTGCATAGTCAAGTGGGGAATCAAACTCTAATATCCAGGGTCATAGTCCAACACTCAGACCACTATATCACACTGGCTTACATATTAAAAAGAGTTTATTAAAAAATATACAAGAACATTAAAACTGAATTAAACCATTAACCATATTAAAAACATACAATCTAAAACAATTTTAAAAGTTTAAGAGCCTTTGTTAAAAATTTCCAAAAAAATGTCTGAATGAAAAGAAATCTTCCTCTGCAAAATGTAGAATTGGCAGCCTCTTCCCTTTCTTGTCTTTAAATGCACTTACAGAATGGGAGCTCAACAGCTTGGCAGGTTCTCTTCACAAAGTTTGTCAAAACAAGAAGTTGGGGCAACTGGTCACTAATCTTCTTTGCTTGGAAGTGTAGAGCAAATACATTACTCGGTTGTTGACTTTGCAATTGTATGTGCTTGTCATTCTTCCCCCTTCTCTGCTGAGCTACGTAGGTATACAAACCCTACCAGCATATGCAGAGCTTGGAAGTTTAGATCTGGGATGACTAATCTTCTGGAAATGGTCTTGGTTGTCCAAGGAGTATTTATTTCATCTATTTGTTAACTCTTCAAGAACCAAACTAAAGATACAGATCTTTCTACCAGCCTGTAGCTATATTGCACAATATCCTGCCCCTTGCACATCATCCCTGGCAGGTAATATTTCTTGTCTAATACTGAATAGATAGTGAAAGATTATACCATACATACTCCTTGATGGAGAGGGGATGGGAATTGTGCTGCTTTCCAGAGGGTGTTGAATTGTAGCTCCCTACAGTGCTAGCCAACATGGCCAGAACTGTGGAATGCTAGTAATTGCAGTACAACCACATTTGGATGGCCAGACAATTTCCATCCCTTTCAGTGAATTTTTGAGCCCAGTACTTTATAACATTATGAAATATGAAGTGCTGAGAGTTGTATTTCTAACCACTGAACATATGAAGTTTGAGCATGGGGATCTCAATGCTTCTTTTAGTACTCAAGTTAGAATTCTCATGTGGTAAGCACTGAAATGTGGGATGAGTGCTAATTATGAACAATATTTTCCAAGCATTGGAACAATGAATGTCCTTTTTTAATTCATGAATCTTGATGCTGTTGCAATCGGCTTGGTATTTCTGTTTTGCATTTGGAACAGGACCAATGAGTAATGTGTCCCTATTTACTGGAATAAAATAAGTGCATTTGTGTTTTAATGTTGCAGACATTTTATAGTACAGCTTGATACCTTATAACGTTTCATTAGACACGTCTCATGGTTTTCTTTTAACAAACGAAGGTGCTAGTACTACTGGTGCAAAGGGAATTGTGATCTACCTCTGTGCATATTATTAGTGATAAAAAAACAGCATCATTGGCTGTATAGTACATCTGATTTTAATGCCTGTAAGTATCTATGATTATTCCCCTTGTATGTAGTGCAGACAGTGGATGCAACTGAAAATTGCCCCAGTGTAGATAACTTGGCTGGAAGACTGTCTCAGATGCCTAAAGATCTTATGTTCCTTATGGGGAAGCATAGACTGGCTAGGTTTTCAGATGATACAGCTCTTTTTTAGGGCTGTAACATTCTACGCGTAATGTACCAGATACTGAAAGTATGAATTCTTGTGATTGCTGCTGTCTTATTATTCTGAGAATCCAGGCATTTGTCTTTGTTCCTGTTACTGGCTCTAGAAAGTTAGTTTCTTTTTGCACAGCCTCCTAAACATTCCCCACATGAAGCTTTTGCATGTAGAGATCAAAATACAGTTTTGGATAAGTTAATAGGAATTGGTAAACTGATGTTGAATGCAGTCCTTGCACTCAATAATCATAAAACCACTTTTCCCCACAAGACCTCACTTCAAATAGCTGAGGCAGAGCTGTTAACATCTTGTAAATACTAGCAGTGCTGACTGATACTACTAAAGAACCAAAGTAAATGTTGTAAGAACAGCTGGTGTTGGAATAGTAAACAGTGGTAAACGCCTTAAGTGGAAGACATGAAATGCTTTTGCAATGTGTTCATGAGACTCATGTGCAAACTCACATGAGAAAACTTTCCCGTACTTGTACAAAGATTTGATCTCTTTACTATGCCAAAATATTTTCCTTATTCAGGCCTCAGAACATATCCAATGCATTATTTTAGTCTTGGAAAATTACAAAGGTAGGATATCTTGGAGTAAAGTGAAAACAAGACTCCAGTACAAGAGCCATCTCAAGAGAGAATCCCATCTTGTGACTAATTATGGCCCATGTGTGTAACATGTTAATCATAAACATTTCTCTGGCCTCCAAAAAGAGGGTCCCCCTCCCCCGTTACTGTTACTGTTATATTGATAGAATGGGCTTGTTGTGCTGCTGTTCTTTCCCAGCTGGTGTCCTGTGTGTGTGTGTGTGTGTGTGTGTGTGTGTGTGTGTGCGCGCGCGCATTTCAAAATTTTATTTTATTTTGGATTGAGAGGGTTTTGGAATGTGTATTTCTCTGTAGGTGTTATTATCAGGGCCAATCCAAGACGTTTTGCTATCTGAAGTGGAGCAACAAATGGCACCATTTCACCGCCCAGGTGAAAATGAGTAGTGCCCAAAAGTCAACCAAGTTATTGTAATTTTGTAATTTCTCCAGTAAGCACCGTTGCACATTCTTGGCAGTAATAACAAAATAAATACCTAAGACTGTGTCGCACCTTCACCACGCTTAAAACGTGCTGACTGAGATGGACACTTCACTCTGTTTTGATCGTAGGACTATCTCTATTTATTATTGTGGTAGGTGAGTGGTACCATAGAATCATAGAATCATAGAAATGTAGAGTTGGAAGAGACCACAAGGGCCATCCAGTCCAACCCCCTACCATGCAGAAAAACCCTCAAAGCACTCCCGACAAGTGGCCATCCAGCCTCCGCTTAAAAACCTCCAAAGAAGGAAACTCCACCACACTCTGTGGCAGCACATTCCACTGCCGGACAGCCCTGACTGTCAGGAAATTCCTCCTGAGGTTCAGGCGGAATTTCCCCTCCTGCAGCTTGCATCCATCGCTCCTTGTCCTGGTCTCAAGAGCAGGAGAAACAAGCCCACTCCCTCCTCGACATGACACCCCTTCAAATATTTAAACATGGCTATCGTGTCCCCTCTCAACCTTCTCTTCTGCAGACTAAACATACCCAGCTCTCTAAGTGTGTCCTCATAGGGCATGGCTTCCAGGCCCCTCACCATTTTGGTTGCCCTCCTCTGGACCTGCTCCAGCTTATCCATATCCTTCTTGAATTGGGGTGCCCAGAACTGGACACAGTATTCAAGATGAGGTCTAACCAATGCAGAATAAAGTGGTACCAATACCTCCCTCGATCTAGATACCATACTCCTATTGATGCAACCAAGAATTGCGTTGGCCTTCTTGGCTGCCGCATCACACTGCTGACTCATGTTCAGCTTGTGTTCTATGAAGACTCCTAAATCCCTTTCACACGTACTGTTAGCCAGCCACGTGTCCCCCATCCTATATTTCTGCATACCATTTTTTCTGCCTAAGTGTAGGACCTTACATTTCTCTCTGTTGAAATTCATTTTGTTAGCCTTGGCCCAGCTCTCCAATCTGTCCAGGTCCTTTTGAATTTTGATCCTGTCATCAGGCGTATTAGCAACCCCTCCCAATTTGGTGTCATCTGCAAATTTGATCAGCGTGCCCTCTATTCCTTCACCCAAGTCATTAATGAAGATATTGAACAGCACCGGGCCCAGGACAGAACCCTGTGGCACCCTGCTAGTCACTTCTCTCCAGGATGAGAATCTGCCATTGGAGACCACCCTTTGGGTACGGTCAGTCAACCAGTTACAAATCCACCTGACAGTAGCCCTGTCCAGTCCACATCTTACTAGCTTCTTTGCAAGAATGTCATGGGGAACTTTGTCAAAGGCCTTACTGAAATCAAGATATACTATGTCCACAGCATTCCCTTCATCTATCAAGCAAGTAACTCTATCATAAAAAGAGATAAGATTAGTCTGGCGTGACCTATTTTTGAGAAATCCATGTTGACTTTTCGTAATTACGGCATTGTTTTCTAAGTAATTAGAAACTGACTGTTTGATGATCCGCTCCAGGATCTTTCCAGGTACTGATGTCAGGCTGACTGGGCGATAATTATTTGGGTCCTCTTTTTTCCCTTCTTGAAGATGGGGACAACATTTGCCCTCCTCCAGTCTGCCGGAACTTCTCCGGTCCGCCAAGAGTTTTCAAAGATTATAGCAAGAGGTTCCGCAATGACCTCTGCTAGTTCTTTTAAAATCCTAGGATGCAATTCATCTGGCCCTGGAGACTTGAATTCATCCAGTGTGGCCATGTATTCTTGTACTACCTCTCTATCTATTCTGTGCTGCATTTCCCCCACTTCCTCACCTGCTCCCCAACCGCCAGGTTGAGTGTTTTTATCCTTTTGGGAAAAAACTGAGGCGAAGAAGGTGTTGAGGAGTTCTGCCTTTTTTCTTCCTCCTGTTATTAATTCACCATCTTCCTTGCGCAGTGACCCTATCGTCTCCTTCTTTTTCCTTTTGCTACGGACGTATTTTAAAAAGCCCTTTTTATTGTTTTTAATGTCTCTGGCCAGCCTAAGTTCGTTCTGTGCTTTAGCCTTTCTGACCTTCTCCCTACATCTCCTGGCTACTTGCTTATAATCTTCTTTGGTGATTTCCCCCTTCTTCCATTTCCTGTACATGTTTTTCTTAATACTTAGCTCAGCTGAGAGCTCTTTAGTCAACCATTCCGGTTTGTTCAGATGCCTTCCATTTTTCCTCCTTAATGGCACAGTTTTAGCCTGTGCCTTCAGTACCTCCCTTTTAAAGAACTCCCATGCATCCTGAACTCCTTTCTCATTGACTATTCTTGACCACGGGATTTCAGCCAGCAGCTCCTTCAGTTTACAGAAGTCTACTTTTTTAAAATCTAAGACAAATGCCTGGCTACACTTGCCTTCTCTTCCCCACTGAATGCCAAATTCTAATAGGGCATGGTCACTCTCTCCTAAAGATCCAACCAGTTCTACGTCATTAACAAGGTCTTCCCTGTTGGTCAGGATCAGATCCAGAATATTTGATCCCCTTGTCGCCTCTTCCACCTTCTGGACCATGAAATTGTCTGCAAGACAAGCAAGAAACTTGCTGGACCTTGCTACCTTTGCAGAGTTTGACTGCCAACATATATCCGGGTAGTTGAAATCTCCCATTATTACTGTATCTCTCCTTTTTGAATGTGCAGTCATTTGGTCTACGAAAGCGCCATCGAGGTCCTCAGTCTGGCTTGGAGGTCTGTAGTAAACCCCCACTATAATATCCCTATTGTTTCTCGCTCCCTTAATTCTTACCCAGATGCTCTCGACCTGGCTTCCGGTGTTCAAGTCATGGATCTCTTCACAGGTGAAAACATCCTTGACATATAAGGCTACTCCTCCTCCTTTCTTATTTGGTCTGTTTCTACAAAATAGGCTATACCCCTCTATTCCTACATTCCAGTCGTGAGACTCATCCCACCAGGTCTCAGTGATGCCTATCAAATCATATTTATTTTGCTGTACTAGGAGTTCAAATTCATCTTGTTTGTTTCCCATACTCCGTGCATTAGTGTAGAGACACTTAAGTCCCCGTGCCCTTCCTGCAAGTCCCATAGCATTGTTTCCACCCCTCCCACGATTGGATGCTATTCCTACTTGGCCAATATCATTTGGGCCTTTTTCCCCTGCACTTGCCGAGTCCTTGTCCTGAATAACCTTGTCTCCCTCCCCAACTGTACTTAGTTTAAAGCCCTCCTAATCCTCCTTGTGAGACTGTTTGCAAAAACGTTCCTGCCAAGTTTCGTGAGGTGCAGCCCATCCCTTGCCAGAAGCTCATGTTCCTGGAATTTCAAGCCATGATCCAAAAAACCAAACTGTTGGCGGCGGCAAAATGTGCGGAGCCAGCTGTTGACCTCTACTATTGTCCTTTCCCTTCGTGCACCATATCCTTGAACAGGGAGGATTGATGAAATGACCACCTGCGCACCAAGGTCCTTAAGCTTTCTCCCCATAAGCTCGTAGTCCTTTGTGATGTGGTGAAAGCTGCGCTTCACCGTGTCGTTGGTTCCAACGTGAACCAAAACGAGGGGCTTCCGGTCAGTGGGCTTGACCAGCCTGGCTAGCCTCTCTGTTACGTGGTTTATCCTGGCCCCAGGAAGACAGCAGACCTCTCGATTGAGCTTGTCCGGTTTGCAAACTGCCGGTTCGGTTCCTCTGAGCAAGGAGTCCCCAACCACCAGAACTCGCCTCCTCTGAGGCCTGTCCGGGGTTCTTCGACAAGCAGATTCTTCCAGGATTGCCTGGGCATTGTGTTGAGGCCGGGAGTGCTGGTCTTCCCGATGTTGGATGCTGTCCTGTTGGTGTTCAAGTTCCAGTTGGCAAAGTTGGATTCCTTCTTGCTGATGTTGTGTTCCCTCCTTCTGGTGTTCCTCATCATTCACAGCACCAAGAACGTTGAAGCGATTCTGTAGTTTGAGAGTCTCTGTTTCCTTCCTGGCCCTTCTACTTCTCCGTGTGACATTCCTCCAAGCATCGCTTTCCTGGCTCACGGAACTGATTTCCTCATCAGGCAGCTCCTCCGCATATCCGGTCTTCAGGAAGGTCCTCTCTGCCCTATCTAAGAAGTCCTCACCTTCCCTAATAAGACGAAGATTAGAAACCTGTGCCTCCAGCTGCCGCACCTTGACCTCTAAGAAGGTGACCAGCTTGCACTTGCTGCAGGTGTACCCGACCACATCTTGTGGCAAGAAAAGGAACATGCCACAAGTGCTACAGGTGACAGCAGCAGCTCCCTCCCCTTCCATACTTGATAATACAGAGAATAGAACAAGAAAACAAAAACAAAAACTGGGCCTCCTTTCTTATTTGAGCTGTATAAACTATGTCTGCTCAGCTAACTCCCAAGCTCAGTTGAACTCTTCCTAAATTTGTTCAGTTGCTATGATCATCGGTTGTTCCTAAACTTGAATGGTTCAACTTGAAGGAATGAAGTAGATGAATGAAATTGCGCGCGCCTATGGCGCACGCCGCTGGGAGTTCCTAATAAAGCCTCCTTCCCCTAGCTGGCTCCTCCCCCTAGCTTGATTAACTCTCCCTAGTTTGATTGACAGTTAACTGACTAACTAACAAACAATTAGCTGACAATAGGCTGTGAGCTCAGGGAGAGCACACGGCCAGCACAAGCAAAAAACAAACAAACAAAAAAAACCACAGAGAAATAAGCAAACAAACTCAGCCCCACAGTCCTGCAAAGGAGACAGTGAGTGGTTACAGTTCTGATTCATCTTCATATTGATTTTTTTTCAGGTTACAGCTTGTAAAACACGCTTTTATTCCATATAGTTAGATTTAGTTTTTGGCGAGCAGTCCTAGGTAGTCTCACCAGCCATGTAACTATACAGTTTATCATCGTCTGCATTTCTGTCATGACCTTTCTCTAAGCAACCTACAACTGCAATCCTGTGTTTTGTATTAAGTAAAAGGATTGATACCATATTTTCTTATCTCATAATAAGACGTTTGGCTCGGGAGCCTGTTATTTGAAAGGTTGAACTGCAGTGTCTCTCTTTCTTATTCTGTGACTCTGTTGATTTCAGCCCTGCATGAATAGATTCTTATATTACTTGGTGGCCTTTCCAGTGGTGTATAATCAGGAGTGCCCTCCAGGTGTTACAGGCAGTAACTCCTGTAAACCGCGTTCATTGACATTGCTGGCTGGGGTACATGGGAGTTACAGAATACAGCAGTACCTGGCTTGCATTAATCACAAGGTAAATGATAATTAGATTTTGAACCAGGGAATGATCTGAAGACACGTGGTGCAGTTCTGTTGCCGAAGCTAAGCAGATCTGACCTTGTAAACTTCCTTGATGGAGGGCCAGCTGGGAACCATTGGGAAGCCCCTCTGAGCTACAGGAAGAGAAGGGTGTAAATAATAACCTCCTCCTGTTGCTAGTATGATCTGATTTTTACATGTCCTAATATATCAGAGAGGAAATGTTTGATCTCTTTCCTCAAGCTAATCCAAAACTGTATTTTTTATGTGCAGTGTGTTTTTATAGTAGAGGAAAAGGATATGTATGCTGCCAGAAACAGAGAGTTTATTATTTATTGCTATCCTGTCCAACGGATTGATAATTTGGTTTTTTTTTATATTGTTTAGTCTAATTTTAAAATTTTCTCCATCGTTATAAAGACTGTTTTCCAGAGATAAGGAGCTTGTGAGTTTCACCCAGGTTGAAGACACATGAATTTATATGCCTGGGATTTTGTGCTTTCAGAAATGAAGGAGCAAACTTTTCTGCATTTCCTAGTTCCACTGTGCTGAGGGGCTACTCCAGGTTAAATCTATTACCATCTTATCACCTGTAGAAAGATTCATTTGAGAGTTTAGAAATTCTTTCCTCTTTCACTGCATCCCAAGATACCATGCTGACAACACAAATTTAAAACCAGGTCTTTCTTTGTTTTCTGTTTGTTCTGCCTGTTTTTATTTATTATTATTTATTTATTTAAAGTATCTCTGTATTACCTCCCAGCCCTCAATGGCTTCCGAGATGATGAACAAATAAAAACCAATTAAACTATGCAAAGAATTTTTTTTAAAAAAAAAACACATTAAAAACTCTTTAAAAACTCCTAAAAGCAGTCTAAAGACAATCCTAGCTTTGAAAGCTGAAATAGCAATTTCAAACACTGAATACCACCAGAAACTTAAAAAAGATGGGGCCAGCCTAACATCTTGCCTGGTGAAGAAGAGAACTGGAAATCTCAAAAGCTGGCACACATTACGTTTCATTGTGTTTGATCTCATAAAGAACTAGGTATAATAATCTAGATTTTGATATGAAAATTGTTCTCTTTACCATGAGAAGTGCACACTTATATGTAAAAGATTCAACAGTTCTGTTTTTAGCAAAGTGTGGCCAGTTTTATAGAATGGATAGCCACTAATCCTGTTGGATATAAACACGGTAGTTAATATAATGGTGCTTCCAAAAGTTGCTGTTAGTACAGTAAATCTGGAAATACAGTGGCCCTTGGTATCCACTAGTGTTTGGTTCCAGGACCTCCCCCCTTTGTGGATACTAAAATTCCTGGATGTTCGAGTCCCATTATGTACAACGGTGTAGTAAAATAGTGTCCCTTATATAAAATGAGAAAATCAAAGTTTGCTTTTTGGATTTTTTTTTCTTTCTTGTTTTTTTTTTTAATGGAGGGGGGAAATATTTTCAGTCCCTGGTTGGTTGAATCTGTGGATACAGAATCTGTAATATGGAAGGCTAACTGTACAAGAATTTGTGTGTTTGCCAGATTTGTACCTGAGGCCTGTAAATTTCTACAGCAGGAGGAGTTACGTTCTGCTTCACACTAGTGTGATTATTTCCCAGCAGTGGTTAGCCCTCCAGATTTCAAGTGCCCTTTTGGCTGTTCTGAATAATGTCTGAGGTGGACTGGACAGTTGTCAAGTTGGAAAACAGCTTTAAAGCCAGCTTTGTTCTTTTCCAGCCCTGCTTTCACTGAAATTCAATTGGACTATGGAATCTGGCCCCTGCATTTTAGGACAGATTAATTCTAACCTGATACCATGTGTGTTTGGGAGAGTTTTTGTTTGGAAGACATCCAGATGCTGTGTGGCAGTAAGCCAAAACACTTTAGCATGCTGTGCTGTGTCCTGGAGCTGAAAAGCTGAAGGGTAGCTTTTGTCTTTCTTTTTGTTTGACAGGAAGGTACAACTGCATGTAGATGTAGCAACACAGAACATTGAGGAAATCATTCATGTATCAATATCTCTTCAATGAAATAATTGGGACTAGACGTTGAATTGTTTAGTGTAATATTTCAGAAGCCAACTTTTAGTAACTACAGTCAGCCTTCCACATTTGCAGGTTTCATATTAGCAGTTTTGATTATTCATGGATTATTTGCTGTTACCTCTGCTGCCTCCCTATGCCATTTTTAATAGGGATTGCAAGCCTTGTGAAACTGAGAAACTGCCAACGAGACTTGTAAGTCCCTATTAAAAATGGTGTGGGGCAGCAGTGGAGGTGGCAGTAAGCCCCACCAGCCATCCGCTTCTGCCTTGTGAAGGAACCCTGATGCCTCAAAGGAATCCACAGTGTGGTTTTTGTATGTTAAATATGGTTTGTGAGGGCCTAGAGTTACTCATGATTTTTTCACTTTCATGGGGGTCCTGTGCCCCTAACCCTAGTGAATGTAGAGGGATGACTGTATTCAATAAATGAGCAGCAGAGAAAGAGTGTAGAGAGAACTTGTCCCCTGGCCTTGATAACACTGGAGGGGGGGGGGAATTGGCCATCAGTAGTTGTGACATCACTTCAGTACAAAGCTGGTTAGGGCTCCTGATACGAAAGTCTGGTTAGGATAGGGAGGGGTAGGAAACTCTGGCCCTCCAGATTTTTTGGTAATATGGCTTTCATTATCCATTGGAAATGATTGCTAGTAGAATTTGGAGTCCATCAGAATCTAGAGGGCCACAGGTTCCTTGCTTCTGGCTAGCAGATCTAAGTGTCAAACTACATAAAAGCTTAGACTTTTTCTCTTGGAGCAAGAGACATTTTGTCTTGGAGCAATAGAAATCACTGAATCACACATTCTAGAGCATAATTTTCTTTTGTGTGTGTTATGTGCCTTCAAATCACCTGTTGACTTATGAATTTCATAGTTTTCTTATGCAAGGATTATCTAAGATCCTTGGTATCCTTCCTAGAATCATAGAATCATAGAGTTGGAAGAGACCACAGGGGCCATCCAGTCCAACCCCTTGCTATGCAGGAACTCACATTAAAGAACTCCTGACAAATGGCCATCCAACTTCTGCTTAAAAGTCTCCAAAGAAGGAGACTCCACCACACTCCAAGGCAGCATATCCCACTGCCAAACAGCTCTGACCATCGGGAAGTTCTTCCTGAGGTTTAAGTGGAATCTTTTTTCCTGTAGTGTGAAATTTTCCTATAATTTCCTCTGTCAGTTCCTTCCTTCAAAACCTAGTCTACAGCATCTGGTATTCATTGGTGGTCTCCCATACAAGTAGTAACCAAGGCTGACCCTGCTTAGCTTCCAAGATCATAGGATCATAGAACTGTAGAGTTGGAAGAGATCACAAGGGCCATGAAGTCCAACCCTAGCCATGCAGGAATACACCATCAAAGCATTTCCAACATGAGCCTTCCACAGGTTCAGTCAGAGAAACTTTGTTAGAACTTTTACTTCCTCTAGATACTTTTACTTCCTCTGCTGGGGCTGATCTGAGCACCTCACTAAACCGTCCAATTGTGGTAGTAGCAATGGGCTGTGTGCAAAGGGCAGGTCTGATGAGGTCTGGTCTGGTGCCTTTAAGTTTTGGCTTTTGGAAAAAGCTGCCATTTCTGGTTGCCAGAAGACAATATAACTTTACAATGTGAAAAGTTGAGAATGTTTGTCTATTTGATATAGTCTGCCTTTCGGACTCACTCTAAATGCATGTAACACCATGAAAATAACTATGTAATATTTAAAAGCAAGACACAACATAGCAGCTTTTAAAGGACAAAGAGATACAGCTTTGCAGACTAAAGCCATGCTAGAAGTCATGTTTTTTTGTGTGTCTGTTTCATTTACTGGGCATCTAAATACAATTAAGGGAGGAATCAGGCAAATTTCCTTGGGTAGGAAGTTCACAACCTGGGCATGGCAAGAGAACAGGTTCTGTCCTGTTTTCCTGTCATTCATAGAACCCAAAAGGTTGTCTTCCCCTGACAATCTGAGTGGAAGGGAATTTTTTTATAGAAAGAGATTGTCCTGTAAGTTTTTTGATAAAGTCTGTTAGGACTTCAGAGGCTGCGAAGTATGTGTGGTGTAGGAGTTGGGTTCTGGAATAGGGCTTATGAGATCTAGGATCTTGTCCACTTAGGCCATTTCCACGCTAGATTGTTATAGTGCTATTATTCTACTTTCAACGTCCTATGTCCTTTGAGGCTCCTCACTAAACTGAAAACCCCAGGATTCCAAAGGATGTTGAAAGTGGAATAATAGTATTAGAATGGTCTAGTGCGGAAATGGCCTTAGTTGTAAAAGTCATTGGTTGAGCTTGGGCTCATTATTCTCTTTCAGTTTGACCTACCTAACAGAATTGTGAGAATGAAATGAATTGGAAGAGTCACATATGTTGCTTTGAGCTCATTAGAGAAAGATAAAATGCAAATACAACTGATAAGCAACAGTCAGTACTTTGTGATAAGCCTGAAAAGAAGCCAGAAACTTATAAAGTTTGTAAAGCAACAAGAGTTGCATGCCCCTTCCCAGAGATTCCTAAAGCGATCTGTGTTTTTCTGTGATTTGAAGTCATGAAAAAAAGAATATCTGGAATCAAGGTAAGTTTGAGTTAGGACAGTTAACCTCTTTTGTGAACTAGTGCCTCATTGCTCTCTCTACACTCCCAGTTTTTGCATGTGTTTGTGTTTGTATGTGTGTGTGCCTTCAAGTTAGTTATAGAATTATGGAGACCCCATAAATTTTATAGGATTTTCTTAAGTAAGGAATACTCAGCGGTGGTTTGTCAATTCCTTCCTCTGAAATACACCCTGGTTGGTATTTGGATGGGAGACTGTCAATGAATACTAGTCTTCATTAACAGTCTCCCATCCAAATACCAACCAGAGCTGACCCTGCTTAGCTTCCAAGATCAGACAGGATCTTGTGTCTGTTATTTCAACATCCTACAAGACTTCAGGATGGAATGCTAAATGGTCTGAACATGTATCTCATAATCATTTACGGAAAAAATTGAATATAGATTTTTTTTTATAGGTTCATGAAACAGAGATCCACACTATAGTATGGTTCCTATGGGCACAGCTTTCTCTGAAACTCAGTACAACATCAGAGACAACCCTTCTGCTTTAATTCCCTGTCTTGAAAGTTGAAGGGATGAGCGATTGTTGGCTGCAACTTTGTTTTAAGCACTTCTGAATCTCTGCATAATTGTTGGATGATGCCTAACTCCTTTCCAGCACCAAATTAAAAAGGAGAGATTGGATTGTGTTTGTGCTTGAAGAACCTTGGAAATGTAATGCCACTGTATTGCTGAGATCTGCCCCTTTCACCTTTCAAATGAGAAGAGGGGGAAATGGGCAGGGAGGACTTGCTGTGATGAATGTTGCAAGTGGAGTTGTGCTTCCATGATCAGTAAGGACTTAATCTCTGTTTCAGAAGGAAATACTTTTCTATCCAGCTGTTTTTGAGCCATTTACATTTCAGTATGCAACTTAGGCCCTTTCCACACAAGGGTGATACAACGTAGTAGCATTGTATTGTCGCTTTTACATCTGCACGTTAAACTGATTTGACATTGTTCAGTCCTCCGTGGTTCTGCACGAGTTGAGGTGTTAGTGTGGTTAACATCAACGTTAAACTGATGTATTGTAAAAACAAAAAAAACTCCGATGTAAACAACACAAACCGTTTCTGCTGCGTTTTTTCCTACACGCAGAAGCATTATGTTGATTCATACACTTGTGCTAAAACATAGCAATGGTTTCTACAACTTTTTTTTTTAATTGACCAATTAGTGGCGGCAGGGTGGAGTGAGTGAGGGGAATAGGAGTTCTACGAGAATTGACAATGCGGAAACTACAAATGATTTTCTCTGCTTTACTTCACTAGAAACCGGAGGGCATGCAGATAGGAATTGGCATAAGTCGCAGTAAAAACACTGCTCATGACATGCTATGAAATACTCCTCCACTCTAGTATGGAAATGGCCTTGGTTCACTAATTTGAGTTAAACTTCTTTGGGTATCTTTGCTGTGTCAGATGCTGAGCCTACATAACTTGTATAGCTCCACACACACAGTTCTGCATCCTCTCATCACTCAACAACTGTCAGGTTCCGAGAGGGGCCCCTTCTGCTCTCACTTACAATGGAGAAGGGACCACAGAGAAGTAGCTGGTCACAGCTTGGTCATGGGAGAAAGAATTGAAGGTGCACTCTTTAATGAGGTGTCCTTCTCTTTTCCTTTCCTCAGCAGCTCAGAGAAGCTGGATCTGAATGGTCTGAACCACCTTCCCACCACTCCTTTGTCCACCAATAAGTGATAGCAGTAAATGTTCCTCCAGGGCTTGCCAGCTGCTAGGCAGGATAAGGCTTTTGGATAGAGTGCAAGGGCAAGTGAATAGCCATCCAGAATGGGACTTAATGTATGGATAAGTCACTAAGAAGATGCCAGCCCTTGTATTTTAATTGCACTGAGCTACGTCACTTAAGCTGTAAAAGGTTAATATCTCACAGATCTTGTCTTAAAAAAGGAAGTCATTTTTCTCACTCCACTTTCTCCATGTCCCTCACAGTTTTCTCTGTGAACACAAGCAGAAATTGTCTTGAGAACTGTTGTTAAAGTAAACAGGAAAGTGGAAGGGGGCTTTACTCTGAAGGACAGCTGTATAGGCCTTGCTGGCTTCTACTGTACACTTCTGTCTGTGTGTGGGGTTAGCGTTTGGGCAAATAGAGCATTGTTTGTCTGATGTTGGATAGCATTGAAAGAAATAAGCTAAAGCTTGTTCTAGACACATGAAAGGAAAAGCATAGAATGTTGAAATTCTATTTAAAATCTGACATCTATCTTGTTACAACAAGACAGTATTATGTGTATCAAACTCCAGCAAAGACTTGAAAAGGAAATGTGGATGAAAACCAAAAAGCACTTGTAACTGAGAAATCAGAGCCTCAAGCATACATTTATTGGATCACAAGGAATGCCAAGTGAAAGCTGACTCAGACTGTCTTGTCAAAGGTTGTCTTCTCCCCTCTCTGCCCCACCCCAAGGAAATGGCTATTGGGGAGTAGCTGTTGCTTGCCTTTGCCTCCTATGGCTTCAAGTAATTGTAGCTTGGATATACTAATATTCATATTCTTGTCAAATCTTGAGAGAAAATCCAGTTAATTTTGGACTCTGTTGAGTACTGTTAATGGGATTGTAATATGTCCCCCCCAAATAAATATTGCATGGCCAGGTGCTAGGTTGGCTGGAGGTTTTGGGAAGTGGAATTTGTTTGTTTGTTTGTTTTTAAATCCATCTATAATTTAATGATATGGACAGTCCTTGCTTGGATACAGATGACGACTGCTTCACGTTACCATTGTGTTCATAATTGCTGCGGCCAGTTCCAGTGACCATTCTTTTGATGGCCGTTATTTTGGAAGCAAGCCTCATTGTACTTAGACTGGTCCTTGGATGGCAGACATGCAGTACACCATCAGAGTCATATCCAAGGTCTTTCTACCTGGGAGAACCAATGTGGTGTGAGAACTAGTATGGTATGGTGGTTTGAGTCTTGTTAGAACTAGACCAGTGTTCAGATCCCTGCTCAGTCATAAAAGCCCACTAGGTGACCTTGAGTAAGTCACATTCCCTCAGCCTTAAACTAAGACCTTGGCAAACCTCCTCTGAATAAATCTTGCCAAGAAAATCCATAGATAGGATTCACATAAATTGGAGTTGACTTGAAGGCACATAACAAGAATAATCTTGATAGTCTGCCAGATCTTCACTAGCATCACCTTCAAATACCCAGGGTAACCTCCCTGCTGTGATGAGGCAGCAGAGTTTTTAAAAATTTTGTTGCTGTTTTTTTCTTTTAAAAGAAACTGAGATTGTGGGAAATCTTAGTTTAGAATGAGCTATTTTTAGAGCCTCCAGTAAATTTTTTGGAGATTTAATTAAAAAGCACACAGACAGTTCCCTTCATGTTTCCTGGGGGCAATTTTGCTATATTATCTTCTCTCTCCTGTTTTATGAGGCCTAGAGAGGCTTGTTAAAATCAGAAACTAAATTTGAAATTGAATTTTTAAAAAGTAAGAGAGATAGAGATGAGACACATTGAGGTAGCACTTCTTACTGTGGGAGGGCAGTGCAACTCATAATCTCAAACAGTTGCTTACCCCTGACTTAGGTTATCATGAGACAAAATAAGGGGTACCATAATGTAACTGTGATTTAGGCATAAACTTTGATAGCACTAGATATCCCTTTGTGATATCAAATAATTTGACCTTTCCATGGCACCCTGGCTCATGTGTTTGCAAGGATCCCCAGGAAACACAAACACAAGGAGCAGCCGTTTAATGACGGGAATTCCAACTTCCCCTCTCTCAGGCGGGCATTTCAAAGCCTTGGTTGTTGTTCCGGGATCTGGATGACCTGTTCCTTTCATCTCACAAGATACCTGATTCGCGCCCATAAATAACAAGACCATAAAAAGTGTCCATCGATTGGCACTTGGGCTGCATGATTGATCTACCACGGATGTTTTGATCCACTTCTAAGCCTTTTGGTGCATTTCAAAGCTAACTTTGTTCTCAAAATTTATGACATGGATCGCAGGCACAATTTCTGTTATAAAAACCCCTAGTTCTGATAGTTGGGAGAGCCGCCTTTTGAGTTTCACCCCGCTTTGCTGCCAGTCTGTATAGTGAGCTCCCCAAGTAATCTTACTAAGTCTCATTTTCTTCAGCTGTTCAGGACTACGTGATCAGGTGTCGCATTACTTATTCCTAGAATTCATTTCCATTTTCCTATTTCTTATTTAGTTAGTGGTGTGTTTGTTTGTCTTATTTGTTTACTTTTCAATAAAACACTAATTGGTTTACCCTGAATTTGTTTGGCTCACTGGTCTGACTTCGTATACTTTGGGCAAAAGATCCTGCTGGGTTACCCTGCCTCTAGCTAGCCTTTGAGTCTGCTCTAGTTAATTTTCCCCAATAGTTGGATATTTGGGCGTCCTTCCCAGGACCCCCGAGAAACAGGGTAACAATAATGGTGGACAAAATATATTAAACTTTTTACTGGTATGCAATGGATTCTTCAGGTTGGTAATTTTGGAATTTGGACTGGGGGCAGGAGTGCAGATCTATCACTTTTCTTCTTAGAACACTTTATAATGGTAAAAATATATAGTTAACAATTCAGGAATGGGCTGCATTTAACAAAGGTATACTTCACCATTGTTTATCTTTGTTTAAAGTGTATGTTAAATATTATGGTGGCACTTGAAATCTTATTCTGTAATCTAAATATAAATTTACCTATGTCTTTCAACAAGAAAAACCTTAACTTCATGATCTGAGTAGAATTCTGCCAGAAGTTAAAAACAACTCATTTTGATTTTCTGTTATGTGCTAGCTATTTCAATAAGAGAGTGACTGATTTGGCTGTTTGGCAAAGAACAAACAGGCCATTGCAATAGTTCAATAAATGTATAGTCCTTTTTTAACCCTTTAAAGTAAGACAAATATTAAATCAATTCAAGTTATTTGCTGCGAAGCCAAAATAATATTTTGGGCTTGTAATAAATTGTTTGGATTGGTGGTGTAAATGTGTATTTATGGGGCAGAGTAAAATGCTTCTTGGTTGAGGTTGACAATCTCTCTGTCCCTGGGAAATATGAGATATATGCATGAATATCTTTTTTTGGATGTCCTATAGGCTATATTGATGAGATTGGTTGAGATGAGCCAAGTAAGCATATGCCAGAACACTCTCTTCTAATATAGTACTTCAGAGGACAGGAATGGAATTTCTCTTGAATTGTTGTCTGTATTGAAATGCCTTATATCGGAAGTTCCAGTTATCCATAGTGAGAGCATAGCCGCTAAATCACTAGCCTACCTTTCAAATAAGAGTATCCTCAATTTTGTTTTGAGCCTTTCAGAATGAAAGTTGCAGTTGTAGTTATAGTTTCAGGTAAGTTTATAGCCCTGTGCAGAAATCTAGGAGCATCAATTTCTCCACCATATTCCGTGTGCTTTCTTATTGAGTTAACCATTCTGTTTCGGAAACCTTGCCTTTTTATATTTATCTTTTCCTTGGCTGCTTGGGTATAGGTTCTTCTAGTTTTGTACCATGTGTAATTATTAATGAAGACACTAGAGTCCCACTGTAACCATTTAAACAACAACAGATAAAGTCTGTGGTGATGATTTAGTGATTTCTTTAATTTTTTTTACATAAACTATTCTGTGGATAGTTTTGTTAGCATACATCTCTGTACCACTCCCACTGAATGTTCATGAATCAGATATTGGCTAAAACTGGCAATTGAACTTTTTCATTGAGCTGGTAAACTTTATTACACTCAAAACTCTTTGAAGTACCATAGAAGGAAGTTGATGTTAATGTAATATATTTATTCTTTGAAGCTCTGAATACCAAGGTGAATAACACTGAGGAAAGAAATGAATAAATGAATAAATAGTATATCAGTAAAACAAAGAACAAATAAAGGAGAGCAGATAGAAGTACTTGACAGCAACCAGCAAAAGCTGGCAGGACTGAGTGTTTTTCAGTTGGCATTTTTGAATACTAGTTAAGACAGGACCCAAGTAACAATTGCTATTTAGTCATATGCAAATATGGATTATCGTTTGCATTTTGGCTTCACAGCAAATCATGCTTCATTGCCTTAAACAACATTGATGTGAAGTTGTGAAATAGTAGTAATAATAATACAATACAATAGTTGTTTCTTATCCACCACTCTCTGTGGATTGAGGCAGTGAACAACAACAAATAACACATCACATAACATCAGTTAAAAGAGCATATAAAACTAGTACAGATTAAAATCCATCATTACTTTAAGACGCATGATTTAAAAATAATCTGGATAGACCTGCCAGGAGAGATTGGTCTTTACTGCTGATTTAAAGAATCCTTGGTGATGAAATATGATACCAGAGCAGCAGACAGAGCAGTGTCTGGCAGCAAAAAGCTTTGAAAAAAGGTAAAAATCTGCATTGCAAAGAGGTGGGAAGGACTTTGTCTTCTGCAGCCACTGTTTCCTAAAAGAAAGTAGAAATGGGCAAACATTTTTTTAAATTTAATATATTTTTTTCTCCAGCCCACTTACTCCAAAACAATCAGACAGTAACTGACATTTCATATTGCAGTTCGCATACATTGTAAAAACTCCTGGGGATTTAATATTAGCTTCCCAGTTCCTGAGCTCTACCATTTCATTTACTTTAAGGCTTTAGACAGTTCCAGAAATAATTGACTTGTCTTGGATTCTCATATACCTAAGTGCTAAACTCCTTTTAAAACTTAAAATTTACTTTTTAGGGATCTTGATCATGATAACTTACCTCATGACTGAGTTTCCATTTGACATGAGTACTATCATAGATTTAAATCTAACATGTTTGCTCTGCATATTACCCTACTGGAGAGTTGGAATAGGCCAGGGAATCTGGAGCTGGCATTTTCAGTAGAGCTTCTCATTACATTTGCTATAGGGTTTGAGATATGAAGCTCTCATACAGGACCTCTTTAACCCACATCCTATGATACTTCTGTTTAGCTTGTAAGCCTTAGTTAAACTCTTAAGCATCTTAGTTTTTTTTTTAATAAGTGCTCTTAGTCTTTGTGGATGTAGAGCTTAGTTTGAGAAATAAGGTTTTATGGAGTGTGAAACAGGGTCATGCTTCTTATTTAATTATCTAGATAAACATTTATTTTCCACAAGGTGATGATAATTTCTGTAGCATAGTGACATTCTTCAGTGGTCAGCAGATGCATTTGTTGCATATGTGGCTTGTATGTGATGTACTTCTTGTTCTTGAGAGATTTGCAGTGGTCTTCCACCTTAGACTAGGTGGCTCAGTGGTGTTATTTTTAAATGGGTGGTCTTGGAAGTCACTTGAAATTGTTGTTGACTTGGATTTGTTTATAGCCAGGGTGGGGACCCTTTCTGGTTGCTTAGGCCTACAGCTCTCACCCAGCATGTCTAATGGTAAGGTCCACTTAAATAAATCAGTTTGTTTGGGGTGATTGGAGGGACTAATTTGTAGGATTCAGATTTGTGATTTAAAGCAATGTTCTGTTGCTTTTTCTCATCTGTTACTTTTGTCCCCCTAGCCTTATATATATATGGTGACACCATGACTTTCATTGGGTTTTCTTAGCCAAGGAATACTCAGAGGTGGTGTGGCAATTCCTTCCTCTGAAATATAGCCTACAGCACCTGGTACTCATTGGCAGTCTCCCATGCAAGTACTGAGCAGGGCTGACCCCTCCTTAGCTTCCAAGATCAGAAAGGATCTGGTGCTTTCAGGGGATTCAGGCATATATAGTCTACCATCAATCCCCTCCTTGGTGTTTTATCACTCCTAATTGTATCAAAACTTAATAAACTGGTATTATGACTCAAGCGATGCTTTCTGAATGCTGACTTCCCTCTTGGCATCAAAAAAGTAGTATTAGGACCCAAGCAACCAGAAGGAAACATAAGGTGAGTTAGGTGCACCTGTGGAAAGGTAATTATATCAGCCTTCTCCTTTCAAGACGAGGCACTCATAGAAATTACCAGAACTGTGTAACTGGGTCAGACCAAAGATTCATCTAGTTTATGTACTCTGTCATCTTGTAATGATCAGCCAGAAGTCCAAAAGTAGAATAGAAGGGAGATAATCACTCTCTGTTTATCCCTGTCATCTGACCTTTGAGAAGATGCTCCTTCTAGACATACAGATTTCATTTTTACTTGTCATGACAACCAGTCTTTGAAAATTATCAGCCTTCTCCAACTTGATGCATTCCAGATATTTTAGATTACCATTCTCATCAACTTCCAGCAGCTAGAGATGCTTGGAGTTTTATTCCAAAACACTTAGAGAATGCAAGGTGTGGAAGGCTGGTAGATATCTGGAGTACAGGTCTATAAATGTATGTATACTCTCATGTACAAAGATCATCTGCAAGCTAGACAACAAAATTATTGGCAGAAACTTCTATATTTTATAAATGCAAGGAACTATCATTTCCACCCTCCCCTCCCGATCATGGGCATGGCTGCCAACTAATAGCCGGGTCACCTAGATTACATTTCATTTTTGTGTATATAGTACATGGAATGGCTGGCTCTGCAGGTAATCTTATTTAATGTCTGAATTAATCCTGATGGGTAGTTTAATATGAATGTGATGGCTAAAACATAGTAAAAGGCTGCTTACCTGAAGAAAATTTGTATTGTAGCAAGGGCTAGGCAAAAGACCAATCATGTTAAACAAATGATCCCAGAAAGCTGCAATAATTATAAAAACATCTAATCTGGTATGCTTAAGCACCCCAGACTGACATTTTAAAGTGGAGTTTAGACATGCTTAACTGTTTTTGCATTATGTTTCCGTTCATAGGGGTTCTGATGCCCATGAAGTGTCATCTGTATGCAGTAACAAAAGAAATCACTATATATTCAGCATCTCTTGACTTCCAGTAGGACTGCTCGTCATGCTTTGGATGTTAATTTGAAACTTTGAAAATGAGTTTCGTGGGAGTGAGTTTTCCACACGACCCCCCCCCATACTTATATATACCAAAGAGAAGGGAATCAAGAAAACTCATAGCTTATTTTGGCTACAAACATAGCGAATCTTAATTTGTATTAGCACAAAAAATGTAAGTTTCGTGAGTTGCTGATGTTGCCTGAGAATTACTCACATTTGGCAGAGTGTTCAAACTAGTCTTCTGAAAATACATTTGGAAAATTGTGGAGGGGGGATAAGTGCTAAGCATTTATGATAAATGGCTTGTGTGTCTGTTGCTCAATACCCTTGTCTGGAAAGGCCCATGGACTGTATTAAGTCATGAATTTAATTTGCCAGAATCGTAGGCAAACATGTTCCAAAACATATTCAAGTACAGACTTGTGGATTTGTAATAATGCTGTGAGAACAATGCTTTTATAAACAACACAAATTGGAAAGTTCTTCCAATTTAGGATGATAGCTAATAATGCCTCCTCCTGCTTTTAAGTACCTGGGGGGGGGGAGTTCATTGTTGTGTTAAAATTACTGCACACCCTTAGAAATCATGTTATTAAGTTTTTGATCTTACTGCAGTTTATGAATTCGTGCCTTGTTACCTTCTAGAAGGAATAAAGCTGTAGGTTGTATATGAGACTTCTTGGAAGCTTCAGTTTGTACAGATCACTGAGGCTATTCTACAAACAAAATTAACCAGAGAGGGTATCACTCACTAGTTGTTGAACTGCTATTTACTACCTATCCATTTCTAGTCACAATTCAAAGTGCTAGTCTTTATAAGCCCTAAATGGCTTGAGACCTAGCAGCCAAAAGGATTGCCTAAAATAGTCAACCTTCAGTCCTCCAGATGTTTCACAGGGGTCCCAGCCAGGTATGGCCAGTGCTCAAGAGTTCTGGGAACTGAAGTCTAAAACGTCTGAAGAACCAAGGCAGAGAACCACTGGTCTTAAAACCACATAAGGATGTTTTCATCAGACGCCATCCGTAAAGTCCCACTGTTGTCTGAGGTTAGATGGAAAATGGCTACACATACCTCTTGTGTGGCATTCATTCTCTAGAAAAAATTAACTGGACAATGCTGTGAAATATTTTTGAAAGTAGATGAAGACATACTTTGCCCAGGCATTTCAGCAAGCTGAACAGCTGATTTTAATTGTACTCTGCTTTAGTCTGTCTTACTGAATGGATACTGCTATTTCTCTACTGCAGAGCCTTCTAAACTTTTCATGTTGGTGACACACTTTTTAGACATGCATCATTTCACAACACAGTAATTCAGTTTTACTAGCAAACCGGAGGTTAAAGTAACCCCTTATAAGAGATCCAGGCACGTATATAAATTGTAGTAATAAAATGTACAGGGATACAACATATCTCATGAAAACCTTTCATTTATATTTTTAAAAATATATGATTTATTTATAACATATAACATACATTTCCAAGGCTCAGGTGGGGGGCTCATTCTCAGTCCAGGGAAGTGACACATACACCCTTCAAGCGACACACTAACGTGTTGTGACACACCATTTGGAAAACCCTGCTCTAGTGCTTTATTGTTGAATGTTGTACTTTACAATCTTGACTTGTACATACTAGAGTACAAGTGAACTTATGCCAAACATTGGCTCATAGATTTTCTAATCTAAATGTCGGTTTAATCTCCAAAAGTAAGGCTGGGAAAGTTGCTTTATCTAAGCCCAAACTGGGGCTGCATGAAAAGGAATTATTTTCTGTAACATATTTAAGGCAAGTTGAGGAGTGTGTACCTGCAGATAAAACTAATTAGGAATTTCAGGACTCTAGCATAGGTAGATCAAACAACCACTTGAAAGAGGTCACCTGAAGTACAGGAATACAACACTTGTCATCTGAACCTACTTCGATGAAATAATTAGCTATAAGTCTGTAACAAGCAAAGAGAGAAAATGGAGCTATTTAGAATTCTGTAGATAGAATACATGCATTTAGTGTGTTGTCTTTAGTATGACAGAGAAGGTCTAGAACTTGTTTGAAGGATGACATTTGTGGCTTGATATAGATATGTTGCATTTATTTAAAAAAGTGAACTGCCAGGTGAAAATGTCTGCAGATCAGAAGCTTAAGTTTTAAGATGGTGAAAACTTTCTGAATATGCTATAAAGATTGCATTTAGCTTCAGTCCTCAATGTTACAACCATAGATTTTTAACGAAACCTGAGAAGAATTGTTTATTACTATTATTTTTATTTGAACAGTCAATATATCACATTAAAAAATTAAAGAGAAAAATAGAAAAGAGTAAGTAATTGAATATATACATGCCATTTCCTTAAATCAGAGGGTTAGTAAAATAAAGCAGTATATTATCTTACAGCAAGAATTTTAAGAACTGGTTAAAGACATTGCAAACAAGATTGTGAGTGTAGTACTCATCTTTATTACACTGAAGGGATCAATTATTAGAAACAAGCTTTGCTACCATGACTAGATGCATGATCAGTGATTTGCTGATTTTTTTCAGTTAATTCCCCCAACTGAGCATCTTTTTATCATTCCTCTTTACCGCTGTTGAAGAAGAGCCTTATGACAAAGAGATCAATCATTTTAAGATGATAATAACTGACAACCATCAATTTACCTTCATGGACCAAAAAAATAAAAAATAAAAAATGGAGTGTGTGCAGATGTGTGTGTGTACACATGCATGCAATGAAGAATTTCACTCCATCCAATTTGGACACATCTCTGTGTTGATTTTTCGTAGGGATGAGAAATACTAAATTATAATTCGGCAAAGCAGAATGCATCAATTGAAATGTTAGTGTATTTTATCTCTTGTCACCTAAAGGTAGCACTGATGTTTTGAAGGCCACTGTTTCCCTTAGAGAGAAGTTCTACCCTGTCCCTTTTTAAAATTACTCTGAAGACTTCTGTAGAGTACAGGTAATGAAATAAAATTTTAGTGCCCAGCTTGTAAGTACCTACCCACACACCCATTCACTCACTGTTGCCGTTCATATCTTTTCTAATATGTTAGGTGGCACCTGTAGTTGTGGCAAAATGCTGAATGTCAGATTAAAAGATTTAAAACTGTCAAGGTGCAGCTTTGGAAGGTTTGTGGTAAATTCCATCAAGTTGTGATAATGGCATAAACGAAGATTATGCCATTGATATTTATAGTGGATTTAATTCCAGCAGTTGAGTGCAGTCATATTTGAATAGCTAGTGTCACATCTGAACAAGTCTTTGTTCCACCTTCCTTCTGTACAGCTGTGTTTAAAAAAGTAAACCTGTTTCCTAGAAGAATTTGAATTTCCACAGATTTCAAGACATATTTAATCCCTCCCTGTTTGTCTTCTTAAAGTAAACAGAAGACAAAGCTGTCATATAACATCTGTACCCTTCCATATTAATAATATGAATTTAAACCCACCCTGAAATATATCTGTTCAAGCAGCATAGACAGGGTGGGTTGAATTGGCAAAGAATAATTTTAGTGCAATAGCTGTTTGCTAGTATTAACAGACCTTATATTTGTAGGTGTTGATACATGGCCCAATGTGAAGATTTATTACTTTGTAGCTTCCTAGAATGCTTTCTGTATCATATGTACCTCTGTGAAAATGATTTTCATATGCCATAGAATGAGTCCAAGAATATCACTTAATCTAATGAAATTTATTTCAAGAAGCACGGACATGATAAACACTTGTCCTTTTCTAGGGACCAATTATCTGTGACTGAAGAAAGGCTGAGAAGCAACAGAAACAAAAATTTAAATTTAAATCCCCCAAATAAGCTGCGTCTTGGCTAAGCATTGGTTTATGATATTTGTTTCTAAACAGTTTTAATAAAAAGGCACCTGTTTTTTTGTAAGCAACTTTTCCCTTTTCTCTCTCTGACACATGGTGAAGAGCACTGTTTTTGTACTCTTACAATTCTCTCCTTTGGCCCATGGTATGCATGATCTTTTACCCACCTTTCTGTAGCATTTCCCTTTTCCTCTTCTGCAAGTCTTTGCAGTGTTGGGTCTCCATCAAATTTATTTATTTATTTCTCAGACCTGATATACCTCATATCTTTACTATACTGTATTCTTTTCCTATTGCTTTACTCTCTTCTGTTGTTGTTACTGCTTGTTACCAGACTCAGCAAGGAGTAGAAACATTAGAGAATCCACAGGGCCACTAACATCCACAACTGTCTGCTGTGACACATTGTGTGGAGAACCATCTTTAAACAAAATGGTGAAAATGCAGCCTAGAGACAAGCAGGAGCTGCAATAAAATGCTGCAACAGAGAGAGCTCCTATTCAGGATTCCAGTCAACTGCACCCTTTTCCAACATACTCCTTCCATGTCTCAGTTGTCTAATCTCTTCTGTCCCCATCAGTCAACATTCTGTCTGTACCTAGAATACTGTTTGTTCCCCCTTAATTACTCAAACCCTTAGTGACTTTTTGTACTTCTGTCAGCCATGGAAGCCTCTACTACAAGTGGGAGCTGCTGCTTTTACTTCACTTGGATTCACACTGAAATAACTGATTTGCCATTAGCGTACAGAAATACGGCACTTTCCTCTTTGACTCTCCACCTTAAGTCATTGAGATGTATCTAAAGTGCTGAGATACGTGGTGACTGGTGGGGTGTTGAGGATTTCATGCCATGTATTGCTGTAGTTTTCTGGTTTTGGTGTCTTTGTCCCTGATTGTATATGTTGTTGTTCCACCCTTTGGTGTAAAGGGAGTTATAAATAAACGTTGTTGTTGTTAGTCTACTGACCAGTGCTGATCAGTGCAAACATATCTCACCAGTTTACACTTCACTGGCTCTCTGTTCATTTTCAGGAAGAAATCAGAGTCAAAGAGTGAAAGCTCTTTGAATTTGGCAGTGAAAGGATTACTTACTGACACAAATGTATTCATCTATGGAAATAATAATTGGAGGCTAATTAGCAAAAGAAGCAAAAGAACCTTTTATGTGGTCGCACCAGAGCTTGGAAAACTTACTTTTTGGACCAAGCCATTCAGCTGGACATCCTGGCTGGTGAATTCTGGAAGTTACACACTGAAGTATCTGGGAATTCTGAGAACTGTAGTCCGAAAATAACTTTGTCAAACTCTTGGAAGTACCCAAGTCTTCCCCAGGCTGCTTGCATGGGCATTTGTTAAGTTTGCTAAATTTTCTGGAATAGGCCAACTTATCAGTAAACCTTTTTGTTTGCCGAAGTATTTAATTGATTGGTTCTCCTGTTTAATGTTCTCTTTATTGTTTTTTGCCCCTATTGTTTTATCATCTTTGGATGTGTTTGTGATGATTGTGTTTAAGTTTTTTTTTAAAAGTGCATGCCTTTTTGAAAGAAATAGGTGTGACATAAATTTTAAAAAAAGTAAATGAAATAAGTGAAGTAAATGGAGTCACAGGTGCACTGTATTTCAGTAGTCCTTCCAGCCTATTAGACAAGTGATTGCAACCAGCTGGAAAAACTGCTACCAAATCTGTCATGGTACCTTTGGATACTCAGAAAGGAGAGGTAGCTTGAGTGTCATGATACAGGTGATCTCCCTTCATTGTATCCATTTTTTATTATTTTTGCTGTGTCTTGTATGTTCTCACAAACATGTGAAAGGACTACAAATGTGGATTGCACGTTCCCAGAGAACTGGAGATAGGGAGGAGATAGATTATGCATCCATAAGCCTTACATTAGAGGCTCTCAAGGACTTCAGTGTATGAAGAAGCACAAGAATGAACTCATTAATTCTGAAGACTTAATTATTCTCAGGAAGCCTTGGTCAATCAACCAGTGAATAACTTTATTTATAGCCTGCCTTTTTACCAAGTCTGAGGCTCAAGGCAACTTCATTAATTCCCAAGACTTGATTATCTTCCTCCCACTGCCTTTTTTAAACTCTAGTCTGTATTTTGGATGCAGTGCTAAACCTTTGTTTATGTACAGAATGCTTAATTGTAGTGTTATGGTCATACACACTCTTCTCTTCTCCGATACAGACATAGTGAAATAAGAATTATTTGTTTCTTTCCTTAAATTGACAGATCTTCCCATTGATGTCCAACATCAGGCAACTGTGGTTAATGGTAAAAGCATAATCATAAAGCAGTCATCTAATACCCCTGATAAAGGAGGGGAAGTGGGTGATACTGAAGCTTGTATAACACTAAACTGTGTTGTTAGCATTTCAGTCTAGTCAGTTGAACTTCAGTGAAAATAAAGCAGTATAGCATGTTAAAGCTGCTGTGGTTAAAGAGGAACATTTTGTATTGATATTTATTTGCAGGTGGATGGAAGTCTGTCTAGATGAAGAGTTGCCACCTACTACGGAACTGGAGGAAGGATTAAGGAATGGCGTATACCTTGCCAAGTTAGCAAAGTTTTTTGCACCAAAGTTGGTCTCTGATAAGAAGATCTATGATGTGGAACAAACACGTTATAAGGTAAATGGTTTGCTTGCAGCTGAGAGAATCTTTCAGTTACTCTGTTTGTGATTGCTGCTTCATAATTTTACCATATCACTATGATGAGGGTGAGCACCAGGTTTGGAGAAGCTGTAGGTAACAAGTAATCCCTATCACCAGTAATTCCATATCATAGTAACCTTAATAGGCAATGTTGGGCATCAACAGCAAAGGATGTTTAGCTCTGTGCCAAAATGCCCAGTAACACTCAGAGTTGTTCTGGGAAAGTGGAACAAAATGTGTTTAAAAAAAAAAAAAACTCTATCCAAGTTTCCTTTGCAAAATGCAGGAGGAAATCCATTGGTTAAATATATGCATTTTATATTTACAAATTTAATTCCATGTGCAAAGATATAATGGTGCTACATGTGAGTGTTCAATTCCAGGTGCGTGTTTTTAAAAATCTGAGTCTTGTTAAACCTCTCATTTTATAGAGAGGAGAGAAATTGCTCTCTTAATAACCTCTTTTCCTGCTGCTAAAATAATAAATCTGCAGATAAATGTCAGTGGATCATTGGCTGCCATCTGTTTTAAACCTGAGAATTTAAAATCTAGGAGTTTCCTGAAACACTGATTTAAAACATTAGAACTTAGATTTTTCCCCCCTAGTTTTTGGGATAAGGGACCTCTCCGCTTCCCTTTTAGCCACCTCAGTTGGTACCCAAATCCCTTAATGCTCAAATAAACTTCATTATCATTAGTAGGTCATTTTTAAAAGGCACACAAAATAAAAACGTACAAATATAATAAAACAGATACACCACAGCAGACAGTTAAATATCCAGTAGGAATCTATACTACAAAGTATGGAAAAATTAAATGTTTGCCTGCTTGTCTTCAAGGGAGGAAGGATGCCACAACTAAAAAGTCCATGCCTCAGGTCACTGCCCATCTTGCTTCAGATAAAGTGATAGAATTCCTCTATCACCATTGTTTTGCTTGTATCGTATAGAGCAATAAGTGGGCTCCATACTTTTCAGCTGGCTGCAGTTAGTGTTCTTTGGTCACATTTATGGGAGCAGCTTCAGGGACTAGGCTTGCGCCTAAAAACAACAGAAAAAGCAAAAGTCTACCCAGAAAAAATTATTCGCCCTAGTGCACGTTTTGTAAACAGATGTCTATCCATCAGGTTTTCTGCTCTGCTGGTAGATATTTTTTTTAAAAAATCTTGAAAGAAAATCTTCTATTGCATCAGTGGACTGCATTTGGTAATGTGGTAAATCTAAGGGTTAAGTGGGTATGTTAAACAATTTCTGAATGAAGTGGATTTAATTAGTACATAGTTTCATTTTAAGATAAATTTTTTGGAAATACCGTTTCAGGTTGAGTTCGTCATTTGTTGAGGCCAGGCAGTTAGATGAGGTAGCAAATAAAGACAAGTATTTATGATTCCCTGTTCATATGATCAATACTTTTTCATTCGAGATAACACTAAAATAATAGTTTCTGCAAGTTAATCATTCAGCAACTTATTTTAAAATGAAAAGATCCAACATTTTGGGCACTAAGTCTCTGTGGAATACATTAGGTTTTTATGTTGTATCAGTGTACCTACATTGCAAACAGAGTGTCCAGTAGGAAGGCTCATAGAAAAGACTTTCCATTTTTAAAGTTACATGGATCTTCTCAGAAAAAATAACAGGGACTCTGTTGATTAATGCTGCAACCCTCAAACCAATTTTTCAGTAGTATTCTTAACTTTAAAAGACTGTAGTTAAAAGAAGCGAAACTAGTTCAGTTTTTTTTAAAAAAAGAGACTAGTGAAAAACTCATGTTTTTTGATGCAGGTTAAATAAACACATGAGGAAGTTGAGCTCAATAGTACTGCTCCCTCTTTGTGTGTTTTCTTTGCTCTGTTTGAAGCCTTCTCTGTGCATGGCCACTTTCCATAGGATTTCTCTGTGTGTGTGTGTGTGTGTGTGTGTGTGTGCGCGCCTGCCTTCATGTCACCTGTTGACTTATAATGGCCTCATGAATTTTATTGGATTTTTTAGGCAAGGAATACTCAGAGGTGGTTTTTCCAGTTCCTTCCTCTGAAATATAGCCTACAGCACCTGTATGGTATATCATCCAGGTAATAATCAGGGCTGGCCCTGCTTAGCTTCTATGATCAAAACCTTGGAAAATCGGCATTTTGAATTACACGAGGAGCCTACAGAGATTGAGAAAGCTCTCCTGTTCTGAAACTCACTTTTTCAAGAAATAGAAATGGTGCCAAGGGTGAGGCTAGCATACTCTCCCACTCCTATGTTTGTTTATTCACATTCAAAACACTGAATAGGCCTTCAGTAGATTAAATATTAGTAGTCCAAACCTTTCATCTAGCAATGTCAGATTCTGTGGAACAGGTTTAATTGTTTAGAATCTGTGTTTTCGCTGATCTAGATAATTTTTGAAACTCTCTGTACAGGGAAGACTTCCTATCTAGATGTCATTAGACTGGAGACTGGAGGAGACTGGAGAGACAGTTCCTGTACCTTTAATGGTTGTGAAGGAGAAGAAATTTCAAAAGAAGTTGCTTATCACCCAATCAAATTACATGCAACACTTATGCTCTTCTTTGTAGCTATTAAAGATATAGGAACTGTCTCCAGTTATAGAGTGACTGAAATAACTGAGGAATCCTTTTGTCTTCTCTTACTCTCTGCTCTTTTCCCTTTTTCTGTCAGCGGTCAGGTCTTCATTTCCGGCACACAGACAACACAGTACAGTGGTTGCGGGCAATGGAGTCCATCGGCCTACCTAAAGTAAGTATTTGAATCTTGAATGACTTTGTACCATGTTTAAGATGTTTGCTAAACACAACTTGCATTAGAGCAAGTCAGACTGTAGGTCCATCTTTCTCAGGACTGTCTATGCTGATTAGCAGTGTCCAAGATTCTCAGGTGGCGTCTTCCACAGTTCTAGTGAGAGATGCTTCAGAATGAATCTGACACCCATTTATATGCAAATTAGACCCCCTCCTGTAATTTGGAGACAATATAAAACCTGTACAACAAACCAGAGCTTGGATAAATTAATTTTTTGGACTTCACCCCCCAGAATACACTGGCCATGTTAGCTGGGGGATCTGGGAGTTGTGGTCCAAAAAGTAAATTTTTGAAACTCTGTTACTAATCACAGGAAAGCTGGAAGAAAAAAAGAATTTGCATTCTGCCCCTTGTATTTCGCCAAGGCAGCTGGTACTATACAGAACAGGAGGAGACTCTCATATTTTCCAGCTGACGTCACTTGGTGCTGTTGGGTCAAGCAGCTCACGTGTATTTCAGAGCCCTGGCATTGAGGCTGGGAACAACTGGACAAGCCAAACACAGAGAAGAAGGAATTACTTGGCATTTCCCCAGTATAAGATTATAAACACAAGCTTAACCAACAAGTTTATGATACTGGCAATAGAAACAGGAATTAGGGTGCCATGTTCACAAAGTTCGATTCCCCCACCCGACTTCTTCCAAACCCATTGCTTATTCTACTACCACCACCACCATTTTTGGACTTCCAAGCTTGGCATTTGAGTATAATATTTCTGTATCACACAATTGTGCCATTTCATAGCTTGGATTACTTACTTTTTTACACCAATAGCCATATTGCTTGGGGAATTCAGAAAATTAGTTATAGGCCAAAAAATAATTTTGCAAAGCTACTTTCCGACACTACTTTCACCTTTTCCTTTTACATATTTTTACTCAAGGAACTCTCCAATAGGATTTCCTACTGGTGTTTAACACTTATAAAAACTTCCAACAAAACTTCTTCTTCTTCATAACCTCCCAGGAAGGTCCCTAAGCAGCTTGTTCTGTTTCTATATTGCTTTTAACAGCATTTTTTTTCACACCAGAAATGCATTCTCTATTTTTCTTCCTCTAACTTGATTGGACTGCAGACTTATGAAATTTCAATTCTTCCCTGTCTTTATTTTTCTTAACAGTGCTCATTTCCTAATCAAATTATGACATGGGATATGCCTCTGTCATTTATAAGTTGTTATTTGCCATCAAGGTGACCTTGACTTATGGTGACCCTCTGAATGAGAAACCTCCAGGAGTCTCCGTCATCAACAGCCCTGCTCAGGTCTTGGATCAGTGCTGTGACCTCCTTAATTGAATCACCCCATTTGTAGTGTAGTCTCCCTTTCTTTTTAATGCCTTACTAACCAGTAGGACAAAGTAGATGGTTGCAATGTGAGAGGTAGATGAAAGGCAACTAGAAGCAGATGTAAGCCTAACCCCAAGGGGCAGCACAAGATGCTTTTCGGTCTGAAGCAAAGAACAAGATGACACTCCTCCTTTCATTCCACATGTAGTAGACAACTACAGTGGTAGTTCAGTCTTTAGTATTGGCCAGCATCCTCTACTAGATTTAAGGAGAGCAGAATAGTTTAGGACAGATGTATGACTGTGAGTCTGTGGACTGGTGCTGTCTGCCAGGAAAGAAATAAACAGTTGCAGATAATGGGCATAGATAAGCTACGTGTTCCTGCCACATTAATGATGGGCCCTCATATCAGATAGTTGGGGCCTTGGGGACCATAGGACAGGCCATATAATTCATACAACTCTGCCCTCTAATCTCTCAGTGCTGCTCACCTGCTCACAGCTCTGTGTGCTTGCTACTGCTCAGACTAATGATGCAAATAGAGCAAAAGAAACAGCAGTGTACATTGTTGAGCAGGTCAACTCATGCACCCACAGGATGGTTGCTGAAGTGTTTAGCGTGGACTCTGTCTTGTTGCTTGCTGAATTTATCCTCACTGCTGCAGTACTTCTCAGGAAAAGCCATTTTTCCAGGTAGGATGAATACCAGTCATTCATTCAGGGAATGTAGTAGACATCATCTCTCTTATGGAGGGCCATAACTCAGAAGTAAGCTTGCCTTTTCATGTCTGCTTAGAATCACAGCATCTCCAGTTTAAAAAGTTCCCAGGTAGTAAGTAATAGTAATGGGCAAAATGGAACATTAATCAAATTCCATATGTTCAGGTGCATGTTATTGTTGTTATATACAGAAGGAATTACACTAAGGGCAGAGCTTGTTAAAGTTATGCCTTGGACTACCAAGCTACAGACAGTAAAGTGACTGTCAGAGGCAGGGAGTGATGGGGGCAATAGCTGCAGCCATTTCTGCTAAGCTCACCATTTCTGCTAAGCCCATTTCTGTTCCTTTTCTCCATTGTACTTGCTTGATGCTAACAAAACCTAATCACCTGTCTCATCTAGTCACCTTTTCCCAGCACGTTACCAAATGAGGTAGCATTGGGAAAGGACCCAGGAAGAAAAAAGCATAATGAATCATACACTCAGAATACTGCTTCATAAAATTGAAACAACAAATACAATGCCAGTCAAACTGATAGTCCTAATATTATAATTAACTTGGTTACTTTTCAGGTGACTATCTGTAAGACATGGACAGTGATGATTTCTGTATCAGTATTTAATGATATAATCAGTCACAAACATACTTCAGAGCTGCTGATTTGTAGACAGTGGGTAAATTCAACAATACATATAATCCTGACTTGCTAAATTGTATTCAAATAGATTCAGGCTGGATTCTGTGCACACATACTTAAAAGTTAGTCTAATTTTGTTCAGTGCTGTTTATTTCTGTGCAGAAATTTATATGGTGCACTGTGTAGGATTACACTGTTAGGTTATTGGACAACTACCAGATTCAGACTGCTTTGGAAACTCCAGCATCAGTGGTTAGGCAATTTCAGTTGAGCTAGCCTTTGAACTGGTTCTTCATGTCAAATTACAATGCAATCGAGTCTGCTAGTCTGTGAAATATTTGTTTATTGAGACAATGGTTGATGGTATATTTTTCCCTCCCCATTCAGATATTCTACCCGGAGACCACAGATGTCTATGATAGGAAGAACATACCTCGAATGATATATTGCATTCATGCGCTAAGGTAAAATCTATACCAGACTTGAGCATAAATCTGCCCCTCCCCATCTACTTCCTTAAAAGGTTGGCAGAAATATTGAGCTTGGTTACAGCAAGCAGTTTGCAAGTTATGAAGGTAATGTGGGCACTAAAAAATTGATGTTGTGTACATACCAGGAGGAAATTTTTAAAGAACGAATGACTTGCATGTGCACAGCTCTGTTTCAAAGAACATCTGAGAAACTATTTCTGAACCTCAAATTAGGAAAACAGAAATAGCATTTATTAAAGATTACTTTTCTGTTGTGGCACAACAATTGTGGAATGCCCTGTCCTTGGAGGCCTGATTGGAATTAACATTTTTATTAGAGCAGCAAGTTAAAACTTGGCTTTTTAATAATAATAATAATAATAATAATAATAATAATAATAATAATAATAATAATAATAATATTTATATCCCGCCTCTCCCAACGGATCAAGGCGGTACTACAACAGTATATAAATACATTAAAAGCAATTAAAACATAACCCATCCTCTCCACCCACCAACCCATCTAAACCCCCAAAAACACATTAACTATTAAAACCAAGAGTACAGTTGGTGGGAGGTAGTAGAGCACTAGTCTGGGAAGCCTTTTGATCCTAATTGGGACACTGGGGGTAATTTTGCCCTAGTTTGTTTTAGATCTGATGGATAGGTATCCTAAACTGGTTCTGGTTTTGAAAAAGGCCTCCCTGGGCTTAATATAGGTGGACCATGGCGAAATTGCTCCCATACCTCCTAAAGGATGCAAGGGCATTTTTATTTTATTTAAAATGGGACCATGCTGGGGGCCTGGAGCCTGCATGTATCCTATGGGCCATACTTTGCCCATCCCTGCTTTTAAATATCCTTCCCTGGCCTTGTACCCTCTAGATGTTTTCTGCCTCCCAACATTCCTACTTTCCTCTGTTGGCCAATATGTTAGCTTGGGGTGATGCGGTGGACGTCCTAAACATCTGGTGGGAACTATGTTAGGAAAGGCTGCTTTAGAGTCCTCATCCCATTGACTTATAAATTCAGGCTTCAGAAGTTGGAAGTGTCTTATTCCTGTTTCTATAAATATATTGGCACTCAAAAGAATAATGTATGGTACTATGTGCTCTTGCATTAGATTTTCTTCTGGCACTTGCACTGTTATAAGGGTGTATGTTTGCTGCAGCATTAATATGTGAATAACCAGATTAAAATGACAGACAAGCTGTCTGCTTTACATCAGCATTGTGTTTTTTCTACCTTATTTAACACATTGGCTGTGTGGAAATAGTATAGCAGAATTGCTGTGCTAGCATGCGTGCATTTTTTTTAATAGCATCCCATGCAGGCATGGTAGAGTGATGAGTCCTGAAAGTTATGGCCTCCAGATGATTTTGGGTTATAGTTCCTGTCCCTGCTAACCAGCATTGCCAAGAATGAGGGACAATGTTAGCTACAATCCAACATCGTCTAGAGCAATGCTGCTCAAAGTAGTGGTCCTTTGACTGGTGCCAGTCCATGAGCCATCAGCTGCTGGTCCCTGGAAAATTTTCAGGAAAGAAAGGAACAATTGTAGTTAGTGGGGACAAATACATTGCTAGTCCCTGGCACTATGAAAGAAAGATAACTACTGGTTCCCTAATCAAATAGTTTAAGAAGCACTGTTATTCAGAAGTGATGCTCTGTAGACTAGTGATATCTGCAAGCCATCAGCAGACAGTCTGCATGGAGTTTCCAGCAAACTATGGAAATACAATAATAAGGCACAAACAGGGTACGTAGGCATATCGTTCCACTATATCAAATAACTTGAGATGCACTGATCTAGAACAGTGCTTCTCAAGCTATCTGACTGGGGGACCAGCAGTTATCGTTCTCTAATGAGTCAGGGACTTGCCCTAAATTTGTGTCCATTGGGTACAGTTCTTTCTTCCTTTTTTGGAAATGTCCCAAGGACCAACAGCCATTGGCCCAGGGACTGACACTGGTTCAAGGGCTACGACTTTGAATTTCACAGATCTAGAAGACCTCATCTTTTTCATACTTGTAAGGAACTGTAGATAGAATATTACTTTAGAATAGATGAGCTAGAGCTGATCTATATGGTTAATGTTCTTCTGGCACATGAAAGAGGATTGATTGATTGAGAGTATGCAGTATATCCAGCATAAAATAAACTTTTGGTTTTTTAATATGTGTTGTGGCTTCCAGCCAATTAGCAGCCCCATTGATATTGAGTCAATGGAACTTTCATTAAGTGTTGACCTAGCAGTGTCTCTGTACCAGTTGGGGCTAACAGCAGGTTAAGTCTGTATGTTTTATTTTTAGGCTACCAATTTTTTTCTCTTCATGCTTCAGATATTCAAACCCAAGTGCAATTATCTAATTTTCCGCACTAATCTCTTCCAAGTTGTTGTTACCATTTTTTGAAACGTATTTGATGTTCAATTTTTGTACCCTTTGAATAGTTTCTGTTTTATTAATTAACTTGCTGACTTTGGTAAGACATTGTGATCCAAGCAGTAAGCAAAGCAAAAATGTTTTAATTATTTCTGAAATGATGGCCATGTTGTGATAGAAAGCAAATGTTCTGTGTAAAAACTGAAAGGGTAATTTGTATTTCCTATATAACAATATTCTATATAGTTGGATGTTTTTGCAAGTCTGTAGCTGTTTCCTGACATGGACACATGAGACTCTTAAAGTTAAGCAGCTTATAAAGAACTGGCGTACTAAGTTCCATTGCAGTGATGTCACAATCTTTGTTCAGATGTCCTACTGAATGTTGAACCAAGAGAGGATTTCAAATGTTTATTTCTGCTAGAAGATGGCTTAATCGATTGTTAGACTACTATAATAAACATAGGCATGAGGCTTTCTGTATTCAACTGTGCATTACTGCAGTGACAATTAGTGCTTTTCCATATATTGTAAACTCTTTTGTGCATTATTATTCCCTTTTGGATTTGATTTCCAAAATGTAGTTGGACTTGAGTTTGACCCCAGATACAACCTGAGCCATCCAACTATAAAAGAAAATGTGAGTTTGCTGCCCTGAATTTTAGGACCTTAACACCTCTACTCAGAAGAGAAAAAAAAAATTCAAAAGACGCTGAGCTTTGTTTTGCTGATATCCCTGCTTCTGTGTATCATTAATTGTCAATTGGATGTGTGAACTGCCTGTTTTTAGAAACTATTTTGAGCAGATAATAATACATTTTTATTTGTTACCTGCCTCTGCCCAGGGTACAACATAGATACAATTAAGAACAAATTATGACTAAAATACCCTAAAAAGACAAAACATTTCAAATACAGATATATTCTAGTTAAAATGTAACATAATTAAAAAGTACAATTAAAAGTACAAATCCAATTAAAAGTACAATTGAAAGTACATTTAAAGATAGACTGGGTAGGCCTGCAGAAAGAGATAGGTCTTTAGCAGCTTTTAAAATTCAGATAGCATATTTTGCTGTCAGATTTCTTCTGGCAGGTCTTCCACGGTCTAGAGGCGGCCAGTGAGAAGTCCTCTGGATGACCATTGCCAGTCTAGTCCTGGCCAATATAAGTAGATAGCAGATGAGAAAAATGTCTTTATTGTCATCTTTTTGACTTCACACATCACCCGTCACTTGATGCTCTGGAGGTACAGTCCTATCTGTACAGTGAGGTAGCTCACTGGGTCAGAAGTGTCCTACAGTAGTGCAGAGGCACTCTGGTGAGGGTGGGATCCATCCCTTTGGTGGTGTTCTGTCTATAGGAAACTCAGAAAGCTGTGCTGTAGCAGAAGGGCCTGAAAGATGGCATTTTATATGTGTGGCACCAACAGCTCTGGATCCATGTGATCTGTTGTGACTGTGGGGGGTTGAATCGTCACGCCCTCTAGTTATGCCAGCTTGAACTGATGCAGCAAGGGAGAGGTGCCCTGCACCTTCCACCTTGGCTGGTATGAGTCCTAAGGCTTGGGTTGATGGATCCACAAACACACACAGTTTCTCCCCAACTCCTGTTTGGCTTGCTTGACCTGTTATAGAGTCATAGAATCACGGAGTTGAAAAGGGTCTCATGAGTCAGCTAGTCTAACCCCCTGCTCAATCCAAGATCTATAGTGGAAGCATGCACTGTCATCAAAATAGGTTTCTTTAGCTGTTGCAAAATTACTGCACTGTGTGTGTGCACTGTTCAGCATGATCTCTCTTAAGTAATAAATAAGGCATCTGTATTCAGATTTGAATATATGTGCTTCTGTTTCAGCTGACATGGTGCCTAATAATAAGAGAATGTAAAGTCAAACAGGTAGTTCCTATTCAGTCTGTCATTCTTTAGCCTTTCCTATGATATGAAATTCTTTCAAATGAGGTCACTATATTTAATTCTCCTGGGTCTTTTGGGTACTTGTTTGTAAAGTAATATCTAATTAAATAAATAAAAACCTAAAACTCTGGAGTTTTAGTCTTGTTGTTGACACTTTGTTGACACTTTAATTCCTTAATCGTTTTTCAGTTCCTTGCTGTCTGAAAAATATGGTACTTTCTTGTGTTACCTGCCTATAATACGCACATGCAGTACTTTATTTCTAAATCCAAGTGTTTTCTAATGGCCTTTGTGCTATGTTGTTGACTTGCAGTTTATTAAATCTGAATTGTTACTGCTAAGATTTCAAAGTTAATATTTAAAGTTTTTAAGCAGTTGATCTTTCTTGTAACTATATGGGATGTATATGTGCTTGTGTTTAAAAATCACAGCATGGCCACAGGTGTGTTTGAAAGGCTTAAAGCTTGAACATCAAATATGACAATGCTGATTAATAATTCTTAATATTAAAAATAAAAAAGGAAGATATTATACTTTTCAGTTTTGGTGTTTGTTATACCTAAAGACAATTGTATATTACCAGTTGAATGCTTGTCTCTGTCAAGTAATAAGTAAAATTCTGTTGCCCTCTAGTGGTTAAAAAAATTCTCCTGTAAACCATATTTTCTCAAAACAAGAGGGAGAGCCAGAACACCCGGAATTAATAGTGCTGGTTTTGTGTTTGCCAAGGAAGGTATAACAGTTGAGTGGACCAGTGACTGGCTGAGTCAGCAGTGCCAGCCTGAAAATAACTCATAGAATCCATCTTAATCTTAGGAAACAGCAACATAAATGTTTTTGCCTGGTGGAGGATACAAACTTTAATGGAAAGAAATAGCATTATTGTGCCTATAATGAAATGCTGTTTTAAAAATCTAAGAATACACTTTGGAAGAAAGAAGAAAAAAATGAAGATTTGGTGCCAGCAGCAGACAAATTTAAATATATTTATCTAAACAAACTCTATTAATTCTATAATTTCAGCTCCCAGTCTTCCTGGCTACTCTTGGAATGCCTTTCTAGGAAAGTTTATGTTATTGGAAATCCTCTACTTCCTTTCTTAAAATTAATCATTTCCACAGACTTTCTTCTGCCATTTTTTCCTGTTGCTTTTGCTCCCCAACACAGCCAACTTCAGTCTGTGACTACATTTGCTCACAGTATCTCTCTTACCACCTCTTTGTTGTACCAGCTTTTGAAATGTTAAGCTTCTCTGAACAGGAATCCTCTTTTTCATTTTAGAAAGTGTCCTGTTCACTGATTATGCTGTCTGAATTGGCATGAGACACTTTTGACTACCACTTTTGAAAACAACTTTGATTAGTCCCTTGTGTAATCTTAATAAAATTCCCAAAATCCTTAACAGTTGTTAATTTCACATGGCAGGAGGACATGAATAAAGATGTGGATTTGTTCAGCTGCTGTCCAGATGGTTTTACTACAGATGTTTTGCAGTGGTATTAATATGGGTTTTTTAAACAACATTTAAATGAAAGCCGGGTTTCCTCAGAACGTCTTCTGGACTCTTGAGATTATTTCAGATTCCCAAAAGCATTTGAGTATTCAGTAGACCAATCTTGAAATGCTGAAACATATAATTTCCTGATTTTAGATATAAAATCAACATTATATAGCTTTATTTCTCAGAAACTGAACCAAAGTAAAATCTCATCAAAATGAATTATCTTCGTTACTGATCCGTATTTTGTGTGTGGCTTTCAAACATGAAGACAGAATGCCCCAAGCTTTCCCAACTTTAACTTTTAAAAAACTGTATCCGCAAGGAGATAATAGGGTATTATTTCAGGAATATTATTTCAGCCTGACAAAACTAGAATTCTGTGGTACATTAAAAGGCTACAGACTTATTGCAGACTTGAACAGTCATAGATAACAAACTACTTCATCTAATGCTTATGCATGTAATTTAACATTTTGTGATATAACATATTTCCCCTTTTTCTTTGTAGTTTATATTTGTTTAAACTAGGAATAGCTCCTCAGATCCAGGACTTGCTGGGGAAAGTAGACTTTACAGGTACCTTTTCATCTTTCTTTGCAATATTTTCTTGTTGATGATTCCCCCGCCCCCGCCTTTATAGCATCTTCTAATAACACTGTATTTGTGTAACAATTTTTTTGTACTCCCCCAGCATTCTCAGTATTCCTGTGCTCAAGTGGGTGTAGAGAAGTTATGTAAAGAATGTGCTGTACTTCATTAAAATAGGCTAGGTAACAAATCCTTGTGTTGTCTGAGCTGCAGTTTTTCTCAGAAAGGAGGAGAAGACCAAGGAAAAATGAAGTTGTAATGATGTTAAGATCCACACATTACCTCCCTCGGTGCACATCTATCTTATGCATGTTTTTGTTTTGTAATAAATCCTAAACAGTTTTGTTCATGTAACTTTTCAATCTTCTTTTCCTTACCCTTTTTTAATTAGAGGAAGAAATCAGTAACATGCGGAAGGAGTTGGAGAAGTATGGTATACAGATGCCGTTATTTCATAAAATTGGAGGTATACTAGCCAGTGAACTTTCAGTGGATGAAGCAGCATGTAAGTTTTCCTAATCAGAGTGTTAGAAACAAAGATTCTGAATTGTTATTAAAATGTGTCTGAAAGGTTCCTTTAATTTCAAACATAATCTGAAAACCAGTTTACCCAAGTTAAGCAATCTCCCTTTTTAAATCTTGTAATCTGAAGTATGCAAAAAACTTCGTATGCAAAACACTTCCCCTCTGAACTTCAACGAAACAGATATATAACTCAGAGGCTCCCAGTTTTCTTGGTTCACAGTTCCCTTAGTGTTTCAGTAATTTTTTCATGACTCCCCTAAACCAAAGAAATAGCCAGCCATTCCATTGACTTAGTAGTTAAGTCTGAACAACTTAATAATTTTTTAGGAATTGATTCTGAGTGGGACAACTGTTGGAGCATCCATCCACACTTTTTAAGATTGTAGATTTGCTGTCATGTGCTATCAAGTTGGCTCAAGTTATGGTTACCATATGAATGAGAGGTCTCCAAGAGAGCCTAGCAGGCCAGGTCTTGCAGACTCCAGTCTGTGGCTTTCTTTATTGAGTAAATCCATCTGTAATGGTTGTTGCTGTTGTTGTGTGCTTTGAAGTCATTTTCAACTTTGGTCACTTAAAGGTGAACCTATCTCAGGGTTTTCTTGGCAAGAGCTTTTCAGACAATTGCTGAATTTGGGCATCCTCTGGGGCTGAGAGAATGTACCTGCTCAAGGTCACTTGGTTAGTTTCCATAGATGAGTGGATATACAAACCCTGCTCTCAAGAGTCATAATCCAGTGCTCAGAACACTACACCATGCAGGCTCTCCATCTGTAATGAAGTATTCCCTTTTCCCTACTACCTGCTGATGGTAGGAATCGCTTCTTTTTTCTACTGACCTACTGATGGGCTTTTTGGCCATCCTGATAGCTTTATAACTCTTCTCTAGCACCACATTTGGCATTACACTTATCCTTAACAGAAGAAGAAGGAGAATGTGCAAGGAGGAGAAGAGGAGGAGGAGGAGGGTGGCAGGAGTGATACAGAGATCTACAGGATATATTAGTGGGATTCATAATATTAAAATGCTGAAAAAAAACTGACATCATTCCTCCTCTTCCTCTTCATCCATTAATGCAGAAGTATCTCAGATGAGTGCACTGAAAACTATAGCATCTGGATGCTAACCCCAATCCATGCTAACGCCAAAATAACCCGAATCTATGTTAACCTCCCTATTCTTCCTCATCAATCCATACCATACAGAGGTTTCCCAGATAAGTGTACTGAAAACCTTAACACTGGATGTTATGGTTAACCTCAATCCATGTTAAACCTAAAATATTTGAAATGGAAGTCCCCCTCTCCTTTCATACCATCCATACCTCCTCTTCCTTCCTAGTCCATTTAAACAGGGGATGTGATTCTGTCCCCCTCCCATACTTCTGTATAGATGGACTAGTGTGAAGGAGGATGACAAAAAAGGGGTGGGGGGAACTTTACCATTACAACTCCTGAGCTCCCTTTGCTGAGGGCACAGTTTTCCTTTTGCTGCTCCTTTGAAATAAAAATAAAAATTTTTAATTGCTTCAATTTAACCACTGCTCCTTTTCACAGCCACTACTCCTGCTCCCCATGAGTATGGACCCCAGCATGGGGGCAGAAATGCCTGTTCTGTATTACTCTTGAATGTTCAAAACACTTAACAAATATTACTTGGCTGATGATTCTGTAACCACCTTCTACAGTATTTTCTGCCTTATTTGTAGATGGAAGTCCAAAGCAGAGCCTGGAATCCTGTTATTGGATTACGCTGGTGTAAAACTCTATCATACTTGCAGGAAGCACTTTTTGGAGCAGTGTGTAGTGGCAGCAGGGAGGTGGCTAGAGGAAACTGTTATCTTGGGTCCTGAGTAGCTTGGGAGCTGATAGAGAAGCTTTCTGTCCCAACAGAGAGAGAATAAAAATGTAACATGTAGTCAAAATTAGATGTGGGAGCCTTGTCCAAGATCAGGACCATAGTGAGGTGGGGGAGAAGAGGGTTAAAGCCCACTATTCCTTAGGCTAGGGTCAACATCTGGATTGGGTCTTGTGCACTTATTGCAGAGTAGGAGAAAAAAGGTAATTTTTATTAGGTACATCTTTAAAGTATCATTTTTAGAGTGTTGTTTTTCAATATACATGGTTGTGTGCCTTCAAATCATTCCTGCTTATGGCAACCCTAAGGCAAACTTATCATGGGGTTTTCTTGACAAGATATATTCAGAGAGGGGTTGCTCTTGTCCACTGGGAGTGTGAGTGAAAGAGTGTGACTTGCTCAAGGTCACCCAGTGGGTTTCAGTGGCCAAATTGGGATTAATTCTGCTCACTTGGGAGGTAATGATATGGGAAATCTTAATTCAAATAAGCAACACCCTAACAAAAAATACTGGACTTGTACTCTTTTCAGTGCACGCAGCAGTAATTGCAATTAATGAAGCTATAGAAAAGGGAGTTGCAGATCAAACTGTCAAAACACTCAAAAATCCAAATGCCATGTTGGTTAGTGTGGATGATGATCTTGCCCAAGCGTATCAGAAGGAACTTTCAGAAGCTAAGAGGAGAAAAGAAGAGAATGCAAGGCTAAAGGTACACAAATGGCTAATTGCATGTAACTAGCAGTGAATGCCAGTTAAGTTTTACATTATTGTTCTTTATGTGTAAAAGTAAGGCAAAGGTACATAGCAGCACTATAACAGGAATGCGGCAATGATTCAGAATGATAACTACCGTCAGTTTATTGAAGACCCTATAATAAAGGTTGCTATGCTCTGTTCACAACCAGTGCTGAAATTTAATACAGTAGCCCCTCCACATTTGTGAGTTTGGCCTTCACAAATTTGATTATTCGTAAGGCATGTGCTTGCCTCCCCTCTATTTTTCTCCTCCCATCTCTTGCATTGGTCACCCCAGGCTTGGGAGGCTTGTGCTTAAAATGAACTTTTTTTCCCTTTTGGGTGGGCAAAGTCCCCTCCCATTGCTAAAGGTGTGGTCTCTCTGCCATGTGGTTGTGCATTCTGTTGTGTGCTGGCTGCTAATTGGTCAGGTGCTTCTTTCTCAAGATGGCAACTGGAACTCCCCGCTTCTCTGTCTAAAGGGAAAGTACTGGTATGCCTTTCAGGTTGTCTCCCGCCACCCAATGCTGGGGCCAAAGGCAGAGAAATGGAAGAGGGAAGCTCCAGAGGGGAATCACGGTGTGGAGGAGAGTTATTCACAGTTTTTCCACTTTTGTGAGAGTTCTGTGCCCTAAACCCTTGCAGATGTGGAGGAGCTACTGTATTTGTTTGAACACAATATCAATAACTTAGAATCTATCTATCAATAACTTAGAATATGAAATACGTTTCATTTTACATTCTTGCTTGAAAAGAGTGGGAGTTAGCACAGGGCAGACAAAATGCTGTTTTGTGTTTTTATGGTGGTTCTAAATCTCCAGGCTTGTGAAATTTTTCAGTGCCAAGTTGATTGTTGCTAGAAATGCGTTTGTTCTTGCAAATCTCTAGTTAACTCAGTGTAAATCATTTTATGACATTAGGGCCAGCAACGTTCCTCAATGAGAAAATGTTCAGTAATCAATCCACATTTTAAGAATGTAAGACGAATGTGCAATAGGTCACTCTGGTTTCAGTACAACAGTGCAAAAGGTTATTTGTTTTACTGCTTTGGAGATAATAAACTGCTGAGCAGATGTATATATTAGATAACAGATGCTTGTCATGTGTTAACTGCCTTTTTTGCTGCCAGGATGTTTGTCCTGATTGTTTATGGCTGCTGTTAGTCATACACATGTCGCAAAAGCATGAGTACTGTCTTCCACATATCTGAGCAAGTGCATTGCAGTCCACAAAAACTTTTAATAATACATTTGTTAGTCTTAAAGGTGCCACAAAATTCTTTGTCCTTAAAATATTATATTTTTTAAAAAATATGTTATAGGTAAGCAAGTCAAAATTTGCAAATACCAACCCTTAAAAATAAAGAAGCACAGCAGTTTGTCTTGTAGGAGTGATATTGCTGCAGCGTTGAGAGCGTTTCTTTAAGAAAAGACAACAAAGTAAATTGAACTACTATTTTTGTAGTTTAATTTCATCAAGTTGTCATTGTGGTTGTTTTTAATTATAATTATTTTCCTGAAATTTGATTTCCCTACTGAATTTTTGTGTGTGCATGTGTGTTTGAAGATGCCATCTATACCTTGAAATCTGCAGTGGCATCCTGGAGGAAAAATTGCCTTTGTTTAATAAATTGTATTTTTGTTATTAGAATGGCTCGATTTTAGAGGAAGAAAGAGATGTATATGAAGAGTTACTGACACAAGCTGAGATCCAGGGAAACATCAATAAGGTCAACAGTGAGTAATCTTACTTAATATGAATTCAAAAGTTTTCTGAAATTTGAGAGTTGTATACTTAGGGCTAATTCTAGGAAAAAATGCCAGTATGTTCACTGAATCTTTTTTGACTCTTTAATTTTTAAAACTGGTAAATGTTGCTGCTTCTGCGATGCATTGAATTCTCTGGGACATTTCTTGCTGTTTCATGACTAAATTTGGATGATGCTGTGCTTTTTCTTTGGCCTTTGCATTCTTGATAACAGCAGACTTGATGTTTGATTCCAACCTACTTTAACTGCTTTTTTCCTCCTCTTCTGCTGGCTGCAAAATACTGTAAATTTTGACCCCTCTTTTACATGCTGTATTTTAGCCCTAAACCCTTGGAATCAAGAAAGTGTCAGTTCTGATGCATCGTTTCATGCTGATGTAAAAGGATTTGATAAAGATTCCTTGAAAAACTGTATTTGAAAGAAGGAGAAGAGAGAAACTCATTCAATATATTTTGCTGTCTATAAGCGTTGTTTTCCTTTCAGTTCACATAGCTTTAGCCCAAGTGAACAAGGCTATTGACATGCAAGATGAAGTAGCACTGATGGCAGGATTGAACAACCCTGCTCTGAGCCTTTTGGAAGTTCTGCAGCAAAATTCCACATGGTACCTAGTACAGTTATTTGATTTTAAAGAGCAGAAAACACAGGTAACTGAGCACAACGTGCTAGTGTGACACTTCAGTTTGCCTTAAACCCCTTTAGTTTTAAAATATGACTGCAGTATGATCTGTGACCCTCTTAGGAATAGGGGAGAGAGGCTTGGAAAATATTCTCTCTCTCTCTCTGTGTGTATATGTGTATATATATATATATATATATGTATATATATATTCTACAGCAATGTATAGTATACTTTTCATTTTGATTAGCCAAAATACATTGTATAAAGTGCTATAACTACATACAAGCAGAATAGTGGGGAAAATATATGTAAGATCGAGTGGTATACTTATGTCCGGACTAGTGATTTCTCTGTGCATTGGGAATGAGGGGAAGAAGGAAACTCAGTTCCTTGGGAACTGGAAAAAAACCCTGCTCTGGCAGAATAGAAAATCTTCTGGAGCAAGTTTTGGATATCATGGAACGTTGCAGCAGGAAGATAATGGGAAGAACGCCCTGATTTCACTGGTGTTGTATATGGAAGTCCTTCACTGGACACGTAGGTATGTTGTTAGAGATTTTGGCCTTTAAATTTTAGTTTGAAAAAGTCTGTCTTTGGAGACTGACAGAGCTGCCTGCCCAAAAACTTTTGCTTGGGAGAATTGCATGTTTACTAGTTAAACGTGGGATAATAGTTCTGTACAGAACATTACACTTTTGATGTCCTTAGAGATGGCTTTCAGCCAGCAATTTCAAGTGTGTCACAGTACTCATTTGCCCCTTAATTAAAAAGTATAATGAAACATCTTTTTCCTAATCTGTTAGATAGCAGGGGTTCCAATTATGCTCGACAAAAGTGAGATACAGAATGAAGTTAGTGTTGCCAATGAGGAAGCAGACTCTCACAAATTTAGTGAGTAAATTGTTGATTTTTACTTGTAATTTCACTCCCTGGTTAACCTTGTCATAGCATAGTTATCATTCCTAAAATCATGGTTTTTTTAAAAAAAAAAACTATGTGCAAAGTGTTGTGTCTTGTGACTTTTGTTTAGTTGTCACCATGCCAAGTCACAAATTGGGTTCGTTGTTTCCTCCTGCTTTCCCTGTGGCGTTCATACCCAGTTTCATTCAGTGTATTAAATATACTGTATTGTCTTCAAAACTGAAAATAATCATACTTGGCTGACATAATTTGTCTATCAGTCTTGTTTTGCACTTTAGCAACAAGCAGTTTGGAAACATCAAATGCTTCTAACGTTGATGTAATATTATTATTAACTAGCAGATATGCACAGCCTGTAGTTTACATTTTGTATGTACATGCCTTCACGTTACTTGTCAAATTATGGTGACTCCATGAATTTTGTGAGGTTTTCTTTGGCAAGGAATACTTTAGTGTTTCAGAAAAGGAACTGGTACATTTAAGAGGGTTCTAAATTTGCAGCCACATTTCTATCATTTGCTATTCTTCAATTCCTGAAAAATTAAAACTCATTCTCTCACATAGTAAGCTTGAAACACACTTTTACTTCATGCTTTTGGTGTCTTAGCTTAATGGCAACTTATCCTCTATCATTTTGCTTGGATCCATCAGTCTAACAGCTCTTTGCTTGCTGTGTATGCACAGAAAATCCAGCATGAACATAGTGTATGTTTTGCTTATGTTGCATCTACCTATGTAATATCAGGGCCTCTATTTTGATATGCAGTTTTAAGAAGTGTTGTTATCCTTGCTTCACTTCACTTCACTTTGAATGCTTATATTTGTGAAAGTATTGTCTGTAAAAGTAGAAAAGTTATTTCTCTAAATATAGGGCAGTACTTTGCCTTCTTAAATGAATGATTATCAGGTGTTCTGATCCAGCAGGTCCTTGTGTGCATGGAGCAGTCCAGTGCACAAGCGAAGCTCCCATGTGAAGAAAGATTTCCCAGTTTGTTCTGTTTTCTTGCACAGGTTCATACACACATTGAACAATTTTGTAAGACCATCTGTATGTCAGTACGCTACGTGTCAAAGAGTCGGTGGGGGTGTTTTTGTGTTTAATTTGGGTGTGAGAAGCAAAAGGTGTATCTCTCCTTTATAGTGAATGTGGCATTGAAAGCATCTAATCCTCTAGCAGTCAAGTGAAAACATGTTCACAGCATATATCCAAGGGCTTTTCTCTTTACTTTCTTGTCATATTTGCCCATTTGTACTTACTGCCTCTTTCCTTTTAAATTAAAAGACACATAATTAATTTTAAAAAGGCAGTAAATTAAATTTTAAGTACATGTTTTGTAGTATTGTAAACACATTTGCTGGATGGATAATTTAGGCTTTTTTACAGGATTTTCTCATTGGTAGCTTGAAGGTGCTACTTGTGTCTGAAGCATGTTTCACTTGACTTGGAAATGGCTACAGGCAATCTTTGGCAGTGGTATTATAAAAGGTTATCAGGTGCATAGCATTAAATAGAACAGATTAACAAGGACTACTGATGTTATTTTTCCTCTGGCCTCTAGAGCTTATTGCAGTTGACAATATTAATATTGCAATTCGTAACTGTGACCCGAATAAGACAGTTGCTGCTCTGATGAAACCTGAGGCCCAGTTGTGTGAAGTTTACCCATCTGCTGCTACTGTGTATCAGACTGAACTCTTCAATCTTCAGCAACAGAATGCTGTGGTAAGAAGGCAATCAGTTGAACAGATACTTGAAGCTTCATTATTTAAAAATTAAATGTTGTAAATCGATGTTATTACGGTTTCCTACCCACAGAGGTAGACTCTGTCCTACTTTGGTGCTGCTTGTGTGGTATAAGCATATCCTTATGGCTTCCAAAAAGTTTTAATACAGCTGTATTTGCAGAAGGGTCAACAGTATTTGGTATTAACATTTACAGACAGGTACCTCCCACCTTATGGAAATGAGAGAGAAATACAGAATTTTTGTAACAAATGTACAAACCAATTTGTATCTGTGATCCATGATTATTAAAGGGGGCAGAAGAATAGCAGAGGCTTCTAATTTTTGTAGTTAGAATAGTTGTTGTTGTTAAAACATCACTGTTTTCATGATCAGGCATACTTAACCTGACCATTTTCTATTAATCCATGAAAATGGGGATTAAAAAAGGGAAAATGGTCTTTTCCTCAGATTCATTAGACAGCCCTGCCATTGCCCAAATCACTTATATCATGCATGAGCAACCTGCAGGTTGCTTGTATCCACCAGTGGTCTTTTTTGTGGCCCACTGAGTACCTCTCATCCTCTTGATATTCACAACAGTACCAATTTTTGCTGCAGTGTTTACTGCTATGGTGCAGAAAAACCTACCTTTATCACTATAGTTTATCAGGATGACAGTGGGTGCTACCAGGATTATTACCAATAAATAACATTTCCTGGTTCCTGATACCCTGTGAGGGCTGTTGCTGCTGACTCTTATTTTGCCTTCTGAGTCAACATGCCAGACATTAGAGCTCAGAGGGCAATATGGTTACAGGTCTCAGCTGCCCCCTGTGTGTGAATCTTGTTGGAAGGAAACAGGACACTTTGAAAGTCATCCTTCATCCTAAGGGATTTTTTCTCTTATCTGACTTAAAAAACTAGGAGTCAGGTGGAGGTGAATGAGAAAATATAACCTGCGAAAGCGCTGGTTTAGTCAATGTTCATGCTTTGTTGTCAAAAGTTTTTTAGAATTCTGGCATACCATCCTGGTGGGTACAGATCAATTATTTCTGTTAAGCTTTTCCTGCAAGCAAGGATGGGTAAACAAACCCGGGACTTTTTCCCTTATGGTTTGTTTAGGTGACATCCAAGCTAGATTCTTTGGCTTGTATTCTTAACAAGACAGAATCGTGAACCATGGCTTGTTCTTGTATCTTGGTTGTGGTTTGTTGGGAGAGCAAAAAGTAAAAGAACCTGGTTTAGATGTCACACACTAATGTCCTTATTACACAGTGCTGTTGTTCTGGCTTACACCACTCAGAAGCTGCTTCAGCTGTACTTGCAACAATAGCTGATCATCGGTGCTGTATATCACAGCCTTGTCACATTTGCACTGTCGTAATATGATTTGCGGGGTGTGTGTGTCTGTATTAAGGACATTATCACCACCTCATTTGCACTGAGCTTTGTGATTGCTTCAGTGTGTGTGTGCGTGTGTTTATAACAGCATAGCTGTAATAACCCTTGTGTGATCAGGGGTGACCGAACAAGTAATGAAACACACAAACAGAGCATGTAATGGGTAAAGAAAGGTCACAACTTTATTGGCTGTAGGGTATACAGGGTTGACATAAGCATGGATATGGGTCCGGGCATTGACCAACCCATCTGTTGACCGATGAGCCCTCCTCATCCTGCCCAGGGCCAAATGACCTGCCCTCTGGACAAGGCCCCCTCATGGCACTAGGAGGTGCATGCTACTTGCCCACCCGAGCTGGGCAAATTCGCCACACACTGCACCCCCTGGCCCCAACTGGGAACCCAACTGTTCCCTTGCATGTGGCAAAGGCACCAACTGTCCTGGATCCATTGGCCGTGTGACTGCTAAACAAAGTTGTGACAGAAGATAAAGCATTAACCAAAGACATGTAAGAAAAACCAGCAAGAAAGGGTGGATGGGCCAGGATGCTGCCGATGGAAAACCAGCGAGCAGCTGGGGCCAGCCCGGCTAAGTACCCCATGAGAGGACCTGAGTGAAGTCCACATGCCTTCACTCAGGCCCGCTTCACTAGCCAATGAGTTCAAAGCGGGCATTTTGAACCCATTGGCTAGTTGGCCAACAAAAGGGGGGAAATTCGCGCATGCGCAGATGTGCACGTCTGAAAAAATGGCGGGCAGCGGTGACAGACAGTGCTGCAGGAGACTCGCCCCATCGCCCCAATTCACAAATGTGCCGAGCAGTAAGTCGTTCAGCCCTATTATGGCACAGCATCACTGCGGTACATCCATCGCTGCCTAAATCTCATCATGAGAGATGGCACAGGAAGAGAAACTACCCTCGCCCCCATTTTTCTTGATTTTCTCCTGTGGGAAAAAAAGTGCTTATCACACTAATCAGATGTTTCAGATTGTCCTGTTCAAAACTTTTTCATTCATACTCATTAAGCTGTAATAACACTATTACAGCGTACCAGCATTACAGTGCACCCATCACCACCCAGACCTCACATTGTGAGAATGACACAGGAAGAGAAATGGACCACACTATCGCCCACCATTTTTTATGTCTTTCTCCTGTGAAAAACAAAAGTATCATACTAGTCAGTTGTTTCAGATTGTCTTATTCAAAAACCGCTTCGTTTATACTTGCTAAGCTGTAATAAAGCTATTATGGTATTATGTCACAGTGTTATTATGATATTATCTTTAAAAAATCATTTTAAAAAAATAATGTTATGCTGGCAACACTGAAGTGTGTGGTACCGCAGGAAAGCAATGCAGAAATCTTTGGAAGAGACCCCCATGCAGCAAAGCCATCTGAATAGTGACTTCCGGGATCACAGAGTTATTGTACTATACAGCAAACCACTTATACATTTTTTAAAAAATAGAGGAAAAAATCTGAAAAAGATTTCAAGAACACAGACCAAAGAAAACACAGCTATTATCTTTGGAAGTTTTGTCTTCCCTGCCCAAGAACTGGAAGTAGTCTGAGAATTCCCTGCTGAAGATTTGCCAAGGGAGCGGCAACCAGACTATACCCACACTACAGTTGTTTTCTTAGTGAAGTGGAATAAGACATCCTCACTCAGATTTCCTATAGAATCATAATGGAAAAAAGGATCATTAAAAGATTACAGTATTTTCAGCATGAAAATAATGATATTCCCAGTGGCTATACAGCAAAACAGCAGTGGGAGAACTGCAATGCCATGTGATAAGACTGAGACAAAAGCTGGGCCAAAACACTGCTACAGTGGCCCAATGGCATGGTGTGATAGGGATCTAAGGAAATGCAGTCAGAGATCCCTGGCCCGTTTATCTGCTCCTACTGGAAGAAGAATCCAAGCACCAGCATACTTGTTCATTCACAATAAGTCAGGATTCTAAAGAATTCTGGATCATCATGAGATTTGAATGTGAGCAGTGCCTTGTTGTTGGACCAAAATGTGGAAGTTGTTTCATACCAAAATTAAAGTATACTGGGTAGGCTGAGGTCATGAGTAAGCTAGTAATCCTTTTTTCAATCTTCTTTACTTAACGTTTGAGTTTGGCATCTTAATTTTTAAAGGTAAACTGCAAGTTCATTTTGATTTGGTGGTGCTTAATTTTGTTGCTAATAAGAGTATATTCTTACAGAACTACTTGGCTCATGATGAACTATCTATTGCTGTTGAAATGCTGTCTGCAGTGGTGTTGCTAAACCAAGCTCTGGATAGTAAGAACACAGTGGAAACAAAGACACATCTCAGCAACCCGTCCATTGGTTTTAATAACCTGGAAGAAGAGAACTTGCAACGGTAAAACAAAAACAGAAAAAAACCCCACATTTGATGTTTTTCTGTGAGGCAGGGATTGCCACTTCCATATATGAAATACGTTCTGGAAATTAAAGGAATCCTAAATTATAAAATAAAAGTTAGAAAATGATGCATGCCTGTTTCTATTTGTTTATGTAGCTGAATGAGTCCTGCAATGTATTGAGGTTTTTTTCCTACTTAGTGTGCATTATAGTCTCTTTTTAACTAGTGAAAACAAGTCTATTGTTGAATCCTTAAATAATTTTGAAATACATAATAGTGATGATGTGTAATTACCTCCCTACAGTTATGCTGACACCCTGATGTCTATTAAGTTAGAAGCGTCATCTCAAGGACAAGAATATTTAAGCTGGAATGATATCCAGAACTGTATTGACATGGTTAATACCCAAATTCGAGAGGAAAATGATAGTAAGTGTTTCATTTACAAAATACATCCAGTGCTGTGAGCAAATGAAAAAAAAACATGTATTCAGTGAATGGCATTCATTTATTCATTGATGCTCAATATTGGATTCACTCAAAAATATTCTACACTGTTAAAATGGCAAGGTTTAAGCACCATTAATACACAAAGAGCTGTAGATAATGGAAAAATGTGTCTCTTTTTCTTCCATCCAACTGTTTGGAAAGGAACCTGAAAAGAAGAGAGTTCCCATGGGATTGCAGAGATTGCACCACGGCTCCTGTCTACAGTTTCTCAAAACAGAATCATTGACAGTGACATGGTGGCTTCCATGTCAATGGGGTGGTGAATCCACTCTGGGTTCTAGTCAGGATTTTAAAGAAGCCATCCAGGGTGCTGAACCCTGTCCCTAAAACAAGTTCAGTACCATCATGTAAAGTTAAGACTAAAGTTAAGATTCACTATCCCACAGACATTGAAACAACCAACCACCACTGACTATTGGCAGAAAGAATTATTGGCAAATGTGTTCTTTGTTAATTATCAGCATGCATTCTATGTTGTGCCTTTGCAAAAGCCTGGAATACCTGAACTGACCAGTAACAATACAAATTACAATGCTACTAACATTTCTTTGCAGCCTGGCTCATCTTTTCTCAAGGCATTATCAACGGACAAAGTTGCAGAACTCAGATAGGGAACAGGATGTTCTGCAAATAACTGGAGAGGCAATACCAAGGCAGAAGGATCTAACATTTTTTTCAGTGTATTTCACCCACTTCTGCTTCGATGGTGCTACTTTAAGAGAAGCTGCTGCCAAACATTTTACTCATGCCCCCGAGCAGGTCATTCTTATGCAGAGATTTTCAATTATGATGGGAAATTCTGTCTGTCAGTAAAAGCCTGGAACTCCAATTGAGGGAGTAATCTTGAATGTTTGTGCAAAGAGCTCAGTTGCACATTACATTTTACTCTGAATGTCATAATATATTAACTTCCATCCTCATTCTTTTGTGATTAGGGATTGTAGCAATTGGGCATATTAATGAGGCCATTGATGTGGGAGATCCCAGAAGAACCGTGGAAGCACTGCTTCTTCCTACAGCAAAACTCCATGGTGTGAAGGAAGAAAATGCATGGCATTATCAACAGGTCTTGAGGAATGCAAAAGCAATCAAATGCCAGGTAAAGGTTTTTTCACTGCCTTTTTTCTTCCCCTGAAAAATATCAGATGTCAGAGTTTCCTGTAATCAGCTGTCCTGTCTTGTTCTGTTCTGTGGGTATATGTAATAACGTTATTTACCATTGTTTTCTACATAGTGAAAGAAAACACTTTTCCACAGTTGTTGACTCACTTAGTGCCACCTATTTCAAGTATTTATAATTAGCTTTGCAGTTTTTAGTTTGCTGCTTTGTTGGTGGGAATACAAGAGATAGACTTTCTGCACTGCAACAAGCAAATTGTAATATTGAAGCTTCTTCCAAGAAATGTCTAGATGAATATTTCCCATAATATGCAAATATGAAGAGAAAGCATGAATATTCATATATGTCTTAGAAACTGTTGGCCTCTCCATACATGAGTGCTTTCTTTATGTTCGCTTTTTTAAAAAATCAATAATTTTCATGTGTCTGAGATTTAAGTTATTTTCCAGTATGGATGATCCTCTCTGTATAGAAAGAAACAGCACATGGTCTAACATTTTATTTATTTATTTACTTCATATATGCCTTTAAAGTAAATAAGTAAATAATATGTTATAACATAGGACTTAGGGCAACTTGCAACAATGAAACATAGTACAGTTAAAAAACAAATGATTAAAAAGGTTTTTTAAAAAAATTAAATGTTCCTACTAAAACACCACAAATTTAAAACTATGGAAAAGAATTTGAAAACATAGCAATGAGAATAAAAATGCAGCACGTACACACATTTAAAGATACTTTTGCAAAACCAGGTAATCTCCAAAAGCCTGGTTAAATACAAGATCTTTACCTGTTTTCTGCATAAAGTTTTTTTTCCTTTTTGCTGGCAGGCAAAGACTTTAAAGATCTTTAAAAGATCACAGTGTGCAAATAAAAACCACCCCCCTTCCAAAAGGATCGGACTTTGCTACACCCCCAAAGGAGCACCACCACCTCTTTGTTGTCACCTCCCTTGTAACCCTGTAGCGACTGATGTACTGCCTCTGACAGTCAGCTTATATCGCTTTGCAAGAAGGCAACAGGAAGTAGTTTGACTGGTTAGCCAGCAGCTGTCTCAGCACCTGGGGCCGAGCCCTGAAAGCAGTGGATATCTGTCAGGCAAGCAGGCAGGCAGCAGTCTGCAGAAGAGAGAGGCAGTCACTGGTGGCAGCGAGCAATCAAGTGGCAACTAGGTGGCAACAAAGGAACTGTCAGTGCTGTCAAGGGTTAGCGGCAGTGTTGATGTCTTTCACATTATTCTGTGGCAGACTCCTTACCATTGGTTACGCTGCCTATGGCTGATGGGAACTGTAGACAAAAAGTATGTGGAGGCCTACACTGGCCTGCCCCTTGTTTAGTGACTTCGGGTTCTGTCAGCCTATAGGATCTTTTGTAAGGATTCAACAAACTTCCCCAGATTTGGGCTCTGTAAATGAAATCGTTCCAGTCATCATGCTACGTGATAAAAGCACAGTCAATAAAACATGTGGTGTGTGAGAGGTTTTTATTGCACAATTCTGGAAAAAGGAATGGGTCCTATATTACTGCCCTGTGAGATAATAACAAATTCACAGTGATATTGTTTTTCATTTTGCTGGATAATTCTAAATTTTTCACTTTGTGTAGGTGCCGCTCTTTAAAGTAATTTTTGTAAAGTTCATTTAGCAATGCAGTTCATGGGAAGTGACCACAAGGAGTAACAGTCATGCTGTTCATCTCTCCATACTAAATAGAGGATACCTTTGCACACTTAATAAATCTAGACATCATAGTACAGTGTAAAGACGCAACCAAAGACCTGTGTGGTATGTGAGGGGTATTTACTGATTGATTTTGCATAACCGCAAAATTTCCATACATATTAACCTTTCAGATACATTGAATGAACTCTGAAGTAATTTAAAACAGCCCTTACTATCAGGGAGAAATTCTATATTTAAAAATTTCTTTTTCATTCTCTATTACCACAAAGTTGTACTAGAACCAAAATATGTTCACAGAGTAACAAAGCCTGTGGTCCATAACTTGTCATCCCTTTAATTAAAATCTGCTCTCCACACAATTAAAGCTTACAACCGTAAAATACATATACAAGTAAATTCATATTCTTTGAGTTCTACTGTTATAAAAATAGAAATCTTAAATAATATATCTTATGAATAAATTACATATATACAATTGTGTCATACATCACAAGAGAGAATGCGGTCATGTTTGTTCTTCCTGGATTGCTTTAACTGTGGTGAGATAAACTGTGTTATTATTCTTGTGGATTTTGGACATGAGGAAGTAAAGGAATGGATCAAGACAACTGTTCAGGCTGCTTAAACATAAAGCAATGAGATAAAAGACATACAAACTGTCTTTGGAATTATAGTAGTAATTCATATGATGAGCAATCAGTAGGATATTGCTGGGAGTGAAGCAAACAGCAAAAATGCTAAGGATAAGCAGACTGACTTTGATGTACCAGAACCACTTCAGATTGTAAACTTTGAGTGTTTGAATAATTGAAACATAACAAAAAATAACAATGCAAAGAGGAATCAGGAATCCAACTACTGCTAGAAAAATGAAGTAATAGTGTTGAATGTGTGCCCAGGTTTCACAGCTGTTAGACACATCATGGCAGGTAGTAATATTTAGTTGGTCCAGATAATAGCTTTGCTTTGTTGTGATTAGAGGTATCATGTATAAGAAAACAACGGTCCATACTGTCCCACAGATGAATGTGGATAAGACTTTCTTAGGCAGATTTCTGTAAGTAAATGGATGAACAATGGCCACGTAGCGGCTGAGGCTGATGCAGGTGAGAAGTAGGGTAGAACAATACATGTTGCCATAAAAGATGACAGTCATGATCCGGCACATTGCTTCTCCAAATATCCAGTTATTGCCATTAAGGTGGTATGAAATTCTGAATGGCAGCATGATACAGAACAAGAAATCTGAAATGGCCAAGTTTGTGTAGAATATGGCAGTGCGGACAGATCTTATTCTGAAAAACAACATCCACAAAATGATGGTGTTTGATGGTACTCCTATTAAAACAACAGCTATGTATATAGCTGGTATTAGCTTCCTGCTCAAAGAGCTGGTAAAGTATTCCCTTGTGACATTGTTTATTTTCAAAGCTGAGATGTTGGAGTTCACTGAGATGCACTTGTTGTCTTTGTTCTGATTGTTCTTTCTGGCTCCCTCTATGGAAGAAGAAGGTATCTTCTCATATGCATCTTGTACAGTGCTGTGGAAAGTCTTACCAGGGGCTGAATTATTCCCTTGATAGCCCAGGGTGTTGTTGCTGTATTTTCTTTCTAAAAGTTGGGGAAAAAAAGATGGTAGTAGAAAGTTCAGCCTGAAACCAGAATCAGTTATTTTCCAAATGTATGGAGTTTTCCCTCTAAACTTTGTTCAGGACTTGCCATAAATTGGAAATGACCTGAAGGCACACAACAACAATAGTGTGGTATAATGGCTTGAGCATTGGACTTTGATTCTGGAGACCAGGATTCAAATCCCTGCTCAGCCATAGAAACCCACTGGGTGACCTTGGGTAAGTCACACTCTCTCGGCCTCAGAGGAAGGCAGTGTCACCCCCTCGAACAAATCTTACCAAGAAAATCCCATGATAGGTTACCAATGATAGGATTGCCGTAAGTTGGAAAATGGCGTAAAGACGCGCTACAAAAGGATGGTCCTGATCTAATCAAGAGCTAATTGATGAAGGGTCTATCTTAATCAGTCCTAGTACAGGCAATATTCTCCTGTATTCTATGAATGCTTCATTGCATTTATACGTTATCTTTCCTCAGAGCTGCTGAAGGTGAGGTAGGTTAAGTTGAGAGCAAGGGGTTTCCCAGAAAGTTTCATGACTGATTTTGGATTTGAACCCAGGTTCCTCCAGTCCTACTCTGACACTAAAACCATTTGAAGCATATGTTTGTAGCTAGCTGTCAGAAAAGGAGGAAATAGTAAAGAAGGAAAGTGTGAAACAGTTCAGTTCCCTAACAAATAATCATAAAATAAGTTTTTTCCTTCCTTTGTAATTCCTTTCAGAGAATGAAATGGAAATTAGGTTCCTTTGTGAGGCTTCTGAATCAGTTATTTAGATTTTGCACATTAGGCTTTATCAGTTTTGATCCTTTAATTACTACTGTATTCCTCACAAATCATTAATTCTGTACTTTAAAACCACCCTCTAAGACAGGAATCCCTGCAGACTGCACTCTGCAGGAATTAAATAAAATTTAAATAGAGCCAATATAAAGGTATTACTGAGACGGGTCATTTCACTATTCAGTTTTTGAGCTGTTTTGCTCATTCATATTTTTCATTAATGTTTTTCCCTTCTGTGTAGTACACTTGCGCTTACTGCAGAAATGAAATGACTTTAAAAAAGGGAAAAGAAAATCCAAAATATGGGTGTTTAAACAGTCCATGTTTCCGGACAAGTAAGGGCAGTGCAAGCAGGAAATGCAGGATAAACAATGGAGAAAGCTGGGCCATAGCCAGGAGCGTGACTACTTGTCTCCCAGGTCTTTGCTCCCACCAAGTCTATGAGAAGTGCCATGCCAGTTGATTCTGGACAGTTTGTATAGCAATTTGTATTTTAAAGTTGGGCAGATCTCCACAAACTAGTTCTTCCAAGACTCAAGGACAAGAGAGAAAACACTGTACATAGTACCTTGGCAGTGATGCTTCCTTGAATTTATGTGATTACTGAGTAAACAATGCCAATTCCAAAGAAGAAAAGAGAGAGTTTTTGAGGAAGTAGTCTGTGGCTGTAGTTGTTTTTGAATAATTTACTGTATATAGTTGTGTATACATCTAGAAATTTTGATCAGAAAATTGACCCCAAAAACCTGGGCCAACCTATCCATGGGTCAATTTAAGTACTGTACCCTTTTATCAAAAAAAAAGAAGAAGAAGAAGAAGAAGAAGAAAAAGAACCATCCCTTTCTCTGAGTAGAATGGTGACAAGCAAGAGCTTAGTCCATCCCAGAAGGACCTAAAAGAAGCACTGACCTCTTCTACTCTCTCTGCTGTAGTGCCACTTCTGGCCTTTTTGACTGCCTGGGTGGGAAAATGGTGGTGGTGGTGTCCATGGCTGGTGCTGGCACTTTCCTCTCTCCACAGAATGACCCTCGACTTATCTAAGGGTCTTATCAAAATCCATAATTTTGGTCCCAAAACCTGCCCTCAACTTATATGTTGGGTATATACAGTATATTTCCTTTCCTTTCATCAGTCCCATATATATTGTACTGAATTGCTTTTCATTGTTTATACAGAGCTTCCAGTTTGATTTGTATTAACACTTTGCACAGTATCAGGAAGTGGAAATACTTTTTTTTTTTTTGATTAGCAAATACAAACAGTTCTTAGACTGCCATTAGATGAATACTGGGCATTCTGCAGGAATGTTTTGCCAAAAACAGAAACTGCTCCTTCTTAATTTCTGGAGATCCTTACAACCAAAATATTGCAACTGTTTGGACTTTTCTTTCTTTGTTTCCCATACTGTGTGTAGAGGTGAATGTCACTAAATACTAGGGCAAGAATGTTTGCCAGCTAAGTGTTGCTAATAAAATCAAGCATTAAATATTGTTTTTCTCTCTCTATCAAGAGATAGTCACTGAGAAAAAACCCATCTTATTTGAGATTTTCTTTAACTGTTCTGCCTGTGTCTACTTTTAACTTGGTAACTACTTTCAAATTAAAAGCAGAAAAGTACTCAGACGTGAAACAGATGTCTTACCTTTGAGGCATAAGGAGGACATAACGAACAGCCCAGTTGTCAGTAAAACCAAAGTTCTCATTGTGGCAGTTATCAACTTCCAATTTTTAAATGAGCTTTCTAACTTAGTCCACTTGCTGTTGAAGAAGGGCTAGAAGCAACAGATATGCCTGCTGAACTCATCCTGTGTGTACTAGTTTTGGCAGTGGGGCAGGAGGATGAGCTGTTTTGTACTTCCTCTCATAGAGAGGGGTGTGACGCATTAGAATGCAGAACAGGAGTGGCTGCTTAAAGCCGCAAACCAACACAGAGAGAAATTTCTCTTCTCCAGGAAGACATTAACTCTTGAACTGTTATAAGCAGAGAAACAGATTGTGTGTTCAGTCTGTAGACGTTTCAAATAATTATTATGGAAAAGTTAAGACTGAAGTTATACAAAATTGGTTTAGGTATTGCAGAAGTGGTGTCTGATTCAGGATAAAATTCCATACATTGATCTTTAACAGTTTAATCATAGTGAGGACTTTCCCTTTGAAACTTAATTTGGTAACAACAGGCACAGTTTTTCATTCCTTTTTATAACTTTGGAAGGAGAAGTATATAGACACGAGAAATGTGACATTCCTTGCATGCTCAGCTGTGGATGCTGGATGCTGGAGTCCAACACATTTGTCAGTTAGAGAAGGCTGATTCAGGGCAATACATGACAAAAAGTTTTATCTGTTGAAAAGGTTTAAATTCATTGAGGAAATACATTGTAACAGATTGCCAGATTATAGATTAGTCAAATCTATTTCTTTCGTTAATATCTGCTCCCCACCCCATATACACATATATGTATTCCTAATAGTTGGAACCCATTAGTCCAGGTCCTACTTCTCGAGTGTTAGAAAAGAAATATGCTCTATCTTCTGTGTGACAAGCCTTCAGATATTTCATATAGTGACTCAGTTGTGATTCTTGTGTTTCTACTTTCCTCCTAATACTTATTTTTGAGTCTAAGTTTTGCAAAATAGATCTGTGCCTATATTTGCTTAGATTAGTAAACATTTTAGATATGTAAACATTGCAAGTTTTTTAATTGGCATGTTAAATTCTGTGTTTTTGTGTAAGAAGATGTTAGGGCTCGTCTTTCATTAGGGCTCTTCTGTCATTAAGACCAGAAGAGCGGGAGAATGAATTCTTGGCCAACATGGCAGATTGCTCTATTTTCTTCACTTAAGGAAGAGATGAGTTGCCCTGTTGAGTTATATCAGTGATCCAGTGAACCAAATATGGTGTACATAGCTTTTATTTTTTTTTTAAAAAAATTATTTTTAAATTCTTAGTGCAGTTTAACATGTCTTTGCTTTACTTAATTATTTTACTGTTTTAAACTGTGTAAACTTGTTTTAATACTTTCTGTAAGGTACCCTGAGGAAAAATGAACTGCTTCCTCATTTTCCAGATACAATAGGAATCCAACATATAAATATGTTAAAATAAACTCATTCACTCCCCCCCTCTCTCTTTCTCTCTTTCAGATTGTGTGTGTGTGTGTGTCAGAGTTCATAGTGGTTCAGTTGGGTAATGGTTCTGTTTGCACGTACACTTCCTTCTCATTGGGAAGATGTTGAAATTACCAACTAGCTTTCTTTTATGGTCACTGACTCATCCTCTGTGTATTCTTTATCTTATATGTTCTGTTAGGAATACATTCTAAATATTTCTGCAGTTGAATAAAATTAAACAAACCAAACAATCTCAGGGTTTTGTACGGGTTTAGAAACAGTACTAGATTAGAAGAGATGAGGTTAACCTTCCGTTCCTGGTTTCAAGGACAAAATACTAACTTGTTAGACTCTTATCAGACAAAACTATCAAAGTTTGAAAAAGTTAACTTTTTGACTATGACTCCTGGAATCCTCCAAACAACATGGTCATGAAAAAGTTAACATTGGACTATAATTCCCAGACTACTCCCCCCCCAGCCAAAATAGTTGGGTTTTTTTTACAACCCCCAGACTTTCTCAGCCATCATGGCTGTAGCTGGGGATTCTGAAAACTGTAGTCCAGAAACTTTTCCAAGATATCAGCCAGTATTACCCTGACTTGGATGCTCTAAGTCAGTGGTTCTCAACCTGTGGGTCCCCAGATGTTCGTGGACTTCAGCTCCCAGAAACCCCAGCCACTATGGTCAATGCTCAGGGCTTCTGGGAGCTGAAGTCCACAAACATCTGGGGACCCACAGGTTGAGAACCACTGCTCTAAGTGTAGAGAAGTTACAGAGTGAACCATGACACCAGCAGAACAGATAGTGCAAGGTTAAGTCAAAATAGTTCCAGATATATGAGACTGAATGTCCTGAGCATAAACTTAAACAGTAGATTAGCCTGTAGTCCCAACTTTTGAGAATTGTTTGGTAGCCATGGATGCTTTGACATGACTTAATTATGATAATTTTAAAAAAATTAACTGCATTTCTCTACCTTCACATGCAGGAATGTTGCGATGATTCATCACTCCTTTGGCTAGATGAGATACAGAAGGGGATAGATGATGCTAATAGAAACTTGGAAGATGCATCAAAATGTAAGCACTCATCTGTATCCTTACATATTACTGTTTGTATTTTTACAATGAGTGTGAGAATGATTCACTTCTAGTTTTGAGATGGTGACTGAAAGTTAATTTCATACAACAAATAGTGTGCATAAAATGGCTTTTAAGAGCAAAGCTTTTTTAGCGTGGGAACGCATCACCCAGCAGTAGAGGTATGCACCTCAAGATATTTCAGAACTCTTTGAGTGAATTTGTCCTCAGTGAACGAAATATTGACTCATTTTCCACCCTAGTAATACAGAGTTAGGGATGGATAATGACTCTGCAGCAGTCTCTACTGATGATGCAATACTAAATGACTAAAGAGAAGTCATGTGACATTTTAAAGTCCAGAGAAAGTTACTAATCAGCAAGAAACTATTAAAAGTGGGTATTTTGCAGCTGGATCTCAATTCTTTGAAACAGTACTGGGCAACATGTGGCCCCCAGATGTTGCGGAAGTGAAACTACCATCTGTTTTCATCATTGGCTTTGCTGCCTATGGAAGATGGGGACTGGTCCAACAACATCTTGGTGGTCAACATGTTTGCCAATCTTTATTTTAAACAACATGTGAACCACTGAGTTATTCCTGCTCAAGAATTTCACATATACTTATTTAAAGCAGGAATGGCTTGCTTTAAGTTAAAAATCTGTGCCATGTTCCCTCAACTCCTTTTATATTTAGTGTTGATATCAGTGGCCTCACAGTAGAATTATTCTGGAATACATTTCTGGAAGATTTTATCTTTCATTGGTAAGGAGGGTTGCTCCACTGCTTGAGGTCACATAGATGAAGATGGGACACAGCAGCAGTGTAAATCGACCACATAAGCCACAATACATAAAAGGGAAGGTTTCCCATTTAATATGATCTGTTTTCTCTGTTCTCATAATGATGTTAATAACAAAGTAATGAGAAGAGCAGTCAAAAGTGAAGAAGCATTCTTTAATAAATCACTTTTTTGAAATAAAATCAGGTTATTTTTTGTTCCCACTTTTGACAACCAGGCCTGAATACTTTGAGGAGAAAAGTAAGGGCTTGTTAACGCACACATACAATAGAGATGTTTTAAGCTGTGTGAGTAACAGTTTTGAGATAATAAGTGTAGCCTCTTTTTTGTTTGTTTGCAGGAGTTGTTTAGCAACTGTTAGCAATTTATTAGAGAATTCACAGTAATTCACAGAAAAGTTTTTAGGGAGAGAAAAATAGATCACCTGAAAAATGCTATGTATTAAACAAGTTGGAAGAAACCTCAAGTAGATATGGTGTGTGTTGAGTCAAATAACATCTATTAGTGGCATGGTATAACATCTGCAGAGAGCCAGTGTGATGTAGTGGTTTGAGCATTGGGCTACGACCCTTTGAATTCCCACTTAGCCAGGGGAACCCACTGGCTGACCTTGGGAAAGTCACACTCTCTCACACTCTCAGAGGAAGGCAAAGACAAACCCCTCTAAACAAATCCTGCCAAGGAAATCCCATGGTAGGTTCATGTTAGGGTTGCCATAAGTCCAAAATAATGTGAAGGCACACAACAACAACAGCAGCAACAGCAACAACATCTATAGTAGAACTTGTATAGTCATGATTGTGTAGAAATGGGTAGGATCAGATCTACTTTAAGGAACAAGATAGGCATGTAAATGAGAAGAAATAAATCTTTCCCTCTGTGGCTTATGTCCCTCCAAGTCCTTTTACACAAGTGTTTTTCTTTCATATAGTAGAAAACAGGTAGAAAAAAATGCTTATAAATAGAGACTAGGTGTAGGAGAACTGAGCTGCTACAATTCAAGCACCTCTTTTGCTAAATGGGAACTCAGACACCTTCTTCTTTTCTTTGTGTTATGCCAGATCAGGTTTTAAACACACTGGTTTGGCCTTTGAGTCTTAAGTCATTGTTAATGCCATTCTGCTTCCTACTTGGTATCATGCTTTTAGTACCACAGATGGATAATGTAGGATTTTTTAAAAACATATATATAATAGGCTGCAATGCAGATGCAAAGCAACAGCTGATGCTCATTAGGAGTGCATTTTGCTTATATAGCCTTGTACACCCACAAGCAGAGTAGTCTTAGAAGAGAGATTTCAGATTATGACTGCAAGCATTCAGAATGATGCTAAATATAGCAAGGAAGGGCAGTTGCATTTAGAAGGGTAGTCATAATTTTAAGCCTGAATTCTGTTGCTTGTCCTAAGTAGAGTAGACTTGCTGAACGTAGACTTTATCAATAGAATTGATCTATGCGTTTACTTACCATTCAACAGTTGGGTCTACTCTAGTTGAGGCAACAGGAATCTAGCCATCATCATTAACATTGGGGGAAGACTTTCTTGCCCCATACATTTTCTGACAATGCATGTGATAAAGATTGTGAAGCACACGGTGAATTAAAAACTTCACTTAAAAGCTTCACTCTTGAATCATACTAAACTAAACACACACAGAGAAATTGGAGAAGGAAACAGGCTGTGTCAGAATTGAATAACCAAATACAATAAAGTATTCCTATGCATTGTAGAGGTTGCAAAATCTAATTGTCTGTGTTAAATCCCAGCTTGACCTGCTGTTCTCTTCATGAAAGAAGAGACATGAACTTTGAAACCATGTCTTTGTACAAATCTTCCTGGAACTTTGCTGCTAATTTCAAGCCAGATACACACTCAATAAGACACCATCTGGAGTGTACAGTCTATATGTACTTTTACTGTCAAGTATTTTATAGTAACCTTATTAAATGACTTGTTCACTGATCTTCCAAAATTAAGAGGATTTTTGTGATGAGATAAAACTGCTACATGCTATGCAAAATACATAGTGCAGTTCTAGATTAGTTTCTTCTTTATTATTGAGTAAACACATTATCAGACTATCTTTCAGTGAGATAAGCAATGATGTCCAGAGTTTAGTAGTGTGCCATTTTTAGTGTTCAGGGCTAAATATAAGGTTTATAATTTAAAATCCTTTTTGGTTTTTTTTTTACTATTGAATACATATTCATAGTCCCAGTTCAATGCATATGTAATCAGTATAACTGAATTGGAGAAGGTTAAATCTTTCCCATCCCCAACCAGTTTCTATATACATGCAGGTGGTTTTCCCTCCTTGCTCCATTTCATGAGGGAGAAATTTTGATATAAGAACTAGCTAGAGAGGTTAAAATTTTTCTCTAAATTCGGTACCTAAAATTCATTGCTAGTCTCAGTTAAAATAATGAGGTTTACATAAATGTTGACGTACCATTTGGCAATTGAATCAGTGGGTGCACTTTAGCTGAGTTAGCAGCTGGATTTAGGCCTGGGAATTGTCCAGAGAATACATATAAAAATGTAGGAAAAAGCAAAAATGAATTGCATCCACGAAAATAGGGCACAGTGTATCAGTTTCTGTAGATTCAAGTTTACTAAAGTCAAACACCCACATAGGCTATAAATAATTAAATGGAACTACTGTGTAAATAAGAATACTGATGAGGTTTTGCATTCACGTTATAATGGACAATTTATGAACTTGTGAACATTTCAGGTTTCTGTAATACCTAAAAGTGGGCTAGTTTAAGCAACACAATAGGGCAGCAGAACAATATGGGGACCCTGGTTTATCAGTCACCAGAAGTAAGCTGGTACGTACTGCCAATTACTTCAAATTGTAGCAGGTGGAGAAGGAATCCAGGATTTGTTTCAAGTTTCCTTTCCTGTTTTTTTTTTCCCTTGAGAGACAGAGCAAAGCAAACCAGAGGTGAAACTGTGTTTGGAGGACAAGCTAAGCAAACCATAGGGCATAGCTCCATTATTTGCTTTACTGCTTGTGTTGCATGTCAAACCATGTTTTCTGTGTTTCTCTAACATGATATGTTACCTATAGTGAGCCAAAATCTGAGATATGCATGCCCTCTGTAAATCTTTAGATATTACTTATTTATTTGAGGAAGCCGTTGCTGCTGTTTATTCTTTGAGAACTTTGCTGTGACTTTGCATGTGTTTATAGGTTTTTTAATTTTAAAAACTTAATATATATGAAGAGTAAGCTTCATAAAGGGAGGAATCTGATAAAAAAAAACAGCTATTCCATACCGGTCTTGATTATTCAGTTAGGAAAAGATACTCTCTATATATTTAGCCATTTACTTGTAGTGTGATCTGATACTTATCTCCTAACTTTAATAAGCCCTTTGTGTTACAAATTCAGACATTACATAGGCCCTTCCTCCCACCTCCAAGCAAATTTAGCACATATACTTTAAAGCACTTCAAAGAAAGCCATTCTCATGCTATTTTCAAACTAGCTATGTTAGTCTCTTGCAACAAAAGAGGGGGAAGGGAGAGAGGGGAAAAAAGAGTGTGGCAGCATCTTTAAGATGTAACTAGCTCTTATTTTAGCATGAGCTTTTGTGGACCAAAATCTGCTTTGTTCCGTACTGCATCTGCATCTCCCCCTCTCTCCCGCTTTTTATTCTTATGGCAGTAGAGACTGAATTTTTTTTGTTCTTGAATGCTAGTTTCCTTCTTCCTTTGAAGGTAACACAACAGACAAACTCATCTTCCATTTAAATGAAAGATTTCTACTTTCTGTTAAATTATACAGTACTCAACCAAACATTCTGCAAAGATAAGAACACAGCTGTATCAGAATTCATCATGTATTCTAAACTATTTGAGAACAAGATTTCTGTCCAAGGAACATTCGGTATTATATGTGATTTTTCTGAATGGGAATTCATGTCACAATGAATGTCATCGATAATCAATAAGCCCTAGAAGAATCTCTGTGTGAATGAGTTTAACATCTTCTGAGTTGTCAACATCTACCATATCCAGAATTCTTATAATTGACAGTTGTTCCCCAGTGTTTGAACTTAAATGCAAAGAGCTTTGAAATCTGTACATTGCATTAAAGTTATAGCTTCTGCAGTAATTTGAGTGTATTTCAATGTAAGGTGTTTTGACCATGTGCCTACATGGGAAGAATTCCCATTCATCTTAATGTATACAGTTCCCTCAGATGAATTCTAACAGTAAGCCCTTGTGATGAGGGGAACTTCTGTAATAAGTAATTAGTAATGCAGAATTGCTAATGCCTAACTTGAACTCTCTTTTTAGTGGCTATAGAGACAACAAAGGTAAACCAGTGCTTAGAAGAAGGAGACTCTGCACAGCTCATCACCATCTTACAGTCTCCTATATTCAATTTAAGAACTGTACCAGAGTGTGCTGAAACCTACTACAGCAAGCTGTTCGAAGCCAAAAGTTTAAAGCCCAAAGGTAACACTCTTGCCTGGCTCATTCTGCACATCACAGGAAACTTGTGTCTAGTTTGTAAATAGTTTCTATGTTACACTAGAATTTATTTGCTTTAGTGCTTTGGTACCTTAATTTATACGTATGTAAACATTTAAAGACAGGTCATGTGTTTGCTGGTCCTTGAAACAAGTAAGTGAGTCTGAGGCAATGTGTGAAGAAGAATGGAAAGGGAAGCATTTGTTTGTACCTTTGGATTGAGATCTCTGTTGCAAACTAAAGCAGTCCTCCACATAAATTACTGCTATCTCAGAACTTGCTCTCATTTTACATGTTTCTGAAAAGCTGCTTCGGGAGGAGGCTTCACATTCCCAGAATTCCTGCATTCCAGAGTCCCATAACTGTCCCTGTTGACTGTAACCTCTGAGCAGTTCTCTGTGTATGTGTGCCATGAAGCCTATAAAAACGAGTTCCCCACGATGGGAGCAGATTCTTGAAATACATGGGAACTATATTATTGGGTCAAACCAACTATTCATCAAGCCCAACATCCTGTTTCTCTCAGTGACTAGTTTCCTTCCTGTGAAGCATCTGGAGCATGTGGCACAGAGCAATAATGCAGTGTTCTACTGACATCCACTTTTTTCCGGTTTTTGCCAGTCCTTTCAAGTTTGGTCTCTCCAAGTGTGCGTGAAATGTGCCTCCCAACAACAGTACAAACAGTATCTGTGAGGAAACAGCTTAATTTTACTCCTGCTTTGAACTACAGATTAGCTGCTTCCTCCCTTCCTGTTCAGATCATATACTCCAGGCTTCTTTGTGCCTACTCCCACGATGTATGTATGTATTTAAAGCTGGAGACTAATGGAAAAGATCCCTGTTTATTAGAATGATGACATTCATATTCATAAACAACTTGGAACTCCAATACTTGAAGCAGTACTTCTCTTTCTGTGTTCCTGAAGACTGTTCTGATGGAAGGTCCCCTTCTGTCTCCCATCCATGGGAGCAGTGCATTGTGGGAGAACATGGCAGAGGGCTTTCTTTGCTGCGGTGGCCTGTTTTGTAGAATCATAGAATCATAAAGTTGAAAGAGACCACAAGGGCCATCTAGTCCAACCCCCTGCTATGCAGTAATACCCATCAAAGCATTCCCAACAGATGGCCATCCAGCCTCTGCTTAAAAACCTCCAAAGAAAGAGACTCTACCACACTCTGAGGCAGCATATTCCACTGTCGGACAGCTCTGACAATCAGGACGTTCTTCCTGAGGATCAAGTGGAATCTCCTTTCCTGCAGCTTGCATCCATTCTTCCTTGTCCTAGTCTCTGGAGCAGCGCAAAACAAGCCCACTCCCTCCTCAGCATGACATCCCTCCAAATATTTAAACATGGGTATCATGTCCCCTCTTAACCTTCTCTTCTGCAGGCTAAACTTACCCAGCTCCCTAAGCCGTTCCTCATAGGGCATGGCTTCCAGACCCTTCACCATTTTGGTCACTCTCTTCTGGACATGTTCTAGCTTGTCGATATCTTTCTTGAATTGAGGTGCCAAGAACTGGACACAGTGTTCCACATGAGGTCTAACCAATGCAGAATAGAGTGGTACCATTGCCTCCCTCAGTCTAGACACCATACTCCTATTGATGCAACCAAGAATCGTGTTGGCTTTCTTGGCTGCCACATCACACTGCTGACTCATGTTCAGCTTGTGATCTACCAAGACTCCTAGATCCCTTTCACATGTACTGCTATCCAGCCACACGTCCCCCATCCTATATTTGTGCATTCCATTTTTTCTGCCTAAGTATAGGACCTTATATTTCTCTCTGTTGAAATTCATTTTGTTAGCTTCCTTTTGGAGGCCCATTTGGCACTGACGTTGGTTTTGTTTCAGTGCCATATTAAAACATGGTTTTTTAATTAACCCCTTTGGAACAATAGAGCTCTTCCAAAATATATATGTAGAAGGTTTTAAACTGTTTTAAACTTTCAGACTGTTTTAACTTGTCAAACTGCTACCCCTTTAAATGCCTTCCTTCAGAAGATGCAGATTATACTATATATGTGGTTCTACTCTTCACATGGAAGGAGATGAACCAGGCATCCCAGTTTTTCTTGATATGCATTAGCTGTGATCAGAAAGGATAAAATTCTATGCTAAAGCAAGCCTAATTTCAGAACCCTTGTTTTATTGCAGAACAACTTCTGGTCCCTTTTGTGCTACACGTTTATAGCACTATGATTCCGTTATAACTGCCATGGGTCCGTCCTGTGGAATCCTAGGATTTGCAGTTTAGAGAGAGGCGTTTAGAATTTCCAGCTAGTGAGCTCTAGTACCTCATCAATCTACAAACCCAAGGATTCCTTAGGAAGCAGCTGTGGCAGTTAAAAGTGTAACCATTGTGTTATAATTGTGTAGTGTGAAAGAGGCCTCTGTTGCATATGGTTAGATGTAAATACACACAATCTTTATTTGCACATGAGTAATTCTTAACATTAATGTAAATAATGTAAGCTTACGCTAGTGTGGAGGCAGAAAGATGTTTCTGCTTAGCAGATCATTGCAGCTGGGTATTTTCAGTATGAAGAAGATTCGTTTAAAGTAGCCCTTGGTGTTGTGTCAGTTTATATGCACTAGTGCAAAGGGTTAAAAGTTTCATTAAATGCATAGCATCCAGGTGCAAGATCTTTCCGTCCGCCTGTCTTTCTGTCTCTTTCTTTCTTTCTTTCTTTCTTTCTTTCTTTCTTTCTTTCTTTCTTTCTTTCTAATTTTTAAGTGCACAGAAGCCCTGTCCAGATCAGGGCCATTGCACATGAATAGGGGAAGACTAAACCACCTACTCTAACCAATCCTTAAAAAAATTTCTCCCCTGGCCATCTAGCATGGAGCTAAGAAAAGAGAAGAGAAAATAAAAACTATTTTGACACTAAATAGACACTACACATTTAATATAACATCTCATTTAAACCTCACATTCTCTTTTAAAACAAAGCAGACCAAATGAAGAAATAGAAGTAAGTTCTAAGAATTCTGTGAAATTAAATTAGCCTCTGATCCTTGCATTAATAGTATGGGGAAGGATTGAGGATAAAAGCTACCCATACTGCATAGAGAGAGGGAGGAGACAACTTGTGGTTTTGAAAATAAAACCATACCATTATGTTTTTTGTGGATGTGGGGCCTGTGGCATGTCCTGGGGGGAGTTGAATTTGGCTCCTGGTCCCAGCAAAGTTGCCAACCTCTGCTGTAAAAAAAAAAAAAAGGAAAAAAAGAATATCTATTAGCTGTTCATATCCCTCTCCTGCAAGGCTTAGCTTGTTGCTTCTTTGGATCTTCTTATGCTATGTTCATAATGTTTACATATCATGTGAAGCTAGGGCCATTTCCACACTAGACTGTTATAGCACCATTATTCCACTTTCAACATCCTGTGGAATCCTGGGGTTTGCAGTTTAGGGAGGGACAGAAATAGCCTATAATGTGCTAGTGCAGAAATGGCCTATAATGTACTAAGTCTAGTGTGGAAGTGGCCTATAATGCACTAAGGAGGAGAAAACAGTGTATTAAGATTATGTGACGCTCAAATCTTCCATGAAGTGTCCACTTCTTTCCTTTCCACCATAAGCAGAAGACTGATTGTGTTAAAGGAGTATAAAGAGAAGGAGTAACACACAGTTCTGCTAGTTGTGTAATAAAAAGTTTATAACAGTATTGCCTTTAAAAACTTTTAGATCCCGATGAAGGCCCCTGGATCAAAAATTTAATGCAAGGCCTCTATGATTATTACTTCAATGTGGAAACTGGAGTGGACACCTGTATTCCACCTGAAGGAATTGTCCCCAAAACATCTTGGCTGACTGGTGAAGAGATTCAGGTAGAATACTGAAAAGATGGGCTGGGTTTTGTTTTATTTTATTTTTTGATGCGAGGGTTTATTAAAGTGGTGCTGCCATTATTTATAAAAAAAGTTAAAGTAGGAAGGATAATGGATGAAGTGGGAAGATTTTTTGATTTCAAATGAATCCCTAGTGTATAATTTCTGTGGTTATTTCCCTTGGACTTGTATTGCACAGAAGGCTTTATTTTTGTATATTAGATCTAAATTGGGTAGGCACTAGGGATGGGACAAATCCAGAATTTTCCGAATCCCTGGAAGATTCTGGGAATCCACAGATCTCATGAGTCTTGAATCTTTCGAATCCTTTTATTAAAAAGGGTTTGAAAAAACAAGGGAAAGAAAGATAATCTTGGGCAAGACACACTCTCTCAGCCTTAGCAAAAGCCTAGGCAAAGTCAAACCTCTCTGAAGAAATCTGGCCAGGACAACAGTCACAGTTTTGCCTCAAGATTTCCCCAGATTGAAAATGACATGAAGGCCCTTTCTACACAGTCGGAAAATGTGGATTAATCCCCCATTTTCCTGCCTGTGTAAACAGGGCCACATACTACAGTAGAGAGATAATCTAGGTCAAAACTGGCTTTTCTTTGCATATCTCCTTCTGGCATCCTGGGGTTTGTAGTTTGATGATGCACCAGCACACTTTGGCAGAAAAGGCTGTGACACCTTGTAAAACTCCAGACCCTGGAACTGTGTCTGAAAGAGCTTTGCAAGGGAGCTGTGCAAAGGAATTTTTCGTCTGTCCTTGAAATCTCAAGCCTGTAGCTTCCAGTCAAGTGCTGAACTTGAATATTAAATGTTCAATTTGAATATCTTAGAATACAACCCCATATGTAATTTGTGAAACTGTTAGCAAAGGCCATTATTACTCTAAGAGAACAGCTCACCTTGTTGCCATCTCCCCTTGTGTGTCTGGTCTCCCAAGTTTTCAGGTGTCCTGGTCTCCCAGGATTTTGGCATCCTGGTCTTCTAGGTTTTCAGGTGTCCCGAACTCCAACAAACTATTTGGTCTGTGGATTCGAAAGATTCGGTTTGCTTATTTTGGCCAAGGGGTTCAGATTTGCGAATCTCGAATCCTTGCTGAGGATTCAAGGATTCGGTTGGGCCATCTCTGGTGGGCACAGTGTGGCCCTCCAAGGCTGGTTTTGTGGCCTTCACCTCCAAACCAGTGAGGAGGTCAAAAAAGACAGTCGTTTTTCCCCTCAGTGCCCTCCAGGAATAGGGGGGTGTTTTGGTCCCCCCAGGCCGATTGAGGCCCGAGAAAGATCTTTTTTAAAACAGGAAGTGAACAGGAAGTGACTTCCATTCACTTCCTTTTGTGAACAAAGGCCTCTCCTGTGCTTAAAATGGCTCAGGAAGGCCTAAAAACGTATTCTAGAATAGAGGGTATTCTGAGGCTTTTTTTTCCCCCAAAGGGTGAAGTCCTCCTTTTTTTCCCCAGAGGGTGAAGCTCTCTGTTGGAGAGCTAATATGATCTCCTAGCCTTTCACAGTTGCCTACTTCAGTCTTAATCTCTAACCCTAGAGTAACCTTTTTGTGCTCTCCCCAAAGAGTGAATTGACTTATGTGGAAGTCTGCAGCAGTGGGAATTTATTGTTTTAAATAGATATTAGGTCCCCTTGGATTATTTGAAATTTTTTTTTTTTTAAAAAAAAGCTGTTTTGCAAAACCGGAAATGAACTTCTGACCGCTTCTGGTTTTGGACAATATTTGACAGTCCACATAGCCCTCAAAGGGTTTCATGAACAGAAAATTGGCCCTGGGTCCATGGCAGTTGTGCACCCTGGATTGAAATAAAACATGTAGAGATTTACAAGTATCAAGAAAATATTGCACATATTTCACAAAGCTCATTAAATTTTGAAAAAATCCTTTCTTGGATGAGGGTTTCAGGGAGAACTTGTAAATTTTGTCATGGTTCAGGCTGCAAAATTAATATTTTAAATATTTTGAGGTTAGTCTTTTAGGTTTAAACGACGATTCCTGACAGCAGTTAGCCATGGCAGCTGCTTTATATTATATTGCTTTTAAATCTTGAACTAGCAACATGCCTGAAATTCTTAAATAAACATCCTAAGAGGAGGTCAAGCAACATCTATTGATGAACTTGCTCTGCTTATTCTAGTACAATATGTGTGTCTGAACAATCCAGAACAAATATCTATTGTAATGAACAATAGATTTCCAGCTGCTGCTAATCTACTGTGTATGACAGAAAAAAAATTGTAGGGGAAGAAAGGCAAGTTTTGTTATTTTGAGGGCCAGTGGCTTTTATTAATTTACTTGCAGAACATACCAATATGTGATATTATGTTATGCACTCAAATGGTTTGTCTCTTTTGAAGCAGCCAAAGACTGCAGAGACACAAGAGAGGATAAATTTAGCTTTTGTTAGACTTTTTATCTCAGTGACAAGAAGGAAAGTTGTTTTATACGTTGGAGAACCATGAAGTTGCAGGGTGTATTGTTCAAACACTTATAGGATATTGTAAATGCCCATATAAGCCCATATGATTAGTGCAGTTTTGATGGAACCTTTGTACCACTCCATGGTGAAGCAATATGAATTTCAGAAGTTTTAAAACTTCCTGGGATGTGGGAGGGTTATTGCTAGGGTAGGCTTTGGCTTGGCTGGTAGGAGAGTGTCATAAGCTTTTGGATGGCTCTTTATGTTATGCCTAACTCCTTGCATTCTCCTTTTCCCCATTAGAACATTGTTAATCAGATTACATCAGATTACAATAGAGAACAGCTGTGGTTTGCAAATGAGGACCTGATCATTCAACTACAAGCTAAAGCAAGGGGGTTCCTGGACAGAAAAAAATACAAGGAAAGAAAAGCGTATCTCCAAAGCCAGGAACCATCAGTGATAAAATTACAGGTATCATTATCTAGTGAAAATCCTTTGCTGCTTCTTGATGTTGATGAACTGAAAATTATTTTAGACAAGCATTGTGCATACTTTGGAGGATATGGTACCTAATATTTGATGATAAAAAGAAACACTCAAGTGTCCAGTTTGTACACAATGTCCTAATAAACACATATGTACTGGAAAGAAATGCCTATGCAATGGACAAGCCTGATATTAATGGACATAATTAAGAGGCGCATAGGCCCTCTTCAGAGTCTGCAATAAGTGCTATCGTATGGAGCTTGCTGTTGGATCCCTGCCGTCATGTTGGCAATCCCTGCAGTTGCCTTGGTCTGGATAGGCATGTACAGCCTGTGATCCTTTCTGTACCCTGGATGATGGCTTAAGAATGACCATTGCAGCACATGGACAAAGAATATATTATTACATTACCCAGATTTACAAGTATTAATGCTGAAAATATTATAAGACTGTTCACATTACTAATAATTTATACTTTAAAAAAACAAAACAGGCATGCTGGAAAGGATATAAGCAAAGGAAAATCTACTCTGAAAGACTTGAAATGTTGCAAAGAAATGTAACATCTGTTATTAAGGTGAGTGCTGCCTGTATTATAGAAACTGTGGTACTGATCCATCTCCATTGTTTTCTGGTGCCTTCAGCCATAAGGAAACTCCATTTAAGATGTATTTTGGGACGAGATACTTCAAGGAGAGTTGACTGGGTGGATAGGAAAACAGTTAAATAATATTGAATATAGATTGTTGTTAGATAGTAAGTTAAAAAGAGAAAAATTCAAAATAATTAAAAGCCCAATGTGGACAGCGTGGATTACATAGGGAAATGAGGTAAAAAAATTGAAGGTAGGGAATTATAATTGGCAACCAATAGAATATTTAAATAAAGAAGAAGATGTTAAAGGGAAAGTATTAAAGAAAATAAAAGAGAAAGGATACAAAATGATAGGTGATTTATTTGAAATTTAGGAAATCAGACAGAGATAAATAAATTATCTGAGTTGATAGGACAACAGTACTGGCTTCAATTATGTGGAATAAGCAAACGTTTACAAAGAATTAAAAGAGAAAACCAGTATCCAATAGAAGAAGTACTTAAGGTAAGACAAGAAGAAAGTAAAGGGATAGGTGGTAAAATTTATAGATTACTAGTGTATATACCCAGCATTGCCCACGATTTTATTTTCTCATAGGTAATACTTGCTAGAAAGATTTGAGATCCTGTGTCTCTAATTCCCCAAACTGTCTTGTCTAGTACCTGTAACTTTTCTCCATATTCCCCAATCCAACCTGTATTCAGAGCTGTTAACATGCAGAGATTGGGTTCTTGAGGGAATATACTACCCACCTCCTTGCTGCTAGGCCTTGACTCCATAGCAACCAGCCAGGCCCAAGAATTCTCTGGCTGAGAATTCTAAAGGCCCCTCCCTAAACTGCAAACCCCAAGATTCCATAGAATCTTCTTAGGCAGCCAATCATATGAGGTCTTCACCAGACACAGCCAATCATATGAGGTGTTCGCCTGACACCCACAGACAGACAAACTTTGACTTTTATATATTAGATTACTGAATAATCAATTCAATTTGTTAGAAGATATATTAGGACTCTGGGGAAAGGATATAAAAGTAAATAAAAAAGAAATGCAGCAATGGCCACAAGTGATAATAAATAAGAAAAATAATAAGATAAGAGAACAGCAGTTAAAAATAGTAAAAAGGTGGTATAGAACACCACTTCAACTATCATATATAAATAAAATTCTTTCCCCAGAATGTTGGCTTAACCATGGGGGAGAAGGAATTTATATCCATATCTGGTGGGATTGTGGTAAAATACAAAGATTTTGGAAAGAAATAAAATAAGAAATAAATAAAATATTGGTGGGAAATTTAGAATTGGATCAGGAAATATGTTTAACTTTAAATGTTAAAAATTTAAATTAAATAAAGACAAAGAATTTTTAATAAAACAATTATTAAAAGGAGTGCAAGCTGTCATTGCATATGGTTGGAAGAAATAAGAAAGATGGGACCTTAGTAAATGGAAATATTATATATCGGAATATATGATGTTTGATTATTTGTTAAAGAAAAAAAGAAGGATCTATATGGGGCAATTGAAGGAGGAGATTTGGTTCAGAAGTTAGAGAATATTGACTAAGAACATAAAATAGAGAGAGGGGTACAATGATGTAAATAAGATAATTAAGGTGATATTTCACATTAAAGGTAAATGAGAATAATAATAAATAATTTATTGACCATTCCCTGGGGGTTGGGAGGGAAGGGATAATAATTATTAAAAAAGGGGGGGAATATTTGAGGAGTTACAGCTAAATTCAGTAATTGATTATATTAAGGAACGTAGGGGATATGTTAACATTGTTGTAATGATATTGTGGCACTATTGTAACATTATTGAAAATGTTGTAACTGTTTTAAAAAAATGGGAGAATTGACTGAGGCATGGGGTGACTGAAAACTGTATAGAAATTGGTAGGGTTGCATACATTTCATAACACAGTAATCACTAACACTGTTAGAGAAGGCTGCATATGTTGATTACTTTATTCAATATACCATCTTTTCTTGCTCACATAACTTATTGTATACACACTTAACTTGCCATTCAATATCCGTTGTTTGTTCAGTCCATTCAGTTCTTGTGGCTCTGTTCTGTTCAGATTAGACCCGATACTTTAACTGCATCTTGGATGTGTTGTTATTGTTTTTGCTGTTAATGACATTATTTATACTTTGACTTTTTTTTTTCAAACCTGGGACTCAAGGCGATTTCCAAATTAAACTGAGTACGGTATAGCACAAAATATATAAAAACTCGATGTTAGCATAGAATTAAACTATTGCTACAGTCTAAGCGTATCCTGCAGGACAACCTGCAATGCTTATCTAACACATGATTTGTGCACACTTTTTTAAAAAATGAATATTTTTCTTTAAAAAAAGTTGGGGGAAAACTAAACTATTTATAGTTTTAAACTAACTCTTCTTTCTTGTTTAACTTTCAGATCCAGGCATGGGTCAAAATGTGGTTAGCAAGAAGAGCGTACAAGAAACGAATGCAATATTTCAAAGATCATGTAAGATCATGACCATTTCTGTTCCTTCCTAAGTACATAAGTGGGTTCCTGTTGCTTTCCATTTGACTAGAGGAAAAAATTACTATAGATCAGACGTTCCATCTTATCTTGAGGCCAAAGAGGGAATTGGTAGCAAAAAGAAAGTTGATGATTTAGTTTGTGTTCTAAATAAGTCAATAATAATTGCAGCGAGGCTTTGTAGCAATGTCTAAAAATACATTGTCTGGGCCTCTTTCAGAATAAAGAAATCGTGAAGATTCAAGCCTTCCTTAAAGCAAACAAAGCTAGGGAAGACTACAGGATATTGAGTAAGTGTTGAATAGTATTTTCTGAATAGTATTTTCTGAGTCAGATGGGAATTATGTAGTCTCCAGATGTTGTTGGACTGCAGCTCCCACAATGCTTCATAACTGGCTATGCTAGCTAGGGATGCTGGGAATTTCAGTCCAGCAACATCTGGAAGGCTGCATGATTGTCACCCTTGAAATAAGTGGACAGCTGGATGTCTTTTAAAAAACAACAGTAGTGTTGCAATGGTTTTGTGGAATTTTGTTTAGAATGAAATATGTAATATTCTTAATTTCTTGTTTACTTGACTCGCAGCTGGTTCTGAAAACCCTCCCTTGAATGTCCTGCGCAAATTTACCTACCTCATGGATCAGAGTGATTTGGACTTTCAAGAGGAGCTAGAAGTAACAAGGTTAAGGGAAGAAGTGGTCACAAATATCCGATCTAGTCAACAACTAGAAAAAGATCTGAACCTAATGGATATCAAGATAGGATTGCTGGTGAAAAATAGAATAACTCTGCAGGTTAGTCAAGTTGAGTGGAAACTACTGACTTTATAAATTTAAGAACTGTTGCCTCTCTTTGCTCTTCTCTCAAGTGATTATTAACTGCCTGATAACTGTCTCTCTTCTTCATTTCACATCCCTAGGCAATCTATGTCTTTCTCCTTGAACTGATAATCTGCTGAGTATCTGTGGCTGACATTTTTGGCTAGGCTCCATATATTAGCCTCATGCTTTTTTTTTTAACATATTGGTTCATTGTTGAATGACTCTGACCCATGGTGGACACTTTAATATATATATATATATATATATATATAAAAAACTCCAACTTAAAGATGGAACTTGGAAATGCTACTTTTTGGACTACAGTTTCCAGAATCTGAAAGATTGTAGCTGGAAGATGCAGGAACCTGTAGTCCAAAAAGGTAACATTTCCATCTTCTGCTTAATGGTGAAAAGATGGGTAGGTGTTATTTGGCTGTAGGAGGGAGTTGCAGTTGCCTCAAATGCCAAATTTCTGGTGTTCACATACTTTTTAAGGATGTCTGTGCAATTGTAGCTCTCCTTTGCCTTAACAGGATGTCATATCACACAGCAAGAAGCTGAACAAAAAAAGCAAAAATCAGATGGAAGAGATGGTAACTGGGGATAAGCAGGGCATCAAAGGCTTGAGCAAAGAGAGGAGGAAGAAGCTAGAGGCCTATCAGCATTTGTTTTATCTTCTACAGGTAAGTGGTATGATAGCTTAAAGTTCAGGTTAGATAGTCATAATTTGCATCTTTGATGGTGCCAAATTCTCATCTTTATTCTGTGGGGTAAAAGCTTGGCTGTGTTGTACTGACTTCTGTGTTGTTACACTGCTTTGCTTTCATTGTTACTTTTCTTTTTTTAAATATCCAGGACTCAGATTTCTCTCTTAGGTTTCTTTCTTTTGGTTGATGATGTTTACAGTCAGTTGCTGCCTTTCTTTCATTGTTTCTTCCTTCTGTTGTTTTTCGGTGTTTAGCTGTGTGACAGTCTCCAGTGATTGATCATACCTGTCTTGAATGAAAAAAACAACATTGAAATCATGCTGTCAGAACATAGAGTTGAATTCTCAAAATTACAAGTAACAAAAACCTTACAGGGGACATGGACCCATCCAATTGGGATGGCAGAGGAGGAGGAAATTGGCCAAAACTGGATGGAAGCACGTAATGGAAGCTGGTTTCCCTCTTCAGTCAACAAGCTATGCTGTTCTATTCCTGAGGGATCCCACAATCCAGATCCCTTGTTAAAATCTCTGCTGCTGCATGAAAGCACATAGTTTTCCTTTTGGGAGAAAACTGAAGCAAAATAGGTGTTGAGTAGTTCTGCCTTTTTGTTGTGATCTGTTGCCATTTTACTATCTTTACTGAACAGCACCCTCACTGTGCCCTTGATCATTCTCGTGCCTCAACTGTATTCGAAAAATCTCTTTTTGTTGCTCCTTACTTGCCTAGCCAATCTCAGTTTATTCTGAGCTTGAGGGGCTACACATATGTACTCTTCCTTGGTGAACTGCTTTGCTTCTCATCACCAGGAGCCCTGGTGGCGCAGTGGTTAAATCCCAATACTGCAACCACAAGGTTGTGAGTTCGATCCTGCCAGGCTCCAAGGTTGACTCAGCCTTCCATCCTTTCACAGGTCGGTAAAATGAGTACCCAGCTTGTTGGGGGCAATTAGCTAAAAATACATTGTAAACCGCTTAGATAACGCTAGTTGATAGGCGGTATAGAAATAATTGCTATTGCTATTGATTGCTATATGTGTATACTCCTTTTTTTTCCTTTTCATTTCCTACTTGAGTTTATTGTGCAGCCACATTGGCTTCTTCAGATGCTTCCCTTTTTTTTTTCTTCTGTGGGATTGTTTGTGATTGTGCTTTGAACAACTCCTTCTTCATGGAATCTCATCCACGCTGGGTGTCTTTTTCCTGTAGCCTGGAAACAGCATTCCACACAGTAATTCCCTGAGCTTGTTAAAACCAGTTTTTCTGAGACCCTCTTCTTTGTCCTGTTCTACAGTTGTGAACTCTAGCATTATATGGTCACTTCCCCCTAAAGTACCAATTACTTGTACTTTGATTCTAGTAACCAGAATCAAGTCTCAAATTGCCAACGGCTTTGTTCCTTCCTCTGCCTTATAAAATAGAAAATTATCTTCAGGGTACATCAGGATTTTGTTGGAGAGTCTGTGCTTAGCAGAGTTAGTCTCCCTGCAGTGGAATTGACAAGAAAACCTTCTCTGCCTCAAACCCCTGCGCCAAGCTTCATAGGAGGCTATGTCATTGATATCCACATGAACAAAGAGAAAGGGGTTCTGATCTGTATACTTGATGAGTTTTGGGAAGCTGTCAGCGATACCCTGGATATGGGTGCCATGAAGATAGGACACTTCCTGATACATCTTGTCAGGCTGACACAGAAGTGCCTCTGTACCCCTGAGCAATGATTCTGTAACCAGCATTCCCTTTCTTTCTTTCTTTTCTTCCTGTTGTGGCTGACAGTTTCTTTGACGTGCAGTATCCCTTGCTGCTGGTTTCCTGTTTTAGCATCTTCTCTGCTGCTATGAAGATGCAGGAAGCAATTGCTTAGTTGGAGAAGTTTTGAGTCCCTTCTGTACAGTCTGCTCCTGACAGTGGCTCTCCTTCACTCTCCCTCACTGTTACAGGCCTCTTCATTTTCCTTGGCAGTTTCTTCCTGTTGTTTCTGTAGGATCAGTTCTCCCTGTGTCCTATTCAAGAAGTCCTCATGTTTTTTGATGCATTTAAGAGACTCAACATGTAAGCTATTGTGCACTGACCTTCTCTTCCAAGAGGGCTACCAATTTGCACTTGCTGCAGGTGATGCTTTCTGGCAAGAAGACAAGTATTGCACAAACATTGCAGCAGGCAACTGTGGATCCTTCAGCCTCCATCACTGCAGTTATTTCTCTCCCACTCTTCACTTCTCTATAGAGTCATGTTGCATCTCATTTTTTGCTGTATACTTTGAAACTTTATTCCAAGGGAACTCCATCTTTCCCATGAAGTTTAGCAGCATTGGCCCAATTGCTCCAGGACTGTCCAGTATCACCTCCAGGCTAAGCAGAGCGTCCAGTGGTCACCATTGCCACACTGGTGCAGGGGTTGTACTGCCAGAGATTGTTTTGGCAGTGGGACTGCAGCTGAGACTGCTCTCACTTCTGCCTTCTCCTCTGTCACCACCAGCTTGTGCCCCACTGCTGCCAGGCCAGGGCTGCCGCTGGTTGTTTAAACAAGCAAAGATCTCGCTGTTTTAACAGGGCTTCACCCTTAACTGACCAGATGATATCCAATTAGATATGAGGGGCTTTTTTTTTAGTATATACTATGTGTTTTAAGAGTTTTTTAAAAACTGTTAATGTTTTAAAAGTAGTGCTTCAATTGGATCTGTCATTCAAAGTTTTGTAAGTCATAGCTTTGTAAGTCACTTTGAGTACTACTCAGGAGAAAAGCAGGATGTAGATAACATAAATAAGTAAATAAATAATTTACAGCTGAGGTAATGAAACATTGTTCCTGTCATGTTGCATGCAAAGGTATTTGCTCCCACTGATGCGTATGTAACAAAAGTGCAACTATTCTCCTTTGTTTCATGTGGGAAAGGGAGTATAATCCTGCTCTGATGTGATAAACCAGAGGATTTTTGTATTAGTAGATGCACAAGAGTGGTTGATACAGGATCATTTGGTATCTGTTTTTGTGCTGTAGTGCTTATTCTTCTGTCAGGCAGCTTTTAGTCATTATGAAATATGACTTAGGGCTCATATTCATTACGTACAGTAAGGATGTTTTTAGTGCTCATAAAGCAGGTGATGGAAAACTAATCTGTTTTTATTAATGTGCCATTATAATATTCCTTCCATAGACTAATCCAACTTACCTGGCAAAGCTGATCTTCCAGATGCCCCAGAATAAATCCACCAAATTCATGGATACAGTTATCTTCACCTTGTACAATTATGCTTCGAATCAGCGAGAGGAATACTTGCTTCTGAAGCTGTTTAAAACTGCTCTAGAAGAAGAAATACAGTGTGTATATTAAATTATTAAAGACTTTATGTTAAAATTCTGCTGTTTTAGCTGACCTTTTTTCTATCTTGGCTAGTCAAATAAAATTGTTAATGTTAAATTTCCTTTTAGTTTCTCCTGAGGATATAGTGGATGGTTTGTGTCAGGAAGAGCTGCATTGGTGCATTCCAGTTGCCAAACTTAACATGCTCGTAGGATATTATCTAAAACAGGATTAAGTTTTACATCCTAAAAGAAATGGTTTGTTTACAAGCTGTATTCTGTATTCCTATTTCAAAAAACATTTCTTCATTTGTGTCATCTTTTCATTGACTACAGTTGTAGCCATTGTGTGCCTTCAAGTCATTAATGACTTATGGTGTCTTATGTCTTGGAGTTTTGTTGACCAGGTTTGTTCAGAGAGGGTTTACTTTGCTTTCCTCTCAGGCTAGAGAATGTGACTTGTCCAGGGTCACCCAGTGGGTTTCTGTGGCTGAGCAGGGATTCAAACCCTGGTCTCCAGAGTTGTTGTTCAGTTCCCAAATTCCTGTGCCACCCTAGCATTCTGACTAAAGTACTTGTAAAATTGTGTTGTTTTTTTTTAAGAACCATTCTGAACAGAACAAACTGCTGTATACCTTGTGTCCATTCAGATAACACAGAGATAGGTTTGATTGTCTTCAACCAGAACTGAAGTGTGATTATTATTTTACTGCAGTTCCAAGGTGGACCAGATTCAGGATATTGTCACAGGAAATCCTACTGTCATCAAGATGGTGGTCAGCTTTAACCGAGGTGCTCGAGGACAGAATACTCTACGCCAGCTGTTGGCACCTGTCGTGAAAGAGATTATGGATGACAAATCTCTAGTGATTAACACAAGTCCTGTAGAAGTGTACAAGGCATGGGTAAATCAACTGGAAATGCAAACTGGAGAAGCTAGGTAAGTGTATGCAACAAAGCTAGATAAAAGTGAACATAATTTTCAACAATTTATTTAGGCTGCTTGTAGAACCAGGACAGAGTAGATCAGGGGAGGGTGCCAGTATACCAAAAACTAGTCTCAGGCTGTTACAAAGTAAGTTATCATGAAGTGTACTCCCCCACATACACTTTTGGGTGGATTTTATATCTACTTATAGCTATGTCAGCTGCTTGTCACTTAGCCAGAATTAATGGACTGTGAAATTGTTAAAATAACATAATTAACCACTAGTAGCGTAACAAGAATGGAACACTCAGAAAGTTGTGCAGTGAGGTTATTTTAGATTTGACTTAATGGTTTAAATGGGTATAGATTCTTCAGATAAGTGTTGCTTCATAGTTTGGTAAACACAGCTAAGCTGTGTTTGAGTTTAATTCAGCTCATTCTGTTTAGAAGGGTCCTGGATCTACCCCAGAGTACTGCTGTGATTTCATTACTGCCCAAACATAAGTGTCAAATGTAAAATAAATTCTGATAAAAATGGTTTCTGGAAGGCTAACATTGTTAGTCTGTTTCAGGAAAGAACAAGAGAATTTTGTGATACCTTATATGCCAACATATTTATTGTGGCATAAGCTATTGTGATCACAGTCCCCTGTATCAAAATAAGATCCCAGTGGTGTGTTACACATTAATGAAAGGTGTCTGAATGGCTGGCCTGAGCTTTCCTATTAGCTGAGACAGAAAGTAAAGCACTGCTCCCAAACACATTAACAGTGGTGTACCCCCTCCAGTCTATTGGCTGTAAAGAGACATGTGATATTCTTTTTGAAAAGTATGTAGCCATGTTGGCTGTTCCATAAGTGTTCTCCTATTGCTGGGTGCAGGGAAAGCAAGATGGGCTCTCTCTAGGACTCACGTTTTCCAATAGCACACTGTGTAGTTTTCCAAGACCCAGTCATTTCCTCCTTGACTTCTGACAATCATATTGGAAATCTACACAATAAAAACAGATTTGGTCCAGGGCAAGTGCAAGGTTGAAATTGTTTGTGCAGGCTGCCTTCATATCATGAGCCAGTGGAACACTCCCCTCCACTGTACCAGAAGAGAAACGGCATATGCAGACAATTGTACGTCATTGCTATAAGATACAGGACTCACAATCCCTTTTCTCCCTTTAAGATTGTAAGGTGATTTTTGAGGTTATTTCTTTGATAGCGCCTCAGCTTGAGAGCTACTTCAGAGTCAGGCATTTAGGAAGCAGCAGCAGCTCTCCAGTAGGGATGTAATTCTTCACTGATTTTGTTCTTGAAGGAAGCAGTGAGTAATTTAAACAATTTTCTTCTCACTGCAAGAAAATCTTTGAAAACTGCAGTTTACAAAGATTTTGCAATTTTTGAGATTTGTTCTGAACACTATTTGCATATGGTATTTTTGTACAAATAACAGTATTTCTGTACAAGAAACAGAATGCTGTACTTCGGCACTTACTCTTTGCAAAACTCACATGTGCAGAAATAGTATTTTCTGTGCAAAAAAAAAATACCATGTGTGAATTTTGTGTAGAATAAATCCCAAATTGTGAAAATTCTTGTAACTCCAAGATTCTTCTCATCAGGGTTTCCCCACACTTTAGAATATTTTTAATATTCTTTCCAGCCCTACAGTCCAGAGCACCATGGGTTCCGCTAGGCCATCCAGAATTTTACTTCCTGAAGTGGCTGCCCTAGCCAGCCTGTGTTTGAACCAAACCAATAAAGTTATCCACAGGTAGTGGCAAGAAATGGATTAGAAGTTTTCACAGAAATATGCACTGTACAAGGAAAGCCCATTCTGTAATATCTCATGTCTAAGAATTTTGTATATGTGTCTGTGTGTGTGTGTGTACACAGATATAGACACACACACACATGCACAAACATACATATCCACATCAGTTCTTAGGCATAAGATGTTTACAGAATATACACACACACAAGAGGGTGAATTCCATGTGTTTACGTGCTATATGGGCATCAGTGCTTAGTAATCAGAACTGCATTTTAGTTTAGCTGAACTACACGTACTGGAGAAGAAAATTTCTCCCAGTCCCTTTGCTAAAATTTAGTTTGGGCTATGATACCAATGCTGCAGTACTAAGTGGCAGACTTGGAATAAATTTACAAAATCATCCTGCATGGTTCTTTTGGGTCTTGCTCGTCAATACTGTTATAAGAATTCTGATCAAGAAATAAACATCTGTTAAACAGATAAAATACCATACAAGCACTTCAGATCTTTGTACTGAACTTCTTAAAAAAAGATTTGAAGTGCTCTCATTGTTCATTTTATCTCCTTCTTTTCTTTCTTTCCTTTTCTCTAGCAAACTACCTTATGATGTTACAACAGAGCAAGCATTGACACACCCTGAAGTAGTGAATCGATTGGAATCATCAATTCAGTGCCTCAGAGCAGTAACTGATAAAGTCCTTGCTTCCATATTTTCATCGCTGAATTTAATTCCGTAAGTGTGAACTTCTAGTAGAACCTTGGTAGAGCTCTGAAGAAGCGTGATTGGGAAAATGCAGGAATACTTTAAAAAGAGTAGTTTAAATATGCTTGAATCCATAATGGTACTTCACCAGCAGAGGGAAGTATTTCCCCTACATCACCAGGCTCAGATACTTTTATATCTACTAAACACTCATAATGTATCTTTCTTTTGTGTTTGAGTGTGTTTTTGATGTCATCTTGTTTTGTTTAGTTCTCAAGTTTGTACAAGTGCACTGTTTTATTTTGGGTTTTCTTTAGTTGATTTGAATTTGTTGTTTTTCATTCTAAGTCTCTCTCCATTATTTTACTTTTTTCATCTGTTTTCACATGTAGTTATGGATTGAGATATATAGCCAAAGTTCTGAAGAACTCGCTTCATGAGAAATTCCCAGATGCAACAGAAGATGAGCTATTGAAGGTAGATTTGTGAGGGTGATCTGTAAACATCCTTGCTCTTTCTAATTATGCTGAGAGAGAGTAATTGCTTTGCTTTAGGAAATGGAGTTGGGGGGAGGGTAAGAAGAAAGTGCCTATGCTCAAAGATGCTCATCCATGCTTTTGAAGATGTGACAACTTATGTAGAATGTTTTCTCAGAGAAGATATTATATATAAGCAGCCATATCTCTTAAGGGCAGATATTTTTCTCTTCTGAGTAAAGTGCACCCAAAGTAAATTGTATGCAGCCATCTCCCTTAAGTAGTAGGTTTTCTTCATTTCTTTGCCCTGTTCCATCTATGTGGAACTTATTGGACTATTGCCAGGGCAGGAAGTGACACAGAATGGCTGGTATCTATTCCTGTACTGGTGGCAGGATTAAAGATGAATTCCAGTGCTAGCATGAAAGAAGCGTGGATCCCTAATTCACGGGGAGCCACCTTATGTCTTTTCTGGTGTACTTGCATTGTAACACTATCATTCATAGCCAAGATAGACAATAGAGAGAGATGATGGGAGTTGCAGTCCAACAGCATCTGGAGGGCTTAATTCTGTAAGCTGCTGCCTTTGTATAGCAGCTTTTAAGTCTGGATGCCTAAAATTTGGTTAATATCTGGTTTGCATAAAACTGTTTCTTGAAACAATTCGTAACTCTAATCTTAGGAGCATTAGAACATATAAATACATTTGTATTTGACTTATTTAGAAGATGCTTTTAAAAAAATGTGGAGAGATGACATTGTATTCAGTCTGAATTGCTGAAGCATTTGAACAGTGCAGACTATTACTAGTGCAAATTTATTTCTGTAAATGGTTGTAGCTGATATGCCTAAGATGCTGTTTCTAATATAACATGCTCAAAGGGGGGCAAAGTTTGCCTCAATTTAAACCATTGAAATAAGAGTGAAGATGATGAGCACCTATATTGTTTTCTTTTTAGTCAACTTGTACAAATATTGTACTTCCAGAATTTGTTTTCTAAAAGCTTAAGAAAATAGTGATTCTGAGACACTATGAACATGCCCAGAGACACTTTCTTATTTAATTCTGTATTACTTGCACCTGGCTCTGATTGGTTTATGGTTTTGGAGTTCTAATAAAACTGCGGGGGAGGGGGAGTAAAGCAGATCCAGTAAGTCTGGAGCCTTGCAACCATTTATCTCAGGTTGTACCTGTTTATCAGTTGCTATCCAATTCACCTTGGCATATCGTCCCATTCTCCCCATAATCATGTGGTAATTAGACTTTGCCTTTAGTCATAACAGCTCTTGCTTGTTACTTGCACTTTCCTTTTTTGCTGGAAACTCTGATACCAACCTGGCAAGTTTTCCTGAAGGAAATGTCCATATATAGAGAGAGAATACACTGAAGGCAAGTGTCCTCATCAGTAGCTCCTCAGCACCAGTGAAAGCTGAACTCTCTGCATAAATACTGTTTTTCTGAGGCCCCATACAAGGCTAAAAATTTGTGCATTTTTCCTGAGGATCAAGTCTTATTGAACTCAAAAAGACATAATTTCCAAATATCATACTTAAAATCAGGATGTTAGAATGTTGGTAGAATCTGCAAGCCATTTGAACTGATCTTCAATAAGATCACTTTCTGATTTTTAGTACCAGTGCTGAACAATCGAAAAACAATAAAATTCTGGGACTAAACTAAAAGGATATAGATAAATAGAACTCATACCATTTGGGGGCTACAGAATCCTATAGCGAAGCAAGATCGTGGGAATTGTAGTCTAGAAAGTAACCTTTCCATGTTGTATATATAAGTTGATATTAAAAATATTAATAATGAGGATTATTGAATGAATTATTTCCCACTTAAAATAAATTAAGAATGTATATATTTTAACAGAAGCATGTGGTTACAATTCCATTTTAAAAAAAACACAAGAACTGTGATTAAAGCAAGAATAGAAAATGCGTGACCTTCCAGGTGTTGTTGGACTTCAACTCCTATCATCCCTAGCCAGCATAGCCAGTGGTGAAGGATGATAAGGACTGCAGTCCAACAAATTCTAGAATACGTGTATTCACCATCCTTGCACTATTTAACAGACACAAAACTTTATGACTCCATTGGTTTTAGAAGAGAATGACCCTATATTGCTAACTTTCTTTTTGAGGGAAAAAGTTCAGTCTGTGTGCCCCGCATTTTCAAAAATCAGATAAAACTCAGTAAATTTCAGTAAAACTTCAAGAATCTTGAGAAAATGGTTGAGCATTTGAAAATTGTTTTATGAATATCTCAAGTTCTCATTTCTTACAACTTGTTTGTATATTGAGTGGGAATGATGTGGCCCTCCACTTGTTGTTGGACTGCTAGCACCCATCAGTATAGCTGATGGTGAGGAATGCTTGCAGTTGCAGTTCAACAAAATCTGGAAATCTGCATCATTGCCACCCCTGATGAATATAGGTGCACTTGCATTGTATTTTATTGAGGTCATTCTGTATTATTATTGGCTTGTACTATGTGACTTGAAATGGTTCATAAAGTACAGGAATATAATCAGTTCTTACTTACAGTGACAAAAGCTCCACTAAGGCATTGCTAAAAATGCGGAGAAAATACCTCAGAAAGATTATTTTGTGCAGCTCTAAAGTATCCATGTGGCTCTCAGACAAATGATAAAGCTGTATGAATCATCAGTTTGATCTAATAAAACCTTTACTGTATTAATGGACTTTCCCCCTCCACTTCTAGGTTATGTTATACAATTAACATTATTTTATTTAAGAAGTCCTCTCTCTTGGGCAGGACCAAATCAATAGTTACATTCAAATGATGCAGTTGTTGTAAATCAGGGAAATATGCAGGTGTATGCTGGCTCATTCTCCCTCTGATGCCCTTGCCCAGTGGTGGCAACCAAGCCAGAGAGAGACTTTCTGTCCTTTGTATGTTTAGTATGACATTTTAACTGGGATCTTTGGCTTACAAGAAGAGATAGTTAAAGAGCATTCATGGCTTCTGGCACTGGCTTGTTAAGAGAACAACAAGCTAAAGATCCTAGTTTGAGTATCATTCTAAATAAACTCCAGATGACTTTTTATGAACATGGTTGGAAAATAAATTTTTAAAAGAGCACCTATTTAAAAAATGCATCTCCCCCCCCCCAATAGATTGTTGGAAATCTCCTCTATTATCGGTTTATGAATCCAGCAATTGTTGCACCTGATGGATTTGACATCATCGACATGACAGCTGGAGGCCAGATCCATTCTGATCAGAGGAGAAATTTAGGTTGTGTGGCCAAAGTCCTTCAACATGCTGCCTCAAATAATCTCTTTGAAGGGGAAAATGCACATCTGTCATCAATGAACAGTTACCTCTCTCAAACATATGAGAAATTTAGGTATGTACTGAAACAAACGGGGTATATCCAGTAAATCATGAATGAAAACACTTATATATAAGTAGCCAGTTTCCTGAAATTTAAATTTATTGTGTCATTATTGATATTTGGTTTTCTTCTGTAAGTAACAAAAGCATTTTCTGTCTGCCTGGATAATTTCCTTGTTAATATTCCTACTGCTCATGTGTATTTACTCACTTGCAGACTTTTCCCCTAGCATGCATATCTTGGTAGCTTTCCTTGTATTGAGAGTTTATGTTCATTTCAAGAGTAATGACCACATCATGTTAGAAAGCTGTAAGTAGGAATAGTGTATTTACAGTGCTTATTTGTGCTGTTTCTTCAGGCAATAGTAGAATATGATGCTTGGTTATCTTGCCAGAATGTTTTGAGAAAATTGTGCTCTTTGATCCAAGTAAATTTCCTGTCCGGGTGTGTCAACACTGTACGAAAGTACACTTCAGTCAAAATAAACTGTAATTTTAATAACAGCAGTATGAAATAATGTTATTGAGCTCATATTTATATAACTGCACATAAGTTGGAATATTAACTCAGTTGGCAGCTTCTCAGTTTCTTTTTATGTTAAAATGGCTTCATATTCGACACACGTGACATTTTCTTGCTTGAAATGTTAAATTTTGGTATTTTGCTGGTTTGCTTTTAAATAATGTTTAATTAATTTCAATCCTATCTTTTGAGCATGTTGTCTCTGAGGTGGCTGAGCATAAAAAAGTATCCTCGAACTGACTCACTTGCAGAGGAGATTTCTGTGGCTAATATGCTGCTGAATCGTTTACATTTTTAACTCTTGTCTCATTGCAATCATAGTCAAGACATACCAAGACTTTTTTTCTTTAGTTTGTTCAGTAATGAGGGAAACTGATATCATTGTTCTGCAGAAAAATAACCTCTTTAAACCTTTACCTCAATACTTGAATTTCAATAAGAATGTCATCAGTTACTTAAAAAAATACAAATGTAGTGGGCTATGATCCAGATACTAGCTCTGAGAAAGGTCTGTTTCAATCATTAGTGCGGTTTCATAGAATCATAGAATCATAAAGTTGGAAGAGACCACAGGGGCCATTGAGTCCAACCCCCTGCTATGCAGGAACACCCATCAAAGCGTTCCCAACAGATGGCCATCCAGACTCTCCTTAAAAACCTCCAAAGAAGGAGACTCTACCACACTCCAAGGCAGCATATTCCACTGCCAGATAGCTTTGACCGTCAGGAAGTTCTTCCTGAAGTTCAAGTGGAATCTCCTTTCCTGCAGTTTGAATCCATTGCTCCTTGTCCTGGTCTCTGGAGCAGCAGAAAACAAGCCCACTCCCTCCTCTACATGGCATCCCTTCAAATATTTAAACATGGGTATCATGTCCTCTCTTAACCTTCTCTTCTGCAGACTAAACATCCCCAGCTCCCTAAGCTGTTCCTCATAGGGCATGGCTTCCAGACTCTTCACCATTTTGGTCACCCTCCTCTGGACACGCTCCAGCTTGTTGATATCCTTCTTGAATTGAGGTGCCTAGACTGGACACAGTATTCCAAATGAGGCCTAACCAAAGCAGAATAGAGTGGTACCATTACCTCCCTTGATCTAGACACCATACTCCTATTGATGCAACCAAGAATCACGTTGGCTTTCTTGTAATTTTTCATTGTAACTCATTGTAATTTTTGTAATTTCATTGTAGTTTTTGAATTTTAGCCATATACTCTGAACTAGAAAACCATGGGAGTAGGAATCAGCTACATATTCATGGCTATATTTTCTTGAATGATCTTGTAAATAGGACTGAAGTATGAGAAACCCTACAGAGTATGGTATACAATTGTATGTGTAAAAACTGAGCTGCTGTTTGCAGTCTCTCTGTTGTATTGTAGTCTGTGGAAATGTGTAACACTGAAGAACCACATGCAGAAGGATGAGAGACAGTATGCAGGCTTAATATTGAAGTCACTGTGATTCTTGAGCTTTTGTTTAGATGTTGGTACAGCTCAACTTTTTTTTCTTGAAATTACAAATATGTTTTTCTCCTTAGGAATTTTTTTCAAGCAGCATGTGTTGTTCCTGAACCTGAAGAAAAATTCAACATTGATGAATACTCTGATATGGTGACACTTAGCAAGCCAGTGATATATATTTCAATTGAAGAAATTATCAACACTCATTCAGTAAGTGCATGCAAAATTGCAAAATAAGCTTCTATGTATAGTTTGAGTGAAACGGAAATGGAACTTCCCCCTTTTTGGCCTTGGAAATCTGCTGCTGCCACCACCTACTGAATTGAAAGCCCTGTTCCTGTGACTCAGTAGGAAAAAGAATTTCTAAATCTAGAGCTCTCTTCTTTCCCCCACCCCCTGTAGAAGAGAGGAATTCTGTCTGTGAGCATAACCGGCAAACGCATGTTTGAGAGAGTGAGCAAGGAGATCCTTAAGGAAAGATGTTTTATTCTAAAACAGGGAATACAATGATAAAAGGGTATATTATTCATACAGGCTCCTTCCTTCAGGCATTACTTAGTAGATACAAAGTTACGGATAAGTCTAAGACATTTCAGCCAGTCTTAAAAAAAACAAAAACCTGGTAATGCAACTAACTAAGAACATTCCTGTCTACTCACATTGTTATCCAGATGTTGGGATGATGTAGGGGGGAAGGGAAGCTGGGAGTTTGGGCCTCTTTGGCCCAACCTGCAACTGGGCTTTTCAGTGGCCTTTGTTTTTCTTTGTGCCTCGTGGTCTCTGAGACTTTTTAAAAACTTCATCGAAGCATCTCACCTTTTTCCTCCTGATTAGTCAATTGTGACTTCTGATGTCTTCTATGATGCTGACCCCGCCCCCCCAAAATATAACCTAAACTCAACATGTCATTAACCGTTTGTTTACCTGGAGAGAGAACTATCCCTATTATCACAGCTTGTTAGGCACCTTAATAATAAGAGATGAGCAATAATGGAGACAAGAAAACATTGCCTCTCTGCTCAAAGAAGAAGATCCAGGAAACTACAGGCCAGTCAGCCTGATCTCGATACCAGGAGAAATATTAGAATGGATTATGCAGGAGTCTGTCTATGAGTATCTTGTTGAAAATGCAGTGATTAGTAAGAGCCAGCACGGATCTGTTAAGAACAAATCCTGCCAAACTAACCTTGTATCATTTTCTGATTGGGTCACTAGTTTAGTAGATGATGGGAATGCTGTGGATGTCATTTTTCTGGATTTCAGCAAAGGATTTGATAAGGCTTCCCCACAATAGCTTGATTAGCAAAGTGACTAAATATGAATAGATGGAAACACCATCAGGTGGATTCATAATTGTTTGGAAAACTGTGTTCAAAGTGTTCTCATAAGTGGCTGTGTTTCAAAATGGAAAGAGGTCTCAAGTGGAGTGCCACAGGGTTCTGTCCTGGGGCTGACATTCTTCAGTATTTAAATGACTTCAATGATGGGGTGGAGGAAATCCTTATCAAATTTGCAGATGATACGATATGGAGGGGGTAGCTAATACATTGGAAGATATTGTTGATAATAAGTTGAATGTGAGCCAGCAGTGTGATGTTGCAGCAAAAAAAAAAAGCAAATTCTATCTTAGCCTTCATTAATAGAAAGATAGTTTCCAAGTAAAGGGAAATAATAATTTAGTATAAAACTGGTGTACTGTATTTTCATTTGATAAGAAACAGATGAATTGAAAGACTGGAGGATTTCAAATATAACAAATATAAGAGAGCATCTTAAATATAATGCAGCATCTTAATCTAGATCTCTACCATATTGTCCTTTGAAAAGAGATACACTGTAATTCTGGAATCATTTCCTCCAAAAGAAAAAAAAACCTGTAGCTCACCCTGAAATGTTGGTCAAATAGTATGACTGTTTCCTTCATATATCATAGTACCTATCTGTTAATAATCTAGCTACATGATAGTGAATGTTCTGTTTTTCAGTCTCTGTTCATGGTGAATTAAGTAGATATATAAACTAAGGTGCAATTTCTGTATGAAGTTATAGAATGAAATTTGGCCATATCTTTTAAGTTGTCCAGATAAGATCTTTGGAAGTTAAGCAATAGTATTTTACACAGCTGTTTTTCATTCTTCTTGATTTTTTCACCCACAGTAATCTATTAAGAGTCTTCACAGAACTGATGTACAGGAGGAAGGTGTTATAGTTTCATAGCAGAAAAACAAATCTTTTAGCCATTTTGTAAACTTGAAATTGCCATTAGGATTCTCTTTACAACATGAGTTGCTGTGCGTTTATAGGGAAACTCTCTTAACTGATTTTAATAGAATAATTGGAGAGTGTCCTGTGAGTGCTTGATGATGTGTTTCTAGGTTTTGCCTGAATTGTTAATCAGCACATCTCCTACCCCCTACCCTGTATGCTCTACAGGGATTTCTGAAGATGAATCTGAAATTTTAGAAAATGAAGTGGAAGCTGCACTCAGAGCACTCATAAGATATAAATCATCAAGATCAGCTAATAGAGCTGGTTCAGCCTACAGAAACAGAATCTATTCAAGTTCTAAGTAAAATCTTTCAGCAAATATGGAAAACAAAACAGTGGCCCACAGTTTGGAAATGTTCAATATACATTCCAGTCCTCAAGAAAAGGGACTCCAGGGTTTGTAGGAACTGCAGGAGCACTTCATTAATCTCCCATGCAAGCAAAGTGATGCTCAAAATTCTGCTACAAAAACTTTTATCACATAGATATAGCCAGACATGCCAGATATGCAACTTGGATTCATGAAGGGAAGAGGCAGTAGGGATCATATTGCAAACAAACATTGAATAATGGACCACACTGGAAATTTTTAGAAGAAAATTAGCCTGTCCTTTATAGATTATAGCAAAACCTTTGATTGTCTAGATCATGAAAAGCTATGGATTGTTCTTTTAAACAATGGCTGTGCTACAGCATTTGATTGTCCTGATGCATTATCTATATTCAAGACAAAAGGATACTGTTGGACAGAATGCAGAGAAACAGAATGGTTTCCAGTTGCCAAAGGGGTCAGGCAAGGCTGCATTTTATAATCCTATGTGTTTACTTGTATGCTGAACACATAAAGCAGGATTAGACTCAGAGCAAGGAGGTATGAACATTGGAGGAAGGAACATCAGTAATTTAAGATATACAGATGACACCCTACTGTTAGCAGAAAACAGCAAAGGCTTGGAACAATACTGAAGCAAGTCAAGGCAGAAAGTGCAAAGACTGGCTCACAGCTGAACTTGAAGAAAATAAAAATAATGATCACAGATGATTTACATAACTTAAAAGTAGATGATGATGAAGACTTTGAAATAGTTCAAGATTTCTCATACTTGGCTCAATCATTAATCAGAATGGAGACTGCAGTCAAGAAATCAGAAGACTGGGACTTGGAAGGGCAGCTATGAAGAAACTAGACAAGATCCTGAAGTGTATATTGTTGAATACTAAAGTTAGGACTGTCTGTCCCATTGCATTTTGAATTTCTATGTCTGGTTGTGAAAGCAGGACAGAGAAGAAAACTGATAGGAAGAAAACTCAGTTTAAATGCAGTACTGCAGAAGAGTTCAAAAGATACTGTGAACTGCTAAAAAGAGAAATAAATGGGTCCTAGAGCAAATCAGAGAGCCAGCGTGGTGCAGTGGTTTGATTGTTGAACTATGACCTTGGAAACAAGAGTTCAGTTCCCCGCCCAGCCATGGAAACCCACTGTGTGACCTTGGGTGCCTCGCATACTCTAAGTCCAGAAAACCCAGTTATAGGTTTGCCTCAGGGTCAGCGGAAGTTGGAAATGATATGAAGGCACACAACAACAACAAAGAACAAATGAAGCCTGAATTCTCCCTAGGCACCAAGAGACTACTGTTTTCTGGGCATATCTTGTGAAGGCATAACTCACTTGAAAAGACTTTCTAGGCTTGGTAAGGTAGAAGGCAGTAGGAAAAGAAGATGACCACATTACAATATAAGGACTCAATCAAGGCCCTGAGTCTGTAAGATCTGTTGATGGTAGTGTGACTTCAAGGTCTCTTATTCATAGGGTCATCATAAGTCAAAGTCAGCATGACAGCAGTTCACAACAACAACAACAACAGATTTCTAGACTTTGTACATCTCTCAGTCTACAGCAGCAAAATTCAAAAGTCTGAAGAATCTTAGAGACTGACTTATTGTGTAGAACTGGTCAGCTTGTAGAACTGGTCAGCTTGTAGAACTTGTTCAGAGGAAAGAGGTGGACTTAAAAAAGTGTTAAATGTGGATGATGCTATAGGATATGATGTCATCATCCCCTGTCCATAGGTAATTCCAGTGACAGTCAGAGGTAGGGATAGCTACGAAAAAGCATGATTTAACATTTGATAAACAAAAACTTAATCAAAAGAATAGCTTGGGACAGGTACAACGTTTTGAGCTGCTAAATTAATTTTAGAGTCTGTAGTGTTGGATTTATTTGAAGTCAGCAAAACAGATCTCGTAATAACAGGGGTACATATGATGCTGTGCTAATTACTAGAGCACTAAAGCAATTGTGAATATAATGAGGAAGGCCAAATATGATAAAACTAGTATTTATACAGAAGAAAATATTTTTTCCAATTCTAACAACAACTAAATACCAAAATAGTGCCAGCGTTGAACTTGTGTTTTTATATTTTGTCCTCTTTTTTAAAAATGTAATTCATCTCATTTATGGAAATGTTAACGTACGCTGGAGGATTGGAATGATTCTTGCATCACATCCTTATTTTCTAGTTTAAATATTTGCTATATGTTTTTCTGATCTTTTCTAGAAAGGCTGTGTGTAAAGGTTGTGCAAAAAAGATGTGCAGATACCTATACAAAGAGAGTGCCTGTTAGGTTTTATTGCTTTGAAATAGTAGATATGCATATCTTAGCTGTGCAGGAAGTCTCTGCATAGAAAAGTAAAGCTTAGGGAATAAAGACCAACTGTGCTAACTTTATAATTATGTCAGTTCTCCAGTTCTCTCACAGTGCAAATAAAAATTGCTTAGTATCTAAGTATGATGTTGTGAGAAGAGTAGAATATGTAGGAACAGGCACATTAATTGCAGGAAATCTGTTGGTCTGGTCATTCACGTTGACCTGTAAATCATCATATATTTCAAACATGTTTTATGATCTCTTAAAAAACACTTCTAAGTTAAGGAAGCACAGCTGTAGCACTGTTATTCATAGTCTGTAGTTCCTGTTACGATAATAATGCTTGCTAACTGTAGGAAAAATATGAGTGAAAAGTTAACAGAGAACATTTTTCTCAAAACACTAACATGAGATCATTGTTTCACTCCTTTCTTGGGTCAAACAAATAACAACTCTGCGCTCAGGCCTAGCCTCTCTGAACATTTCTGTTTGAAAGGCTTATCAGCTGATCTACTTAATATTTCTGGAGTTATTTATTTGGACCCTTGCAGAACTGAAGAGCTAACAGCTAGGAAAAACAATTTTTGATTTTCCTGTAGAATTTGGTAAGAAAAGTATGTGGATCTTAATTTTTTTGGCTGATCCAGTAGACTGTGGTCAGAAAGACATTTGGAAGCCTGACAAATAGAATAATTAGAGACGACATATGGAGGCTCATATCCAGCTGCTGTCCTCCTGTCACCAAAGATGTCTGACAGAAGAACAAAGAGGAGGGCAATTTTTAATTGTTCCCCCTCTGCCCTGTCTGCCCCTTCCATTTGCTCTGGAGGGTCCTCTAAAACTTCAGCACCTGTTTTGGAGATTGGCATGGGGTTCTAAAAGGAGAGAGTGAATCACTGAAAATTTTTCCCTTTCTGTTCCATGGAGGAGAGAGACAATTGTTGGCTATCACTCAGGCTCCGTGAGTGCTGTCTGCAGTGCAACAAGGTGTCTTTTGAAACTGGTGACTTTGCAGTGTAGAATCTGCATTAAGTTTCATGTATTCTCCAGAGTTGACATTTGGTGGTGGTGTTTTTTTAAAAAAAATGAATACATGACAGTTTACATTAATTTTGTGGGAAAGTTTTTTTATGAATTAATATTACCTCCAAAAATAGATTATAAACATTTTAATAAAAGAACATTTCAGAAATGCCAGTGTGGTGTATTAGTTTGAAAGTTGGGGCAGGAATTCAGGAGACCAGGGTTTGAATCCCAACTCAGCCAAGAAAACCCACTAGGTGACCTTGGGAAGCTCACACTCTTTCAGCCTCAGAAGACAGTGCCAAATCTCTTCTGGATAAATCCTTTCAAAAAACCCTAAGAGAGGGTTGCTGTAAATCAGTTGACTTGAAGGCACCAAACAACAAGAACATGAAAGTGGTGACTTCTTATCTTCTTCACACACATACTGCTTTCAGTAACAAGAGCTTTTGAAACTTTTTAAAGAAACAAGAACAGTGATCTAACAAACCCTCTAAATCATAGTTAAGAGATTACGAGCATACTATAGGATTATGTATACTTTCTTCTCTGTAATGCAGAACTTCATCTCTCTGTTTATTTTCTAAGCACGCTTGATAAAATATTGACCGTACTGAAGGCTTAAAGAAGAGATATATTTCACAATTACATTTTTTTATTTTATTTGACTTGATTTTATTTATATATTGCCTTTTTCCTGGAGTGGAACCCAAGGCAGCTTACAAAAAGAATCAGCTAAAACCAACCAGTAAAATTTTAAACACAATTAAAATTTTAAACACAGACAAACCATCATATTAAAACAGTATAAAGTCATTAAAAATACTACAGGAATTTAAAATAAGGTACACTCCCTCTAAGAAGCCTCCCTTGGAGCAATTACATCTTAAAAGCCTTCTTGAACAATAATGTTTGTCTACTGACAGAAATAGAGTAGGGAGCAGTGAACATAGTGCATGAAACCATGGCCTGATCTATGTCTTACTCATATGGAATAGAGTTTATTTTCTTCCCATAACTCTAGGCACATGAATTTTACATGAACCCACAGATGTCATGTTGCCATATTCAATGATAGCTTCCCCCACCCAAGTGTTTCCTAATATTTATTTCACATGTTTCCATCATCATCGTCATCACCATCGTCGTCGTCATCATCTGTACTTCTTCTTATCATGATTTATTTGAGAAAATATTACCACGTGGATAGTGGTCGCATTTATTCCAGTAGTTATAACATGGGCTGTTTTCTTTTACAGTTACTGCTAGAGCATCAGGATGCCATTGCTCCTGACCAAAATGATGTCTTAAATGAAATCCTGCAAGGGCTGGGAGAAGTTCCTGATGTGGACACCTTCCTGGGTAAGCTAACAAAAAAATGTAGTTGCAAGACTGAACCTAACATGCACATGAGTGTAGAGGAAATAGAAGTGGAGGTTGATTTAGGAGTTGAATTTAGTTATTGTACGTCTTCACACACCAGTCTAAATCACCTTCTGGGGGTTTCTGTGTTATTTACCCCATGAGAACACTCAGTTCAGATCAAGTCTCGTTTCAGAGCATTCTCATTCCTAAATGGATTAAACGTATGCTGGCATTTTTTTAAACGTTTTAGCTAATTTATCTCATTCTAAGGGTCCGACATGTATTAATTCAGGAATAACCCTAGCCATGCTGTTCTTTGGCCAGTGAAATGGGGGAGACCACTTCTCCTTCCAAATCTGTGGCTCAAAATGAATGAATAAAGGGGTGTGTTTGAGGTAGTGAACATTCTCAATAAATTCTTCCCTGGTGTGGTAGATTGCGGGATAAGGGCTTTGCTAATTTCTCTCTCTTTCCTCTTCCTCCTCGCCAGTCTGCTAGCAGAGAAGTTGGCTAAAAGATGCTTTCCTGGCCTGTGGCTCAGAGTTCAGCAATGTTCACCGGTTGCTTTAGCACTAAGTTTCACATAGATGTTCTTTCAGAAGGGGAGAGATTGGCATGAAGCCTATCTGTCTTTCAGATTTACAAGTATATAATGTGCCCCTCCCAAGTGCGCAGTACAGTTGGCACTCCACATTTGCAGATTAAGCATTCATGGATTTGATTACTAGCAAATTACTGGGGGGAAGAGGATGGGATCAGGGGAGGGAGAATGTGCATGTTTGCTCTCTCACGTAGGTGGGAAGGGGGGAAGGGGATAGGACGGGTGTCCCCTTTCTCCCTTCTGCTCCCAAGGTAGATCCTCTCCCCCACCTCCCGCCCACAGGAGTGAGTGAGCAAGTAAGAGCGGGAACACACACGTGGCTGGACCAGTGCAGGTACTTTTTTTGTTTGTGTTAAATACAGTTGCGGAGGCTTACAATAGTCATAGTTTTTCCACTTTTGTGGGGGCCCTGTGCTTCAACCTCTGTGAAAATGAAGGGCCAACTGTACAGTGTTGCAGGTGGCAAGTGTGGGATGGTGGAACTACATTCAAGATTCAGCCTTGTTCATATTTTTACTAGGCGGTAACTGAAAGTGCCAGGTACCCCATATGTGAATTGATATATGAATTTAAAAAACCCTATTTTCTCACCCCAACTTCCAAACTACAATTGAATTGGATCCATGTTTTCCCATCGCTGCTTCCAAATTGAAAGTGAAACTACACAATTTGGAACAATCCTGGTTCTACAGTTTTTTTAAAATACCTATGAATAACTGTGAGTGAGTGTGTCTGTCTAACTGTGGCAGTCAGCACACAGCTGATAGATAATTGCTGTCATAGGCAGATACCTTTATAACAACCTGTCAAATATTTATCTAGGCAATTCACCTGGACTAGGCACCCCTTCCTGATTATTTGCAACCTTTGATTGAAATTCCAAATAGCCAGTGCAAAGCCCAAAGCCTCAGGATTTGGTGGGAGTTGGATTGTATTTCGTGACATTCTAAAGACTATCCATATGACATGCGTCCTGTTCTGGTCTATTTCCCATGAATTTCTGGGACTCACTGTAATTTTTAAAATCCTTTTTTCCCCCTGCCCCGAGAGTTTCTGATATTGGCAGAAGTAAATTTCCACATCTGTATCCATGGTCCTGGCTCCTCCTGTACTTCTGGGCAGTCCCACTAATGATGCATTGAATGAGAGTGTCCCCTTTGGTTTTCCACTGATCTTCCTTCCCTCATTACATTTCTGGTAACAAGAGTGAATGTTTCTTCCTTCCCCCTTTTAGAATTATATTGCTAAAGTGGTATAGCACTTTACTCCTTTAGCATTTTTTGGAAAAAAATTTACAATTGAATGCATGAGACATGGAATGTAGATATGGAGGTGGGGGGCAGAGGGGAAGAGCTTGGAGAAGAGGTATTTTGTGTATGAGAGGGATGATGGGGAGAGAGGGAAAATCCACCCACACCACAGTTAACCATATCTCAAGCAGGGAAAAAAAAGAGTGAATGAACCCTGGGATATATTTAGATCATGACTGCATTCAAGAGCAGGAACAACCATTACAAGGTGTGAAATCCAGAAACAGAATAGTCTGACATTTACTCAGATGATAGGTTCATCTGGAGGAGACCATATATGCCCTGTCCTATGGCCATCAAATACAGGTAGAGTAGAGATACCAAAGTATGATTATAAGTAATAGATTTGAATCTCACATTGACTCTTCTCAGAGCTGTTCATGTTATAAATAAAATGTTCTTTAAAACAAAATCAGTCCCATCTGGGGCAAACTGCCTGCTCTTTGATCACTATTTCTTTTTTGCTGTTCTGTGTTCATTTTATGGCAGCATTGGTACCTCTCTTCCCAGAATTATAAGTTACCCAAGATGCACTGCACAGCCCACCTGTATGTGAGGTACCTTCATTGGCATGAATCATTAAGAGGGGGAAGGCCTTGCTGCCAGCACATTCATAAGAGAAAAGTAGAGAGAGTTGTGTTGGGACAGAGCTGATAACAGTAAAAATAGAGATCCAAAGAATTAGAAAGGAAGGCAGAGACCTAGTGTGGATGCGGGAGTAGAGACACAGATATTGATCTAAAAAGAGAACTGATGGCTAGTGAAGGAAGAAGTGGATAATAAGTTAACATGGGAGTGCAGAAATCTGTAGTGTTTATGGTTGGTGTGGGGATAGAGAGGACATCATATTGTAGGGCTTGGAAGAAAAGGTGGTTAATAGAACGTGTTCAAAATAAAAATATTGTGTTCTGATTTTTATAGACCCTCTTGTACAAGAGTAATTTGTGTAGTGTGTTGCCAGTGAAAAAATGTGTTACAATGAGAGCAATATATATTCCACAATTCCATGCAGTCACACCAAAGGCCAAGAATTCTGTATTTTAGTGCCAGTTTTAAAAAGTATCTAGCTGAGATAACACAGAAGTGTTTGTGCATGTCTGCATGTGAGAGAGATTTTAGAAATGCTATTTTTTTAAAATTGCAACTTAGCTTATGTTGTCGTCATAAGGTTAACATTAGAAGCATTAAAATTTCTTTTTCCCCTTCCTGCAGGAGAAGGAGCTGTTGATCCCAATGACCCTAACAAGGAAAATACTTTAAATCAACTTGTTAAGACAGAAATTTCTCTTTCACTGACCAGGAAGTATGATTTACGGGAAGGAGAAGAACAGGACATCAAGGGGTTGATGATGAAGTATGTTTTCACAAAATGTATAATTACCAGGGTTTTCCTGAAAATTAAGTACTGTTAAGTACACATTGGACTAAAGAAAGCCTTTTATTTTATTTGAACAAATTATTCTATCTGAGCAATAGATGTATATAAAAGAGGTTTTTGGAAAAGATATTTATGCTTATGAAGAACTGACATTTATACCCATACAGGGTATTGTGTGATGAAGTCACAGTCTTTAGAATATTTCTTCATAAGGAGGCGAATTCTTGTTCTGATTCCTGAACATGCAGTGGTACATACAGAAATTAGTGGAACTTCACTAAAGTGTGTGCAGTATAATGGGTTTACTTGCTAGACAGCTAACCAAAATAGACAAAAAAAAATCTAATTAGGCAACTATAATTTCCCCTCAAGCCCTGTTACGTATTCTGACACAACTTGAGTGATGTATGTGTATGTAAAGAAAAGTGAGGCAGTTGGACAGACAAGACTATCAGAGAAATAAGTTCTAGTACCCTCTAGCAGTGTTAAATGTAAGACAGATGTTTCCTTTGGTTTCCTGTAAAGTCTAATCTGTATCCTGCTAGTCAAACATTCCTGCTGTTCTTTTTCCTAAAACCTTATCATGGAGCAGTCACAGTCTGTTCTTTCTATGGTTTCCAGAAAAAGTCTTATTACATATTATTATATCTCCCAAGAACATCGTCACACAAACACAACTTTGCATAGTGAGGCATCAGTATACAATGTGATAATTCTAAAATTTGTGTTGTGTTTTGTAATTAATCAAATTCAAAAACGGTGTACATGAGTTCAGTTAAAACAACAGTAAATAGATGGCACCATTTATAAGAAAATAACAATAAAATGGGATAAAATAGCAGGAAGAGCAGTAAGAACAATAAACCTACGAAACAGCAGAATCATTAACGATCTGAACATATTTGCCTGTCTACATCTAAAACTCATCAAACTGGCCAGTAGAAGATAAGCAGGATTAGAGACTTTATTTACTGTAGCATTTTTAGTGTTAATTCTGTTAAAAAATACCCACAAAACATACAGTGTGAAAAAATGGAGGTCAACAATAAATCGTTGACTTTACATATATTTATTGTTCTTTAAATGGTGACAATTCCAGGGGTGCAAATATTGCCCAGGGCTTTTTTCTTTTTCTTGGAATTAGGTCACTGGAGGCATATGGAACTCTTGTGGCATATGGTTTAGTTTGACTCTACTCAGACGGAAGTGGAAGCTCACAACATCAGCACCCTAAGCAGCTGCCACCATGGTTATTGTTGCTGCTGTGTGCCTTCAGGTTGTTCCCGGCTTATAGTGACCCTAAGGCAAACCTATTCCAGAGTTTTCTTGACAAGATTTGTTCGGCGGTGATTTGCTCTTGCCGTCCTCTGAGGCTGAGAAAGGGTGAATTCTCCAGTGTTTTCCAGGCTGAATGGGGATCTGAACCCTGGTTGCCAGAATCATAATCCAATACTCAAACCGCTACACCATGCTTGTTCTCACTGACCCTCAACTAGAGATGGGCAAGTCATCCAATTGCATTTTCTCCCCCGTTCAGGTTTTGCAGATATTTTTTTGTTTATTTTGATTAAAAACAAACAAACAAACTGAACTGAAATTCTCACTCATTCCTAACCCAAACAGTTACTTTCAGGGGAATATGTTAGTCTGTTTCAGAATGAAAAAAGAGAGAGGTACCTATGTGGCACTTTGAAGACTAACCAATTTATTTCAGCATAAAGCTGCATGGGCTCCAGTGCACTTCATCATATGCAAGTTATTGCTCCCTCATTTAGGCTTTGAGAGGACCTTAGCAGTATGAAAGAGTTCTTGCAGAGAGCAACTCTGCTCTTTATCTGTTACAGTTTCCCTCAGAAATATGCAGGTGTTCTCTGTTTACCCACAGACCTGAGATGCCGTCCTCCCTTTGTCTAGTGGAGAACAATCGTGATAAATTCTCTCTGCTCATTATCTTTATCTTCTTGAGTCCTCTTAGCCAAAGCCCTCACCCAAGTGTTAAGAACCATCATTTGTCAGGTCTCAGTGTCAGGGCAGCTTTGGCCTTTGTTAGTTCTACCCACAGAAATCTTTAAAATCACAGAGCTGGAAGGGATTCAGACCAATGCTGAATTTCATTACCTCATATTTTATTTTAAAGGATTTTAACAGGCTGAATTAAGTCTGAAATCATAAGCAAGAAGAACAGCAGAAAGCAGATTTGATCTAAAATATCACCAGAGTTGAATCATAAGTAAATCATAAGTAAAGCAGTTCACACTAGATGCTAGGACATGGAATACCTGAGTACAGTTGACCCTCCACATTTGCTAGGGTTAGGGTCACAGGATCCTTGCAAAAGTGAAAAAAATACAAATATCAAAATGTGTGTGTGTGTGTGTCTGTGGGAATGGGGCCAAAGCATGATGGGGAGAGTAGGCATTTAGTGACCAAACCAGGTCAGAGGAAGGGAAGGGAAGAAGGGATTGGCCTTGTGGCCCTATACTTACTATCTCTTACCATATCTTCCCTTGAATGTAGCAGAGGGCATTGGGAGAGGGTTTGTGGTATTGACAGATCAGGCATTGAGCCATCCTTAGCTGGTCAGGCAGTGGCTATTAGAGGAGGAGGAAGACCAGACGTAGCTTCTTAAAAGGCTGCACAAACTGATAGGAGCTAATGAGAGGGAAAGTTTTCCTGGACTTGAGATAGAGGGGGCAGAGATTGGAGAAATTTGCAAATCTATGAAAGTCAGAGCTGCAAATATGGAAGGCCAACTGTAAATTGAAAACATCTTTGCCCATTACTGGAATACACCTGACATTTTCATTCCTAAAGTAATACTATAGAAAGTGAGTAGTGCTAGCAAGAAGGACTTTGGATTTATTTGGCTTAAACCAGGGGTGGGCAATTATTTTTTCATGGGGCCACATGAGAAACTAAAAATATTGTGGAGGGACGGGCATATTGCCCACACTAGAGCGACCTCTCCTGTAGGTCTTCTTCACCGGGGTGTGTGCTAGAGCAGTTAAAAAAAGGGAGGTTCTAGACCTCAAACTGCTCTAGCGCAGCCGCGGGGGTGGCGCTGTGAGTTTTATAAAAACCACCTTCGCAAGTGGTTTTTATAAAACTCACCCGCGCTGCCCTGTAGCAGCCCCTGGTGAAGCACTGCAGAGACGCGGTAGCGCGTCCCTGCAGATCTGCCCAGGGGCGGGCTTCCGGCTGGTGCGCTGTCCTGATCGGCGGAGCACTGCCGGAAGCCGCTGACCGCCATTTTGGGTGCCGCCGAGTGCCGCCGAAATTCGGCAGCGTTTGGAACGGCGGATCCGCGCTCTCTGCAGGGACGGAGAAAGCCGCTCGCAGGTAAGTTCTGCCCCTGCGTGAGCGGCCCCATTTCGTCCCCCCCCCCAGAGGAAAGGGCCTTAGAAAGTATGTTTATTTTGTAATTTCCAGTTAGCCTTACAAGGGCCGGTCAGAGCCAATCAAAGGGCCGTATGTGGCCCGGGGGCCGTACAACGCCCAGGTCTGGCTTAAACTGTTAAGCACAAACCTGAAATGAACACAGTGGGACTTGTTTCTGAGTACCTCATAAGATTGCGTTGTAAGATGTCTTTCTACAAATCAAAATTATTTCTATTCTTTCATTAAGGACAAAAAGGCTTATCATTGATGTGATACGAGCTCAGCCAGGAGAGTCACTTGCAAAAATCTTGGAAACACCAGCCACAGAACTACAGGTAATTAAGTTGTTATGTTTCAGTTTCAAGATTTAAGTTTTGAGAAAACAATGTAAAGATCAAATGTATGATAAAAGAAAACTAGCCATTTCCTTTCCTGTGAATGAATGTAATTGAATGGTATTTATTCACTAGCGGAAATAACCTAGCTTTGTAAGAAACCCCTTTTCAGTAAATGAAAATTAATCAGTTTTAAAAACAAAATAACACTCCCCTAGACTCTGTTTAATATCCAGAAATCTGGTGTTTAGGCTTCACTGTGTTGGGGCTGTGGTAGAGACAGACCCAGTTGCAGAGGCACATTCTTTTATATTGTTAGAGATTATATCATATAATTGTTAGAGATTATATCATGTTCCAAAATATTCAGGGGACCATAATACAATTCTTCTCTCCTCGCTATACATAGTTTATCCGAACAATACTCTTTGAAGTTGTTCATACTGAGAAAAGTGGCCAGGCCAAAACTGCTCAGCAGCTTTTGTATTTGGTACAGTTTGAACCTGCATTTGCCACATCACACTACACTGGCTGTTGAGAAATGTTCAGTACATTATTTCTAAATTGGTAAATAACTTTTTAAAATATATCTAGATCCACTGCTTTTTCTCAATGAAGAATGTCAGCTCTTGTCTATCACTATTTTTGTGGGTATTTGAAACACACATTTAAGAGGTACTGTAAAACCAGTACTTGTGGGATTCAGATCACGATGACTGTAGGTACTTCCAATGTACAACCTCAAGTTTTTTTATTTTAATACATGGAAATCCCATGTTGATGCCCACTGAGTGTTCCAGGATAGTGTTTTGATTGGATTTGAACTTGAATTTATTTGGTTAAGTAACAAAACCAAACAACTGTCTGGGAAAATGTTGTGGGAACTCTGTAGAAATATTTGTCTTTTAATTTGTTTACATGCTTTCTGAACTGTTGTTCTTCCCAAACTTCAGATTCTTCAAGAATTTCTTGCAAAGAGTCTTTATAAAGAAGTATTGCCAGTGATGTGTTTGGGGAATGTTGTACAAACAGGAAGGGACTAAAAATGGGAGTATGGTTGCCAGGTGAAATATGGGAAAGGGCTTCTCTCCCTTTAATGGTTGTGAAGAAGAGGGAGTTTCAGCAGATGTTGCTTGTTATGCTTGTGATCCTTTATTTCACTTGGCAACCCCAAATGGGAGGGAAAACTGGCTGGAACACCTATCATTACAAGAAAGAACTAGGGAGCCAGTTCTGGATGAAAAACAAAATGAAGCACCTTAAATAAATAGTCTGGAAGCCCTGAACAGACATAAAACTCAGGAAGGATGGATTGATGAGTTTTCTATATTTCAAGATATCAGAAGGAAGGTGACAGTTCACCCTTTCCTCCTCATAACAGGACAAGAAACAGTGGGCCTAATTTATATTTTGTTTCTAGCAGTAGAAGCACCTCTTAGTAGAGTTTCTGTCAGAATGCTCTTGCTGGTAGAAGCAAAGAGGGCAACATCTCCTTCCTTTATGACCCAGTGTCACCTCCCATGGTATCCTGCATGGTCCCCCAAACACCTGGATAAATCTTTCAGGAGTTGCAGATGAAGATGGGATTCCATGCAAATCACTGTCTCTTCCCCCATTCCACCAGTGGGAATCTTTTCCTTAATCAAAAGCCTTCTATGAGCGGGAGACCTTCCCTTTGCAGAAGATAAAGTCTGGATCTGCTCCACTGCATTAGGGCAAAACGTTGAAGAAATGAAAGAAGTTTCTAGAGAGGCATATGTTCTGTAGTTACTTCCCTACAATTTTTCTCAAAAAAAAGTTGCGATAAGCATCTGCCATATAAATAACAGCTGGTCATTTCATATATACATGTTACAAGTAGTACAAGCAGAAAAAACCCTCTGAGACACCTGGACAAAGCAGGGAGCACCCATGCAATTTTAACATAGTCAAGCCTTCATTCCTGCCACCCGCACGTGTGTTACACAGTTTCCTTCTCTGTTCACTAGACAGAAACAAAGGCAAAGGAAGGTAACCATGCAGGGGACATTAGTACTGTAGCACGTGAGAGTGAACCTATTCAGTACTTTCGGCTTGGTTGTAGGAGCCTTGCCAAAAAGTTGATTGCTGTTGAATGAAATGAATTTTTGTATATCTTCTACATATTAAGCTAGCATTCAGATAGATCAGGAAATCTGCGTTACAATCTTAAATGAATGAAAAAAAACCCTTTTTAATTCACATAGGAAAGTGGTAGCACCTCTGAGTCTACCTGGCACGTAGTTAATGTTTTCTTGTTTGCATAAATATGTAAATTGGTCTTTCTCTTAGGAAGCCGAACACTTAAAAGTAATTGAAAAGCGTGCAATCTTGGATTCAAAAACTCCAGAGAAAATGAAACACAGTCGGTCTATTCTTGAAGAAGGGCAGCTACCATTAGAGCAAAAGAAAAGGAAAATACAGCGGAATCTCCGAACACTGGAGCAGGCTGGTCTGGTTTCATCTGAAAACAAGTATCAAGACATCATCAATGAAATAGCAAAGGTATTAGAATAGCGTTACACTTCACCCATCACTTACAAGTTTATATACTGATTATGAATGTGTACCACAAAATAATTATAACAAAAAGTATATTATAAAGATTTATTTTATAAAGAAAAGTCTTATATGCCTATTATAAAAAGCATACAGTGTAAGAATAATCCAGTTAACTTTAACTAATAACTGGTAGATCTGGATGCAGCTGTATTTGCAGGTGCCATAAGTCTGGATACATTCATTCTCTGTTTCACCACCTCCACAGGCAAGGAGATGGGAGAATGCCTTCTTGGTGGCTGCTCCCAAGTTTGGGAAATCTCTTTTCTGGGAGGTTCTGTTTTCCTGTTGGTGCCAGGCAGAGGTCTTTTTGTTCAGACAACTTTTGGCCACTAATTGGCTGAAGTGCTAGTATATTTTATTGGGAGATGTTGCAATGCTTTCCACTTTCTTGTTAATTTTTAAAAGCTTTTAAACTGTTTTAATTCACTTTAATAACATGATGTATTTAATTGTTTTCAGTTGTTCTTCAGTGTTATAACAGGTTGATTTTTACAGTATCTTGTTTTCATTTATGTTGTAAGCCACTTTGGGTCCTGTATTGAGAGAAAAGTGGGATGGCTATGTATGTAATTGTTGGCCAGTTTTCAAGCACATTACTCATTAATTTATACTTTAGCTTTTAACTTTCACCGGAAGTCCTCTGTACTACAGTGTACTACAGTGATGTCTACAGATGCTGAGACAAGTGCTGAGATAATAACTTCATTATTTAATTAGTAGAAATGGAGATGACAAATTTGTTTGGAAACAACACTCTTTTATTTTTAAGGCTCTCCCATCTCTGCTAGGTATGAAGAACTTCTTGCAGTTACTGGTCAGTGAAATTTACTTTGTTATCTGCATTGCAGCAGCTCCTCATATCCTTGCTTCAGACATCCCAGTGTTGAGTCTAAAAATAGATTCTTCCTGAGCCCTGGTACAAGTAAAACCCCATGCTGCTTTAAAATAATGAAATAACCAAGTGCAAGATGTGAATAGGAATGGCGAATTACAACACTTGCATACAATGACTGAACTGTTTATTTTTATTTTTATTGTATTTTTGTGTCCCATTTTTCTCCCAATATGGGACCCAAGATGACTGTCAACATAGATTGAAAACAAAATATAGCTAAAAACTAATCATAATAGTAAAGAAAATGTTTTTTAAAATATTAAATAATCTTGTTAAAAAGAACACTTTTTAAAATAGCTGAAAACCATTGAAATATAATAATGATAAATTGTAGCATGTCTCTACTAAAAGATTCTTCCACACCATTTGGTTAAATGCCTAAAGCCTACATAAACAAAAAGGTCTTTGCCTGCCAGTGGTAGGAGAGCAGAGGTAAGCCACCCTAGCTCCCCATAGGAGGAAATTCTCCAACTGAACGGTCAACAGGAAGATCATCTCACATGTCCTCAATAAATAGGACAGTAACGATTTCTCAGTACTGAGGTGAATGTTTTGTGTGACTCCTTTTGTTGATGTGTGCCTTCAAATCATTTCTGACTTATGATGACCTTAAGACAAATCTATCATGGGGTTTTCTTGGCAGAATTTGTTCAGAGGGGGTCTTCCCTTGCCTTCCTCTAAGACTAAAAGAGGGTGACTTGCACAAGGTCACCTAGTGGGTTTCTATGGCTGAATGGGGATTTGAACTCTGTTCTCCATAGTCCTAGTCCAGTGCTCAAAATACTACAGCATCCTGGTTGTCTTGTGACTCCTTTAGTACTCCTCTCAAAAATTGATCTGTTTTTAAGCAGTTTTTGCAGTTTTCCTAGCAACTAAATTAGATCTCAGAGCTTGCAGTATACATGATCTCCCTGGCTTCACAACACAACAGACCTGTTAGCGAAGATGGGTATGCAGAAGTAAAATGACAGACTCATTAATAGGCCACATTTTCTTTCCTTGAAAATTCTTTAGGATATCAGAAATCAAAGAAGATACAGACAACATCGGAAAGCAGAATTGGTGAAACTCCAGCAAACATTGAATGCGCTCAATTCTAAGAAAGCTTTTTATGAAGACCAAATCAATTATTATAATACTTATATTAAAACATGTCTAGATAATTTAACAAGAAAGTAAGTAAAATATTTTTTATTTCTGTAGAAAATGCAGTGTTATTAACATGTCAAAGGTCAGGACCAAATAGAAACCTGCTGAAACCTGTTTCAAAAATTGTGACACACTGCAGATGTTAGAAAATATTTTAAGATTGCAGTTCTGTACACAGGCAACATATTTCAGAGGTCTTTAATAGCCAGATTTTGGGAGTTCACTTAGTTTTGTATACTTTCATGGTGGGGGTTGGATTAGATGGCCCCTAGGATTCTGTGATTCTAACCTAATGCCCTCCAGATTCTTGGACTTCAGTTCCCATCATCTCTAACCGTTGCCCATGTTAGCTGGAATGAATGGGCTTTAGGAACTAATAGTGTATGCATTCTTATTAAACATTGGTCATTCTGCAGCTCCAAGATTTTTTTTTCTGTCATGATTAATGTGAACATGAGGAGTAGGAATGATGACCTGTTCCCCGGTCATTTGATAGTACTGTACTGTTGGTCCTGGTTATTATATTCCAAGAATTTAAAAAAAAAAAAAAGCCTTACTACTTGGCAAATTGAGCCTGCCTTTGTTCTTTAAAAAGATGTCATTTAGGAGAGATAAGGCCTGATGAATTATTTTAAACTTGAAAATATCTGCCTTTCCAGGGGAAGGGAAAATATGCTATCTGTGTGGTCTAACATTTATTTACATATTTTCCAGAAATTCACGGAGATCAATCAAATTAAGTGGAAAGCAAGAGGAGAAAGGAAACAAACTGAAGAATATTTCACTGAAGTACACAGCAGCAAGGCTCCATGAAAAGGGGGTTATACTTGGAATTGATGAACTTCAGCCTAACCAGTACGTTTTGTGCTTAATATGTTCAAAATATTAGTCCAGCTAATCAGCTGTTAAATGGTTTGGCTAATCTAGCCAGGATCTAGTGGTTTACTTCTGCTAAATCCCATCTGAATTGGCCATCCCTCGCCCTTCCTGCATCCTCATCTTAAAAGCATACTGCAGAGCCTGGGAAGCACTCTGGGGCATGTTTTTAGCAGTACAGAGACCTGCAGGCAGGACAGTTCCCCTGTCATTTGCTACAGAAGTACAGTATTTGAATTTGGACAATATTTAGTAACAGAGTTCTTTAGCATTTGAATGTTATAACTGCTTAATCTGCATGTTTTCATTTGTATGTGCAGGTTTTTTTTTTAGCACATCCACTCACACATCTTTTTTTCTTTTCCAAGGTTTAAGAACGTGATGTTTGAAATTACACCTGGTGAAGAGGTGGGTGACTTTGATATCAAAGCTAAATTCTTGGGTGTGGAGATGGAAAAAGTGCAGCTTCATTTTCAGGTAATTTTTTGAAAATCATAAAATGTCTTGTAAGAGGTGTCTGTGTTTTCACTCATGTGTTGATTGTGTTGGGCACATTCAAAGTATTTTACATGTCTTACAGTAGTAATCTATTTCAATCTCACATTATTTTGACAATATTTCAGATGAAGGTTAGGGTTCTGCAGCTGAAATCTACTTGTCCATCAAGTTGCTTAGTGAGTTCACGGTTGATATTTGAGCTTGAAAAACTTCCTTTTTTGGACAGCTTCTGAGAATCTCCTAGTCAACACAGTCACTATCCATGCTGCTTGTGGGATTCTGAAAGTTGTAGTCCAAAAAACATGTACTTTCCAAGCTCTGGTTGATGTGGAACTTTCACTGAGGGCTTCAAGTCATATTTTAGCCACTACAGTATACTATTTCTTGTCCACTTCCAGATCAGTTGAGTGGATTATATCTGTTTTCATTTATATGAGATAAAAAATTTGTTACTATTGAGTCAATGTTTCTTGTTTTTTTATACCATATATTCTTATAAGTTATTTTCCAGTTGAATACCCTTGTGTCATAATCATGAGGGTAGAATCCAACTTTCCACTGAAATGATCCATGTCAAAACCAGCTCACCTCCAGTCCTCCACATGGACCCCAAGAAAGCTGTAGTGGGTTTGCCAGTCCTGCAGAACCACCTTTGGAGGTCCATGGGAGGCTGTAGTGAGAATGGGGGATTATCATCCTGATTCTCCTGGAATCTGTTGCTTTGCCCATGGAAGGCTAGCATTGGATCCATAGACTTTTGTTGTGTGCCTTCAAGTAATTTTCAGTAATTTCTTCGAGTGGTTCTAAGGTGAACCTATCATGGGGTTTTCTTGGCCATATTTGTTCACAGGGGAGTTTGCTTTTACCTTCCTCTGAGGCTGAGAGTGTGTGACTTGGCCAAGGACATGCACTGGGATTCCATGGCTGAGCAGATATTTTAACCTTGGGCTCCAGAGTTCTAGCCCAACACTCAAACTACTATACCATGCTGGGTCTCTTTGTTGTTTTTACTAACACTTTAAAAATGCAATTTAGAAAAGAAAATAGATATATGAATCTTTCATCTTTATTGGGTGAGTTCTGTTATTGCATTAATGGAGGGAATGAATCTATTGAAAATGAGAAATTCTGGTATCTTATAAAAGTGCTGAAAGTCTAGTACACACTTGACCTGGGTACTGTTTTCATTGTTCTTGGTTTATTCTTGATGCCCCAAGCCTTTGTTGTTTGAGACTTTTACTTTTGTGTTAGTTTTCTCTTAAATAATACCGAAATTTGGCATGAAATTATTTGGAAGGAGGGTTGACTGTGCATTTTCTGTGTATGTGTTCACTTCTATATATTCCTTATTTGTGTGATTAAATGCATTTTAAGTGTAGCCTATTTTTATATATGTAAAAATAGACTTTGAAAATACTTAATTTTCTTCATTATTATAGGATTTGCTTCAGATGCAGTACGAAGGCGTCTCTGTAATGAAAATGTTTGATAAAGCTAAAGTGAATGTAAACCTCCTCATATTTCTGCTGAACAAGAAATTCTATGGAAAATGAAATTAATGATATCTTGGACTCTGCTTCAAATCAAGTTCCAGTTGTGGATCTGTTTTTAACTATTTGAAGCTTATTACACTTTCTTCAAGGAAGTCCAGAAGAATGTACTTACGTGCCTTTTTCATCATTTGATAATATAGTAGTAAATAAGAAAATACAAATCAATTTAAATATTACCAGATTTCTGTGGTGTTGGTACTCAATTTAAAAAAATGATTTGGTGGCATTCAAACATTGTGTGATTGATATTTTAAAATATGCAGGTCATTTATTTGAACAGCATATAAAAAAACCTTTCCCACTAAATATGCATACACACACACACACACACACACACACAAATTATCAAATATAGTTCTCATTATACAATTATTCATAGGAAAAATAAATCCTAATTTGTGTCTCTAAAGAATTATATGACAAATACTTCTTAAATGCTGTGGCTTTTTCCCAGAGGCCTGTCAATTGTAAAGTGAATTACTGTGCAATTCAAAGTTTTTATAGGTAATTATAAATTTAACACTTGCTGTATAAAAATATGTATATTGCAATTCATTCCTACTAAAAATGCACTACTGCCTCATTGAAATCTTCTATACACAGCCTTTTAATTTAAGTGTAAAGGGGCAATTTGAATAGTGATCAGTTTTTTGCAATGTATTTGAGGTATTTTAAAAGGAATAAATTGTGCCTGTCTTTTTTGTAAGAAAATTTTAAAAATCACAAATAAAATGCAATCAATCAGCATCTGCTTGGTTTTAAAATGTTTCTTTTTAACATTAAGGTTTTAAAAAAACTTGTTTGCTTACTAATTCCTCTTCAAGAGTGCAAACCTCAGGAGTATTCTGAAGTTCTTATTCCATTTCTGAAAATGAGCTACACCCTCTACATTCTGAAGTGACTTGTAGGAACTAAAGACTGGCTGCTGTCCATATCAAAAATAGCATTTCACACCATTACCAAATCACATCATTTCTTCTCTTCCAGTGAATCATTGCCTAGGGGAGCATGTTCAAAGGAGTGGCTGTTTGAGTTCAGACTAATAAAAAATGGAAGAAATTAAAAAGGACATTTCCATGATGGCGTATTTGGACACAGTATCAGCAAAACCATTAAAATCTTCCTGTTGCCTGACCTATCATATTTGCTGGCATATAAGACGCACTGGCATATAAGACACACCTCATTTTCAAACATCATTTTCCAGGAAATTTTTTTTAGTACCAATACATTTCTGATCAACTGTATTGAAAAACAAAGTACTGTAATTTTCATACAATTGGTGTGTAAAATGAATTTAAGTGCAAAACAAAGAATATTCAAGTACAAACCACAACAGCAATAAATAAAACACAAAGAATGATATGATTACTTTTGAATGTTTTACTCATCATCATCTTCACCTGAGATGTTGTCTTCAGAACTAAGCAATCTGTCACTTGAAATTTCAGAAACTGAGCTGTCACTGTTTTCAAACAAGTCATTATGCTCAGAACCATCAGGAGCATTACTAATGCCACATTTCTTAAATGATTTTATGACATTTTCTCATTTCACTGCATCCCATGACTCTTTAACCCATTTACACACTTTTGAAATACTTGCTTTCTTCCTTCTTCCTGTTGGAGTCACATAAAAATCTGGAGACTGCATCCAGGTATTCCACTTCTAACTCATGAATCCTCTGAATGGCTTGTTAATACAAACATCTAAAGGCTGAAGCTGGCTTGTTAAAGCTCCTGGAGTCACAGCTGAGTTTTCATCTCCCTAAGTTTCTTAGCACCTTCAGTTTTGTGACATCTAAACTGATCCAAAACCATCAAGGAAGGGTTTTTTTTAGCAGTCCACCAGGATGCCTAGACCACACTTTTCCGTCCACAATTTCATTCCTGCTTCATCCATCCAACCTTCATCCAACTCCTGTTGGTATTCTTTCCTTGGGTAATGTCTTCCTCTTAAATATCAAGAAAGGTGTGAATTTTGTTCCACCTGCACAGCATGATAAAACAGCAGTATTATGTGTTTTGTCATGACCACACATTTTGACAGCAGCAGTTTTTGCACCTTTGGAATCCACTGTTTTGTTTGAAGGAAGATCAAATGTAAGGGAGACCTCATCCATATTTGCTATCTGTGAAAGTTCAAAATGACCAAGTTTTCTGATGTATCTGTGAAGCTCAATAACTTTATCCTCATAATCAGTTGGCATTTTTTGTGCTATTTTTGTTTTGACATACATACAAGTAGCTTTGCAAGAGTCTCCCTGCAAAGAAACAAAAGAAAACAGATGCCCAGGGAAAGAGAAGAAGACACGGGGGAAGAGGCTCTTGGTGGAGTTTCCCCTCCTCCTCCTAATTTTTTAGCTTTGCTGGTCTGTGTAAAGAAGCAAAGGAAAACAGATGCCCAGGGAAAGAGAAGAAGGGCTGGAGGGAGAGGCTTCTGGTGAAGTTCCCTCCCTCCAACCTTTTTTGCTCTACAGGAGTCTCCATGCCGAAGCAAAGCAGAATGGATGGCCAGGAGAAGAGGATGAGAAGTCGGGGAAGAGGTTTCTGATGAAGCCCCCCCCCGCTTCCACCCTTTTTCCTTACAGGAGTTTCCATGCAGAGAAGTAAAGGAAAACGGATGGCTGGGGAGGAAAATGGGCGGGGGGAGGAGGTGTCTTGCAAAGTTCCCCCTCATCCATTTTGCTTCCATGTGTAAGACGGCATTAGGTCATTTTCCAGGAAAAAAAAGTGCGTCTTATACGCTGGCAAATACGGCACTTCACATGCTAACAGAAGAAACGGGGCAAGGGCTAAAGATGGTAAAAAGGCTACAAGACACCAGATGTATTTTGAAAAGTTTGGGGGGTGGCATTGAGCTTCCAAACAATACAGCAACATTCAGGGACTTTGTGCTTATGTCCTATGGTGGGCAGCCTTTGATTCTTCAGCACTTTTGGCATACAACTCCCATCATCTCTTACATTAGACATGCCGACTGGAGCTTCTGGAAGAGGTCTAATACATGAAGTCTATGCCCCATAATATCCCCTCACAGCCACGGATACCTCCCTCCCCCTCAGCATGAGTAGCAAAGGCAATATTGTGAGATGCTGTTAAAATCCCACTTTGAAATCTGGCAAATCTATGAAGATCAGATGATAATTAGAGAATATGACAGCCATGACAGGCATGGAGTAATCATATTTTAATAAATAGTATACTCCTAATCAGAAAAAGTATACTGTGATAAAATGTTTTCCCAGGATTTGTTTGTTTATTTTAAATATTTCTGCTTTCCTTTTTGAAGCAAAGGCTCTTCAAGCTAAAAAGCATATGCGTGATTGAAAATGGATTTTTACCTGTGTTGACAGTTATGTCTATGGGATTAATGCACTATAATTATTCCAGTTTAATGCTGAATGGGAGTGTAAACAGATGTGATGTGGTCTTGCTTTGAAAGCTAAAGGGGGGACAGTAAGGTATCTTTAAAAAAAAAGCCATGCTGTACTTAAGACTAGTGTTCCTTCAGATGTCGGGGCATAGAAAGGTCAAAGTATATTTCTAGATACAGGAATGGCATCCCATATTGGTGGTCAACATGTAATGACATTTCAAACGAAAAATAAATGGGTGCAAAAAGAGGCTTGGGGGATCAGTGCAGTCCATGTATTTACTTACATTACATTAATATTTGGGAGAAACCAATCCAGCCCAAAGGCTTTGATGAACTACCAAATTTTTACTCGGTGCTTAGCTGAAATCAGCATTGGCTGCAATTGTGGGGTGCCATAGCTGTTCCCACATAGCATGTTGACCTCACACAAGAGTCTCCCTCAGCAGATCAACGTCCTTGGGCAGAATATAGAGGGAAGTGCATTCCCTCAACTATTGAGGTCCCAGGCTGTTTCAAATGTCATCACTAGCGCCATAAAGCCAGACTGGAGACATACTAGCAGATGGTGTTATTCTTTTAAGACTAGATTTATATGCTGTCTAAATGATATTCCAGTCAGCAGTTGAGTAGCTGCATGGCGTGGGTTACAGTAGTCTAATCAGGAAGTTGTCGGTGCATGAACTACTGGTATATGAATCGTATTTGTGTATGGGGAAGGTGCTTTTCCAGTAATGACAGATGTTCAGAAATGGAGGCGGGGGACAGGTGGGGGGAGGAGCTCCTGGTTTTTGAGGAGACATTTGCTCCCTCGCTGGAGCTGCCCCTGCCCGTTGCCTGAGCAGGCCTTAAGTGAAAATCATTAAGGCTGCAATTCTGTATTCGTGTACCTTTGTACTGTTACGCTTCCCTCACTTCTCTGAACTTCCACATGCCCCTCCCACACCTCCGAAGCCACTGCTGTGGGCAGGATGTCTCCGTGTGCACCCAGCCATACATTAAGATGTTTAATGCGGGCACTCCTGCAAGCGCCCCACATGAGGCAAAAAATTACCTCTTGTCCCTGATTCCACTCTAACTGCCATGGCTGCATCCTGGAGAATCCTTGGGTTTCTCATTTGTTGGGGCAATAGAGTGCAATGCAGAGAATTCTCAATACCTTTCCTAAACTGCAAATCCCAGGATTCCCTTAGATGCAGCCATGGCAATTGAAGTGGAATCATAGCTTTATTATTAGGTAGCGAAAAAGCCCCCCCCCCATTTCCACTAAGAGAATGGCACAACACCCTTTCTTATAAAAAAAAAAGTCTCTCCACCTACAAAAGGTCCTGTTCATTTTGTGGAACTATTTAGATGCCAGATTAATCTTTCTCACTGATTTATGCAGTTTTGATCATATTGTGGGGTTTAGTTTAGGGCCCCCTTCTGCACTACATTCTTAGAGCGCTGTTATTCCACTTTCAACCTCCTGTGGAATTCTGGGGTTTGTAGTTTGCTGAGGCCAAAGAGCTTTCTCGCTGAGAATTCTAAAGGCCCCTCCCTAAACTGCAAACCCCAGGATTCCACAGGGCGTTGAGAGTGGAATAACAGCAGTGTAACAGTGCAGGGCGGCAAGGCCCTTATTGTGGGGTTTGTAGTTTTACATTTTACATTTTTTTTATTGGCAGAGGTTGGCGGGAGCTTTTGAAAGCAGGCGGAGTACAGAGCTCTAGTGCGTGGCTTAAACCGCCACAGGCGGCGGCGTAGTCCCCGACGCCCTCGTTTTAAGCTGACCAGGGGCCTGAACGGTGGGCGAGGAGGCGGCGGCGCAGGGCGAGCGAACGCCCCGCAGCCGGAGGCGGCTTCCTCTCGCCCCCCTCGTGGGCTCCGGGGCGGGCGCCGCCGTTGGCGGGCGCCGCCGTTGGCGGGCGCCGCCCTCCTCCTCCTCCTCCTCCTCCTCCTCCTCCTCCTCCTCCGCCGCCTCCGCCGCCTCGCCTCGCCTCGCCTCGCCGCTGGCGCTTCTCCTCTCTCGCCGGGAGAGCCGGCGGCCGGTTCCTTCGTGGTCGCCCGGCTGCGCTGGGTCCTCGCCGGCCGAGGCGCCACCATGGGGCAGCCCCGTTTCCTGCTGCTGCTCGGCTGGACGGCGGTGCTGGTCTCTCCGTTGCTCTCCCTTCCCTCGCTGCACAACGGTAGGTAGACGGTACCCGGTCCCCGCGGACAAAAAGGTGGGGGGTGGTCGCCGGAGAGTGTGCCCGGTGGGGAGGGCGGCGCAGCCATCTTCCCGAGCAAGTCTCCAGCGCTGCTGGCCCGGTGGGGGGTGGAAACGGACGAGGAGGGGGTCCGGCAGCCCCCTGGAGCCCCCTCCCCTCGGTGGGGGAAGTCTTCTGGTTCTAAAATCACTCGTCCTTGTCCCTGAATTAAAGGCCCGCCTTCGGAGGTGAGGGCCTGTTATACGCACACTTTTCCTTCGGAGAAAATACGGCTCTGCAAACAAAGGCCATTTCCGCACTAGGCTGTTAGAGTGCTATTGTTCCACTTTCAACATCCTCCGGAATCCTCCGGTTTGCAGTTTAGGGAAGGGCCTTTGCGGATTTGCAGTTTCAAAGGCCCCTCCCTAAACTGCAAATCGGAGGATTCCTAGGATGTTGAAAGTGGAATAATAGCACTCTAACAGACTAGTGCAGAAATGGCCAAAATGTGGGATAAAGACGAACTGGAAACTCTTCTTCCCGCCTTCCTAACTGATCTTCGCTTCTCATGGAGGAAAAGGCAGCGGATTTTTCGGCACGGGGAGGTGAAAAGCAGGCAGCCTACCATAGAAGAATTAATTCGTCTTGGCAGGGTGCAAGAATGTCTTTGATACTTCGATTTGCTTTACTGCCTGCAGGGTTTTTTTTTCCTGGGTTTGAGGAGAAAGGAGAGGCACAAACTTTATTAAAGTGTCTTGATTCTAGTGAAGAGTTCATAACAGTCTAACGGTGTAAGCCCTCACTTTTACTGCCCACATTTGTGTATATTTTGTTGACAGCTCACTTGCAAAACTGTCACCATCCAAATGTGTTGGCACTGCAACTCCCATCAAGCCCAGTCAGCAGGGGCAGTGGTTGGAATGATGGGATTTGTAGTGTGTCACATCTGGAGGGTAACAGTTTGGGGAAAGCATGTCTACTCTGAAGTAAGACCAGTTGGATTTCAATTCCAGGTAAGAGTGGATCTAAACCCTCTAGAGATACCAGATCCTGTCTGATCTTGGGAGCTGAGCAGAGTCAGTCCCAGTTAGTACTTGGATGGGAGACCATTAACAGATGCAGATGCTCTAGGCTATGTTTCAGAGGAAGGAAATGGCAAAACCATCTCTGAGTATTCCTTGCCACAGAAACCCCTATGAAATTCATGGGGTCAGCATAAGTCGACATGCAGCTGCAAGCACATGCACACTCAAGGGTGTACAGGATTGCAGTCCTAATTTTCTGGGGAAGAAGAGCTGAATTAGAGAAACTTGGATCCATCACTCATAGTCCTAGGACTTGGGATCTCAAAATAAAGGGAAGCAGTCAAATATTTAGGAGAGTCAAAAGAAGGTATTGCTTCATTTAGCACACAGTGAAACAGTGGAAGTAATACCACTGTATGTAGTGCTTCTGGCTAGCTATTTGGATGACTTTATAAAGAGGTTAAACAGATAGTGTTTTTGTACACTGAACAGTTTTATAATTCTGATACCCCATTAACTGCCATGGTCGCATCCTATGCTATCTTGCGATCTGTAGTTTAGTGAAGTACTTAGAATTCTGTGCTGAGGAGCTCTCATGCTTAATTCAAGTGCACTACAGCAAGCCAAGACCTTGAAGATAGAACCCCTCAGCTAAAGTGGTGTCCATATGATTTAACTTCATAGAGTAAATATGTAAACTTCTAGTAGTCATGGGTAAAATGGCTATCAGTGTCTACTACTTATGATGTCTGCATGTTATCTTCAGAAGCAGAGACAGTATGCTTGTCAGTTCCTGGGATGCATGGCTGGAAGAAGCATCAAAGAATCTTGTGGCGCTTTAAAGAATTACAGAGCTTGATTTGGCATAAGCAGCACAAACATTTGTTGCAGCACAAACAGTGAAGAGTTTGTGGCAACCTGAAGACTTCACCAGCCTTTTTTAGCACCAGCCTACTTCATTGGATGCTTAATGCATGATACATCAGATGAAGTTGGCTTGAGTGTTCGAATACTTAATACCAAAACAAAACAACCCCCCGACACACACACACACTTATTAGTCTTTAAGATGCAACAAGACTCTGTTGCTTTTGATGCAGCTGGTTAATATGGTAAATGCTGTTACGCACACATTTTGTCTCCAGGCTTTCTCAGACATCTTGTTGGTCATTGTGGGTACAGAATGCTAGATTAGATAAGCCCTTTTTCCTCTTACATTTTCATTGTTAGGAAATAACTTCCAGAGTACTTGGGTGGAAGGAAGGGCTAATATCCCACACAGCATTTAGGCTTCTTAAATCTCACAAACGTCAATAGGAGATAAGCAGCCAAACTATTATTGCAGTCTAATACAGCCCTATCATGAAACAACAGGAAGTTAAAGGAAATGAGAACAGTTCTTTGCTGCGCTGCTTTTTTTTTACTTGGATAACTTTTTAATTGTAAAACTTTTTAACATGAATAAATTATAGCATGTAAAGACATAGCCCTCTTAGTTGTATTGGCATAAAATGGTATAAAGGAATCTTGTAGCCCCTTTGAGACCAATTGGGAGAAAGAATTTTTGAGCCTAAGTATCAGCTGCACCTGATGAAATAGAACCCAGAAATGCTTTTATTAGACGCTTTATTCTCTCAGTCAGTCTCAAAGATGCTGCAGGATTCCTTTATTTTTTCGTGTTATACTTGATTTTCTTAATCAGAAGTAGTAATATCGCTCAGTTTGAAAACTATTTTTGCAATACTTATACAAATAGGTATTTGACTAGTTTAATGGCAAATGCATTTGTGATCAGTGGTTCATTTGATGACTTGAAAACTTGTTCTAGGTTCTTCTACTCGTATGTAATCATCTTTGATGCATGCAGGGTGGCAAGGGAAGAGATAGATCACTTCCTTGACCAATCCACTTGGCTTTTGTGTTAGCCACAGAAAAAAGATGGCACATTATCCACAACAAGCATAGAAGTATAGCAAGCTGTTGGGGAAGGCATAGATTTCTTCACCTCTCCTCTTTCACTCAATTTGGTAGAAATCTTCCTTTCCTTTCCTTTCCTTTCCTTTCCTTTCCTTTCCTTTCCTTTCCTTTCCTTTCCTTTCCTTTCCTTTCCTCTCCTCTCCTCTCCTCTCCTCTCCTCTCCTCTCCTCTCCTCTTCAGATGATATTAACTTGTGTTTCTGAACTGACTGTTTCCTCTTGGCCAGCATAGAAATGTGGACTATATTACTCTCTTACCATTGGGGTAATTTTTCTGGACTTATTCACAAGAATGATCTACTGTGTGGGAAAGTTTTCACTGCGTCAATATACAGAAAAGGAACTTTAATCCAAGCTCTGTCTTTGTTGACAGAGCAGAGATGTAGGGAGGAGGAGGAGGAGAAAGAAATCATTACTGCTTGCTTATCTTTTTCTGTTGTTGCTGTGCTTCTTACACTGCTGAGAGATGGGCAAAAAGCTGACTAAAAATGTGTTTTGATGAGTCATTTTATCACCAATGAACATTTTGTTTTTCTAGGGAAGTTTGTAGAGCAAACTGACCTTTATCTTCCATGTTCCATTATGTCTTTGGATATACAAAGACTCCAAGGTTTGGGTTTTGTTTTGTTGTGTAAAATATCAGGAAGGAAGGGAAAGACCTTTAATCTCGAACCAACCCTTACTAATGTTCCATTGCAAATCCAGTTAAGAGAAGATATGAGGAGTAGTTCCACAGGGGTCCTGTTTCCTACCATTGACTGATTCTGACCAATTTCCTGTGAACAAAAGAAAGGCAAGACATCTTGCATCAAAACTTTAAAACAGGGGTGAGAATCATGTGGTGCTCCAGATGTTTTTAGTTTGCAAGTCCCAACAGCCCTAGCCAGAATAGTTAATGATGAGAATGCTAGGAGTTACAAGTCAGCATCTGGAGAACCAAATGATTTCTACTTCTGCTTCAACTAAGGATGTTTTAGTGATAGATTCCTATACTGGCATTGGATTGGATTAGATAGCCCTTGGGTCTCTTCCAACTTTATTACTCTTTCACAATACACTAGTGAATTGGGTACATATACACAAGTGAATAAAGTTTAAATGGGCAATAGGGGCTAAGATCCAGTGTGATGTAGTAGTTTGAACATTGGACTACAACCCTGGAGACCAGGGTTTGATTCCCCACTCACCCATGGAAATCCACTGGGTGACCTTGGGTACGGCACACATTCTCAGTCCCCAGAAAACTGTGATAGGTTCGCCTTAGAGTCAACACAGAGCAGAAAAAACTTGAAGGCACACACCAACAACAGGGGCAAGAGTTGCATAGCTGGGTACAGAGAAGATACAATATATAAAAGAAATGTAAGTTGCAGGACAAAAGCAGTTCTAATAGCACTTTAACACAGGATGGGCAACAATCAGGGGTTAGATGACTGCATTGTCCCACCAGAGAACTTGGATGGCTGTACATTCCCAGTGCACCTGCCCCACAAAACTTTGAAAACAGTTTTTTGCCCCATAGGGGGACATTCCCCTCACTTCCCTCCCTGGGCTGTTTCAATCTGTGTTAGACCTTGGACATGCCTTTTTATAACAGGCGGTGACTTGAAAGTAACTTCTGGTTTACTTCCTGTTTTTTTTTAAGAGCCTCTCCTGGGCCTAAAATGTCAACATTTCTCCCCATTCCCCCTAGATCAGTGATTCTCAACCTGTGGGTCCCCAGATGTTTGTGGACTTCAGCTTCCAGAAGCCCTGAGCATTGACCATAGTGGCTGGGGCTTCTGGGAGCTGAAGTCCACAAACATCTGGGGACCCACAGGTTGAGAACCACTGCCCTAGATTACATTTGGGGGCAAACATTGTTTTGATCCTCAGGTACCCTGGGGCCATGAAGGCCACACTTTGCCCACTCCTGTTTTAAGATAATATAATTTTGCTAGTTTTCTGTGAAAGGATAGCACCTGATTTTTAAAGACTATGAGACAGATCATGGTAACCAGTGGCAGAGCAAATCCTAGTGTATTCTATTGTGAAGTTATATGAAGGGGAAGGTCACACTTGAGTGCCATAATTCAGGTCAAAACAGTTGAGGGATGGGGACTCATAAACTGCACATACCTGTTCTGTTCTTATAATTTGGCAGTGCTAACTTGAGTATAGGGGGTTATAAGATAAATTGTATGGATTCAAGCTGAACAGGAAGTCTGTAAATTCCTTTTATTTCGGTTTAGAGGCTATGCTTATAGCAGGCATCTAAAAGCTTAGACCTTTTGTATTGGCATACAGCATATTTAACATTCTAACACTAATTTCTGTTTCCTCATTTTTTTTTATAAAATTTTTACATATTTTTATTAGTTTTACAGCAGAAATTTAATTTACAGGTCTTATGGGTTTTCTAGAAAAGTCTGAGTCAAAAAACTTTCCACTGCCTTAAATGGATGGAGATCTAATTTAGCATGTTTAGTAAACAAGCCTTTTTTTTTTTAAACGACAAGAAGCATCCCATGTTAACTTTATATCTATAAGTGGTGAAGAACAACATCTTAAGTGGCTCACACGGTTTAATGCTATCCTTTTTCCATGAGTCTTTGGACTGAATACACTACCCCTACATAAATGCAGAGTGTTGGAAGCTATTTTGGAAAGTAGTTAGTTACCATTATAATTCCAGCTCCCCAGTAATTGGTTATGGTTACAGTTGTGTGTTTTGAATGTACCTCTTTACATTCCCTTTTCTTAGTAGTAAATTAAGATAGTTGTTTTTCATTACTAAAAAAGATTACCCGTACATCTAAATGCTACAAACCATTGGCTTGTGATACAAAATACACTCTATGCATGTCCTCCCCTAACAGAATCTCAGGCAACAGTATGAGGAACAACATGAACCAGGATTTGAAACATACATTATTCTTCTTCTATCATTTAGGAGGCTCCATATGATTATAAAGGTAAATAAGTTAGTGTTATATCGCACAACAAGTGAGGTCATAGCTCCTGAAATTAGCAATAGTGATACAATTTATTATACCTTCAGTGTTGGAAAATGAATTAATCACAGTTAACTAGTTAGTAGTAACTAGGGTTTTTTTTTTTTTTGACAAGTTCCTCATAAATGCAAGTGGGTTTTAAAACAGTACAGAAAGGATACGAAGTGTTACAGATTTGTCTTTGGAATATGAACAGCAAGGCTAATTGTGATAGGCACTTTATTATCTATCTGTGTCAGACTGGATGGTTGCTTCCATTCATGTAAGTGAAAATGAATACGTCATGTGTGGGATTGAAGATGGCACTCGGTGACCATCTCAGTGAAGATGTGTCTCTTTGTGTAGTAACCAAAGAAGCCTTTGACTTGAAGCATGCCAGCTTCAGTAGCCAGACCCACTTGTACACAGATGTTGATATTTTGTGGCTGACACTTCGCAAGCTGTGAATAAACGTTTTCATCTTGGTACTATCTCTTAGTATCGTCTTAGTATTTTGTTCAGCCATTGACACCTTTAATCCACTAGAATTGAACTACTTTCCTCAGTATTTGAGAGCACGATCCTATACACATCTACTCAGAAGTAAGTCCCATTGAGTTCAGTAAATGTTTAGGTAAATGTTGTAGTATTGCATCTGAAAGTATTTTTCTTCCTGTCTTTTAAAAAAATCTACATCGAATGCATCTGGAGTAGTTTCAATATCATGAGTAATTAAAAGCAACCACATTTTATATTATAGACTATGGTTGGAGTAATGTGCAAAATTCTAATTGTCATGTCACTGTAGAAAGAACATGCTGTTGTCAGAAGCAAATATTTTATGTCAAGCTCAAATAACTGAATTATAGTTCCCTGTTCTGAGTCATCTAGTCTGTTCTAGGGATCACGTATACACCTGGAAATAAAACGAAATGTTGTGTGAACGCATTCTAGTCAACATGGTGATTTATTTGGTACTTGTTTGTCTAAGAGGGGATTATCAGTGTTTAGCTTTCAACTCCAGTAGTGACAAGTAATTATTTTTTAAGAACTCAGATCAGCATATCTTGTCTTTCTAGTTTCACATCGAACCTCTGCCCTAACCATGCTTACTTAAGTAAGCCACATAATTTCATGGTGTGTTGGAGCACTTGATATAATAATCTGTTTTGTGTACTCGATTTGGCATGTAAAGGCTTTAATCACTTGTGCGAAAAACACAACGCTGAGATCGTGTTTCTGCCTTTCCTGCTCTTCTTATGATCACTACTGAATTAGCAAAATACAGCTTACATCATATTGAACTTGCTTAGCAGTGCAATAATACTTTGTGGCTGCCGAGAAGTCATGTGATTGTTAATCTGTTCTTTTGTAGTATAAATGCCTTTCCTGTTGATAGTCTGAGTTTTGCTTTCATGGCTATTCAGTAGCTTGATTGGTATTAGTTTAGTCCGCAGACTGACTAGCAAATACCTTTAGGGAACATATTTTGCCATTAGTTATTTCTCATGTGCCATGCACAGTTCTAGAGGTTTTTTTAAAAGTGAAGAGACCCTGAGTCATATCTCTTAAAGAGACTTCTTTGTGAAGTCATATTGGCTACCTTGATTTTTAACATTTCCGTCATTTTCCTTTCCTCAAGTTATCGGTCCTTCTAATTTCTTACCTAATTATTCTCACACATTAGTAGCCGTAACCAATGGTGAAAGACTATTATCAATAAAAAGAAAAGGACTCACACACTTCTCTTTCACTCTTTTTGAAAATGAAAAGCACAGGCTGCTTCTTATAAGACTAAAAGCAACAGGTTCCTTATAAAACTGACTCGTAGTCCTGTCTCCACACTGATGGCAATCCTTCATGTGTTCTTGTGATAGGAACTATTATGATTTAGAGTAGGCAGTCCTCAGCATTTCATTAGCCATTTTCCTCAGCTTCTGTAATGTTTTTGCTTTGGCTGTTGAAACCCATATACCCAGTTTCATTCCGGCTTCTAGGGAATGACATTTTGAGGAAGGCTATGTGAAGCAGGCATAAATGAACATCCAAAATTATATTGATAGGCTAGATTCCTATATAATACCTGACAAAGTCCCAGTGGTTTTTACTAAAGCTATGGAAAATTAAATCCCTCCTTTAATCAACAGAAAAAAATTGTTGAAATTTGAATTCTTGCACTAAAACATGTATTGAAACAACTATGAAGAAGTATTGAATTTATACTTACTAAATAATAGTATGTGACAATCATGCTATTAGGATTTCAAACCTAGTAAATGTTTTTTTTATTTTTTATTACATAACAGTATCTATCTAAGAGATCAAAGAAGATTAAGAAGCACCATGTCTACCACATGTACCAAAATGTAAATTACTTAAAAGCTTCCATCATAAATGCAAAAGAAAATGAAAAAGACAGTAGAAAGAAGTCACACGGTCATCAGATACAAGATCTAAAAAACAGAAAACTGAAATGTTAGTAGTATTGAAGTGAATGTATTTAAAATACAGTTTTAAATGTGTACTCTAGTTCATAAAAGTATCTTCTAATGTCTGTGTTACATAATTGCCACACCTAATAATTGTTATCTTAATTTCTTAGGATCTTTTTCTAAAAATGGTAGTGTGGCACCGCCACGATCCTTTCCCATTTCCAGAAGAGGAGATTATGAACAAATTTCATTGGAAGATCCTGATGCTGAAAATGATTTCGACCTTGGATCAGGTTTGGACAATCAAAGCAGACCACTTGTGTCTAAAGACACTGAACAATACCTGACTGGGGGATGGCTGACCCTTTTTGTGCCATCAGTCTACACTTTAGTTGCCATAGTTAGCCTTCCTCTGAACATCATGGCAATTCTTATATTCCTGATAAAAATGAAGATAAAAAAGCCAGCTGTAGTATACATGTTCAACCTGGCTTCTGCAGATGTACTCTTCGCAAGTGTGCTTCCTTTTAAGATTGTCTACCATTTTTCTGGAAACAACTGGGTATTTGGTCCTGAAATGTGTCGCTTTGTCACTGCCACATTTTACTGCAACATGTATTGCTCCGTATTACTGGTGATGGTGATAAGCATTGACCGTTTTCTGGCAGTGGTGTATCCAATGGAGTCTTTGTCATGGCGCACATTAAATCGCGCCTCTATGGTGTGCATTGCCATCTGGCTTGTAGCCATTGCTGGGGTGATACCTCTTCTTATCACTAAGCAAACCAAGAAGATATCTCATTTAAACATCACAACTTGTTACGATGTGTTGGATGAAGATGATCTTAAAGGATATTACTTTATATTTTTCACTGTTTTCTCTTCACTTTTCTTTTTTGTGCCATTAATTGTTTGTTCTGCCTGCTACATTTGTATCATCTGGTGTCTTAGCTCATCAGACATTGCTACAAAGCAGAGCAAGAAGACGCGGGCTTTACTTTTGTCTATAGCTGTTTTCTCCATTTTTGTACTGTGTTTTGGTCCAACCAATGTTCTCCTGTTAACTCATTACATACATTTTTCTTATGAAAGCTATTCGGGGAGTATCTATTTTGCTTACCTCCTCTGTGTCTGTATTAGCAGCGTAAGTTGCTGCATTGATCCTCTGATCTATTATTATGCCTCTTCGGAATGCCAACGACACCTCAACAACCTGTTGTGCTGCAAAAAGAATGCTGAACCCTGCAGTAGTAGCACCAGTGACCAGCTAATGACTAGGACCAGCCGAAGGGGGACCTGTACCAGTACGGTTGGTAACAGTGTCTACAGGAAGTTGTTAACATAAGCTTTTATGGACAAATATACATTTGATGCTCTTATGTTTCAATGCAGCTCTGTTTTTAAAATACTCTGTGAAAGAGTATTGGCCTACATTCATTTTTCACATAATTAATATTTGAGCATAATGGCTGCCATTATGAGAAATATGCTGTGTGGAAAAGGAGGGCAAGAACTGTACGATGAGTCAGTACAGCCTGTGTTTGTCTGTTTGCACACATGTTCATGTACACATGTTTGTGCATGTTCATTGGCTGGAATCCTCTTGGGTGATCCCAGTTGGAGTCAGCCCATTCAGTCAGTTCTTGACTGCTGAGTGGACATGCAGGTGAATCAGTGGCTCTGCTCTAGACAGGACTAACAGTACATACTGATTCTCTCCAAATACACACTGCATTCTTCCTTGGTATTTCTGTCGGAGAGAACAAACAATTGCTCATTAAAGAGCAAATTTCACTGTTACTGTAACAGCTTTACCTTTTTTTTGAACACAGTTTTTTGAACACAAGTATCACACATTTAGATATGGGAAGAATGTAAAGAGACAGACTTGGCGATACCATTGAACTATGGGCTAAACCTTCCTCTTGTGACCCCAATCTTTTTTTTAACCTTCTATAATGTTTTTATTGACAATTAACAAACACAGACATAATCAAACAGAAATGAAAGAGAAAAGAGAACCATAACCCATATAAAACATATTCTGAAAAACAAAATAGATTCAAGACAATAAAGAATGAAGAAACTTACAGAAAACAGAAAGGAACTTATAGAAAAAAATACAGCACCTGATACTAGTACTAATAAAAATGATCTAAATATACATAAAAACTAAAAAAAAGAATTTTCCCCTGGATGAGGTATCAGCCTTACTAAATTTACAAAAAAAAAGGGGGGAGCAATAATTAGCCTTAACCATAATGACATTAAACTTGATGCAAACATTCACTATAATCTGTGTTCCAATACTGCTAATTTAACCTTGTGATTATTAAATTACTCTGATCTAGGCTGCATATACATTAATAATAATAACATACATCCCTAATCATCAAAAACTCAAACAGACGAGGAATCTTCTTCCTCTCTATCCCGCCGACACATAGACCCCCAATCATTTTGAACTGAACTGTTCTCCTGTTTACATAGCCATACCACTTCACTGGCACAATGCCATCTAGACTTCTATTTTTAACCATACTACAGTATGATGAATGCTGAGAACTGGCTTTGATAAATTAGAGTGGGTATAGAGTACGACGGAGTGCAAGCTATGCATGTGCTTACATTTCTCTTTCGGTCTGTACCCCAGGCAGAACAATAAAGAAAAATCATTCAGAAACTCAAGAGTTCTTTGCAGAGAAGTCAATCACCCTTAAACTTTTAAGCATTTTTTTTCATAGCAGTGAAATAAAAATAAGCTACATTGAAGGCCTCATTTCAAAATACAAATCTGTAAAAGACTGGCTGTTCTCTGAGAGAGGGCTGAACTTCAGCCTTTTACTGTAAGCCACCATAAGGGGCATTTTATCAGAACCACTCAAAAGTAATTTTTTTATGGTTAAAAGTATAGACAATTCTTAGTAGAGAGATTTGCTGTGAAGGAGCAGTCGCCCTCCCTGAAATGGTTAGAACCCTGTTCCTCCTTCCACTGTTCTCATTCTGTGTTTGTGAGAAAGAAATATTCTAAGTTTGATTTAGCACTAATTTCATTGGTAGCCATCAATATATGTTATCTGCCTCTACTAATTTCTCATTTATACACCATTATTATCCATTCTGGTGTAGTGATTTGAGTGTTGAACTAGGAGTCCAGGAAACCAGGATTTGAACCCCCCCCCCTCAAGATGTCAAAGCCCACTGTGTGATCTTGGGCAAATCACACCTTTTTAAAAGCCTGAGAGGAAGGCAATGGCAAACCACCTCTGAATAGATATTGCCAAGAAAACACTATGATTGACGTTGTCAGAGTTGACCTGAAGGCACATTATAACAACAGTTATTTGTATACAAATATTTGTATTACATTTAAATTCTTCTACAGTGTTTGCCATTTTACAGCAGTTCTCTGAGAAAATACTGTATTTGCTAGTGTATTAGACTCGCTTTCCCCCCGAAAAGTACTGTTTGAAAATGGGGTGCGTCTTAGATGCTGGTGTGTCTTATACACCCGCAAATAGTATTTGCTGGTGTATAAATGGGGTGTATCTTATACACAGGTGCGTCTTATATGCTGGCAAATATGGTATTACTCTTTTTTCTGTTGGATCAAAGGGTCTTAGTGTAAGCCCAACTCTCTTTATGTGAAATTGCTTTACCTTATTGGATCAAAAAGTTGAGGCCAATTTTGTTTTAATTTTTGGTGAGTAGTTATGTGTACGCTTTTGCTGTCATTGTGTATCAAAACCATATGGCTTGAATGAGCTAAAATTAAATATACCATAATGTGCCTTACCTTCTGTAAAATACTGATTCGATCACACTGCAGTTTGGATATCCAAAGCTTTGGAAAATCAGAGAGCGGTTTGCCAACATAAGAATATACAGAAGATAGTGAGTTCTGCTAAGGAAGGTATTTATTTAAAACTGGTTCTATTGTACATTTTGGATTAATTTGGGTAGAGCTCTGCATGCTCCAAAGCCTGTTCCTGTTTCTAAAATGGGTTAAAATATCTTAACATATGATTTCTTTTTGAATTTCATTTATTATTTGCATTAGAATGGTCCTTGCAATTTTGCATGTTACTTTTTTACTGTAGAATTTCATAGGATTTCTAATGTTACAAAATGTAAAGTTGACATTGCACATAAGTACTTGCATTTAGTCCTATTCCATATTCATCTAAAAATTTAGTAATTTAGTTTAACTGGGATGAAGATTACGGTTTCTCTGAGTGCACAAGGCAAAATGAAAGGAATGGGAGCCATATACATTTTAAACTAATATCAAATGAATATTTTAAATATGTATTTTCCTACTGAAAAATACTATATTCTGAATGATCGTTTTGTTACTTTCCATTTTCTTTCATAGTAAATTCAATTAAAATATATTTTGCATATAGTATTTAAAATGTGTAAATACTCTGCAATTACTTACATAATATATATTTCTGAGTTAACTAAATAAACTATTCTTGCTGTTTTTGCTTTGTTAGAACTATAATATTCTCCTATTTTTGTAAACTGAAGTAGCTAATAAATTTACAAACTGCTTTGTTGCGTGATTCATTCCAATTCTATAATGCAAGTTCACTTAAAAATTACAGCTTTGAAGCAGTGTGCTAAGAGAGTTGAAACTTCTGTGAGCTTGATTAAACCCCATCTATCTGCTACCCCTGTGCTAAATCAATAAAAAGAAATATAACAATATAAGGTGTTTTAAATAAGTAACTACTGATACAACAACCATTTTGGTCTTGAATAATCCTTGGGTAACAGTTGGCCCAATCTGTCCTGAATAACACTGATGACAGAGATGGTAGGCAGAAAATTTATGTTCTAAAAGTATTGTAAATAGTCATTGATGCTAGGTTTTAGAAATCACTCTTGCTTATGTTCCATACTTGTTTCATTACATATACCTTCTGAGCTGTTTGGTTTTGTGCCTATTTTGTTCTTCCAATGTACTTACATCACTAGATCAGAATAATGGGGTGATCCTTGAGCTGTGTCTGGATAAGACCTGCCTATTTGTAACCCTCCCAGATCAAATATCCCTGAAATTTTTCAGAACTGTTGTTTAATTTTACACATTGGAACTGGTATCAAGACAGGTGTGTTTGAAATTAGGAGAACAACCAAACGGGGGATAAACTGAGTTGGAACTGGATTCCTGAGGATATTTTTAGCATCTTTTGTTACTTAATTTTTTTCTTTTTCTCTCTGCATGCATGTCCCTCACTATGCATTCTGTAAATGATACTGAAATGTGTATTGAAAACAGATTTATTTATTTATATATATGTATATATGTAAAAATCATACTGGATTCTAGGTGTCATTGGCAGAAAGAGATAGCTGGCAAATGCTAGGGGGCACAAAACTATGGCAACATATTGGAAGATGTCCATGCCATTCAGCTTGCCTTGTACCTAAGCTTTCCCCTTGCCCTCACATGTGGTGGAGAAATATTATCTGTCTGCTGTATTGCAGTAGAATTCAGCTGCCAGGAATTGAGGAAGGGGCATCTTATCCATTGCCTTAGGCAGTTGGGGCCATATATACAGCCCTCCCTCCCCACTCCTCAATAGAGCCAGCATGGTGTTTTGAGTGTTGGACTAGGACTGTGGAAACCAGGGTTTGAATCCCTGCTTAGCCATGGAAGCCCACTGGACAATTTTGGGAATTCACACTCAGCATCAGAAGAATGCAGAAGCAACCTCCCCCCGAATAAGTTTTGCCAAGAAAAACACGTGATAGGTCTACCTTAGGATCACAATAACTTGGAAATGACTTGAAGGCAGACAAGAATACCCCCCCCACACCACAAACAGCCACATATATTATGAGATCATAGATATTTTCAACTGCAAAATGGCATTAAACTGGATTATATTGTTCATAACCCACTCATGCTACAGTAAACAAATTAATGAATGGGTCATACTTCCCAGTTCCAAGGCAGCAAAGTGTATTTACCTCTTCCATATGACTGCAGGTCATGAATGAAATATCTATTTGCATATATGCTAATACAAATATATATATTTGCATATATGCATATGTGTTTAATGGAAAAATGCTGTTTTTTCTTGCATAAAACCCAGCTTAAGGAAGAGGTTTTGATGTACAGTCAGCAAGAGGCTTCTGTTTCAAGATAAGAGCTCCTTCCCTGAATCTGAGAAGCTGATGGCTAAGACAGCTGAGGGGCTGTCTCCTTATGAGGACTTGATGGACACTGAAAAGATAGCTGTGTCCTGTAGAGTCTGGTAGTGTTGTAGTCTGTTAAATAGGAAATGCTGAGTAATCAAGTACCTGGTGTCCAGAGTCAGCCATCTCCCAGATGTTGGAAGTCCTCATTGCTCAAAACCATTCAGTCTCTGCAGCTGGCTTCTCTCTGTGCTTGTACATTCCTTTGGATTCTTGACCTCTGGACTAGCTATGTTTAATGTCTCTTTGTCTTACTTCTTCAGCATTGATTCTGGCCTACTGGTTTGGTGTAACAAGTTCTGGACCATCAGATCTTGCCTCTGCATCTCCTTCATATTCCATGAACTTCTTGGATCAGCTTAACATATTTGTTGGTTTTCCATACAATAATCTTGCTCCCTGGGCATTGCTGCTTGTAGGCATAGGACAGCATGTGTTTTTTGTATCTATGTTCAGGAAGTAGCAATTTTGTGATGTCTCCCTTGCATCCAAATGTTCCAACTGTCCTCATCACAAAGGAGTTGGACAGCTGAACACATAGAGGGAAGATGCCTATTATCTTTCACAAGCAGAATGAAACAAGTGTGTATCCAACTACTGGTTGAAACCTTGTTGGATTTGTAAATCCTGTTTATTTTCCTCCAGCAATTTTATTTGGTTGTAGTCCTGCCATTTGGCCACCAGAGAATGCCACAGCTCCAGTAAACTGCTCAGCAAAACTCTGAACCAAGGGTGTGCAGAAAATGATGCAGAAGAAGCAGCAGGTAAAAAAAGCAGGAGCAGAAGTGGTCTGGGGTGCTCAAGACAATTTGATGTCTGAGATAATGCAGCAAATGGCATCCCCCATGACCAACTAAGGTACAGATTTCAAAGAAGCAGCCATGGTAGTCTCATGCAGCATAAAAAGGAGGAAAGGAGGGAGAGAAATAAAATGGAAAGTAGCTTAAGAGAGCCAGCATGGTGTAGCGGTTTGGATGTTGCACTGTGACTCTGGAGAACAGGGTTGAAGGCTCTGCTCAGGGATGGAAACCGCAGAAGGAGGCAAAGGCACCCCCCCAACTAATCTTGTTCCCTCCTCCCCACCAAAAAAAATGTATGATAGGATTGCCTTAGAGCCACCAAAATTCAGAAACAACTTGAAGGCATACAGCAATAAAGCAGCACCTTTAAAACTAGCGGGTTTTTATTTTTGCATTTGCTTTCATGGATATAAACCCACTTCTTTGGATGCAGTACAGAGTATCCAAAGCTGGGCAACTTATTTGGAGGGAGAAAAATCCCTCAAGCTCCTCTTGCCCCATCCCTGACTGAGAAAATGCATTCATAACAAATAGCTTAACATAGTGCTGACTATAGTGCTGACACACAAAGCCTGAGCTCCAGTTGATGGCATACATATGTTAAGCCCCAATATGTAACAATTGGGATGTTGTGGGAGGAGATGTTCAGTACCTCATTCTGCAACACATCACTTCCTCTAGTGTCAGACATTTTCTCATATAGCCTCCTATGAACATTCAGTGGCTGGCGGGTGGTGAGGGCACCCGAGGCAGCATCTATCTACAGTTCTGCAGCTGACATAAAAGATAAGTGATTGTTGGAAGATTACATCTTCCAGCTGCAGATGCTGCTCTCTGGGTAACATCTGACCTTTTCTCTCAGCAAGGTGCGCTCTCTTCTCCCATCTGCAGAACTGAACAGCAAGTGGACACTATCTAGACACTGCTGCCCTCACCTGGCCACTAAATGGATAAGGGAGTACATACTAGCACTAAAAAACTGCTTTGTGCAGTGAGTGGGATAGAAGCACTATGGACTTCCATTAGTGTTAGCAGGTTTTCAAAACAGTAATAAGAGAGAGTTGAAATCCACAACATGCAGGGTTGACAATCAGGAAATAGCTATTAAAGACTCTGTGTTCTTCTGAAATACCAAGTGAAAGTACTGAATTCTCTTTACTTATCCCTGTGTTTTTCTGTAAAATTAACATATTGTCCAATACATTGCATGATGCACACATTTATGTCTTTATTAGGGGCCCTTACCCGAAAATATTGGATTTTTAGACTCTTGTTCAGTCTTCATAGGTTCAGTCTATATAGAGAGAAGTTTTCCACCCTCAAAAAGGGGACATCCATCATCATAAGGGACACTTACCTGTCATATAAAGGACAACCTTTCCAGCTTGGAAATAAGGGACTTCCCTTATAATAAGAGCCACCTGGTCAGCCTAACTTGCATGCATATGTAACATTACATGAGCATGAGGTAGGATTGCTGACATAATTTGTTGCCTGAAGGAACTGCTTCAGTCTGTCTAATGTTGGACTGGTCATGGCAGAGCCTCGCCTACGCTAATATGTCACCTTTATGCACAGCTGAAATTGACAGTTTCATTATATGAACCAATCACAACAGTTCAACTGAGGTAGGATTGTCAAGTGGACATACCAGTCAATGCAAATACTGTATATATACATGTAGAACCTTAGAAATTTTAGTCAAAAAAATTGACCCAAAAAACCTGGCTTGACTTATCCACAGGTCAATATAAATATTGTACCTTAACTCTCATCAGAAAAGGAACCAACCCCTTCTCTGAGCAGTGTAGAAAGGCAGTGTAAAGAGCTTAGTCAATTTCGGGAGAACCTAAAAGGAACACCAGCTCCCTCTACTCTCTCTGCTGCAGCGTTGCTTCTGGCCGTTTTGAATGCTTGGTTGGGAAAATGGCAGCAACAGCTCTTTGGTGCTTCTGCTCAAAGGTTCACTGAGAGAGTAAAGGGGGTTGGCGCTTCTTTTAGGTTCTCCTGGGGCACACTAAGCTCTTGCCTTTCATCATTCTGTTCAGAGAAGGGGATGGTTCCTTTTTTTTTTTTTTTTTGGATAAGAGTCAACACTGCACCTTAACTTTTATCCACAAAAAGAAAAAAAGAAAGTTCCCCTTCTCTGATTAGAGCAGTAAAAGCCTTTTTTGAATGCCTGGGTGGGAAAATGGTAGTATTGGTGGTGATTAGGGTGGATGGTTCGCTGAGGCAGTGCCGACACTTTCCCTTCTCTGTGTAATGACCTTTGGCTTATCCAAGGAGTCATATCAAAATCCATAATTTTGGCCCCTAAGCTGCCCTTGACAGATATATGAGGTCAACTTACACATGAGTATACAAGGTTCATTTTCCTTGCTATGCCCCTCCTCATTGCAGTAAAAAATTGTGATATAAAAATAGCCTTCAACATTTAAAAAATAGTATTGAGCTCTGTATGATTCTACAAAATTCCCCTACAGCAATACATTTTTTAAAAATGAAAAACAAGATTTTTTTTAAAAAAAATTATAACAACTTTTCAGACATGTCCTTAGTCTGACACACACCAATTGGCAGTGCCAACTTGAGCAGACTCACTGAATAAATGGAAACTTGGTACTTACATAAGTTGTGTGAATTTCATAGGTCTATCCTAGTTGAGAAAAACAACTGGATTAAGAAATATACACACAGATTCACAGGATTGAGACTAAGAGTGTATGCAGAGTTTGGCACTTCTGAGAAGAATGACTGAACATAATGACAATTTGAATTCATCAACCAGTGGACTGTGGTACAGTCATGCTCTGGATCTCAAACCGTCATCCTCCCATGGCTCAGTCATGAATGGCTTCAGCATGCCATTATAGTCAATCTTTTTTTAAAGTACCTTTCACAATGATAAAACCACCACTGCACTAACGCCCCCCCCCCACAAACTCTCTAGGGCAAGGGCAGGTGCCAGAGGGACTTTTTTCTTCTTCTCCAGCTCTTTGTAAAAACTTTTCCCCTCATATTTCACCAGGTTTTGTGGGTGTGGGTGTGTGCTGTGTTCACAAATTAGACAGGAACTGAGACTGAGCCACTGAACTTTTGCAAAAGATACAGTGGGTAGAATTACTGATTAAAGATAGCAATGTCTCATTAAAACAATTGCATCTAAAACCAGGGCAAATACTGCATCTATGCATTAATGGGAAAAATATAATTTTTTAAAAAAAGCCCCAAAAAGTCTTGTAGCAACTTAAGTACTAACCCTTTTTGTTTGGCCTTAGTTTTTGTAGACTTTGGTTCATACATCTGATGAAGCAGGCAGGAGTACAGTATGTGAACACTTATGCCAAATAAAACTTGCAAATCTTTTAAGGTGCCACAACACTAACTTTTGTTTTCCCTTTAACAGACTATCCCACCTACAACACTTTTACCAAATAAGGTTGTTGTGTCATTTTGTGGTGAGCTCACCAGATTATATCTTGCTTCCGTATTTCATCAAAACCTCATCACAGCACAAAATATTCCTGAGTCCAGAACATGTTGCCTCCCAGAGGAGGTTGCTAGAAATACCCTCTGACCTCTTCTATATCTTTCATTATCTATCTTGTAAAAGAATGTAAACCAGAGGTATGCACAACATATTATGTGGGAATACAGAAAAGCTTAACAAATAATCTGTTTGGCTCCTGGCTGCCCACAAGAAGTGGGCTTCCTCCTGCTATAACACTGGGGAGGCCTCTCCCGGTGACCTCAGTGCTCTGAAGTCTTCTGCAGTCTCTCTGCCCTTTCCCAGGGAGGATAGAATTGCTTCCTTAAAAAATTCAAATATAACTATGGCCAAAATCCTGCATTGGGAGACATAAGTGTATCAATAATATTTCCTGATGCTATGCTTCCCAAGTCCATCTTGTAAGCAGTTTAGCTCTCCCAGCACCAGATCCATCCATCCATCCATCCATCCATCCATCCATCCATCCATCCATCCCTCTATCCTTTCCTTCCTTTTATTTATATCCCACCTTCTCCTCTGACTGGGACTCAAAGCAGCTTATAGAAAGGCACAAAATACTATAAAACATATATAGTTAAAAGATTCAACATTAAGATTAAGGCAGTGGCTATTTCTGCACCACACTGTTATAATGCTATCATTCCACTTTCAACATCCTGTGGAATTCTGGTGTTTGTAGTTTACTGAGGCCAAAGAGCTCTCTGGCTGAGAATTCTAAATGTCCCTCCCTAAACTGCAAACTCCAAGACGTCATAGGATGTTGAAAGTGCAATAATAGCAGTACAATAGTGTAGTGTGGAAATGGCAAGTGTTGAATAACAAAAGAGTTAAAACCAATTAAAATCTTACTCAAATACAGAGATTAAAACCACTATAAAAGCCCTTTTCTTGCTAAAATTATTTTTTGAAGGCTTGGTGGAAATGAAAGATCTTAACCTGCCCCTGAAAGGAAAATGAAGGAGCCTTCCTAACCTCCTTAGGGAGGGAGTTCCAAAGTGTGGGAGCAGCCACACTGAAGGGTTTTTCCTACATTCCTTCCAATTGTGCCTGTGGAGGCGGTGGGATAGACCTAAGTGCCTCCTCTGCAGATCTTAGAGCTCGGGCAGGCTTATGTGAGAAGATGTGACCTTTCAAATAGCTGGGGCCTGAGCTCTATTGTGCTTTACGGGTTAAAACCAGAGCTTTGAATTGTATCCAGAAACAGACCAGCAGCCAGTATTGCTGTTGCAACAAGGGAATTGTGTGCCTCCTGCAACTAGCATCTGTTAGCAATTTGGCTATAGATCTTTGGACCAACTGAAGTTTCTGAACACTTTTCAAAGGCATCCCCACGTACAGCACATTATAGTTATCCCATTAGGGATGTAACTAAGGCATGTGTCACCATAGCCAAATTAGACGTCCCAAGGCATGGGCACAGCTGTTGCACTAGGTTTAACCATGCAAAAGCATTCCTGGCCATTACAGAAACCTGAACATCAGGGCTGAATCTAAAATTACACCCAAGCTGTGGACCTTCATCTTCAGAGGGAGTGTAATCCCATTTAACATAGGCTGAATCCCTATACCCTCATCTACCTTATGACTAACCAGGAGTACTTCTGTCTTGCCTGGATTAAGCTTCAACTTATTTACTTGTATCCAGTCCATCACTGCCAACAAGCACTGGAGTAGAACAGAAACAGTATCCTTGGACTGAAGAGAAAAGGAGAAATAGAACTGGGTGTCAATATACTGGTGATATACTGGTGACACTGACTCCAAATCTTTGGAGCCCTCTCCCAGTGGCTTCAGGTATATGTTAAATAGCATGGGGGACAAAATAGAGCCCATGGGACCTCATAGGCGAATGCCCAAGGAGTTGAAAAGGAGTCTCCCAGCACCACCTTCTGAGTTCACCCCTCCAGGAAGGAATGCAGCCACAGAAGTGGCTCTGAGTCCCATCCTAGCAAGGCAGCCCAGAAGAATTCCATGGCTAATGATATCAAATGATGCTGAGAGGCCCAGCAGAACCAACAAGGACACACTTCCCTTGTCTAGTTCCCAGCATAGATGGGTGTTAAGCACAGTGGCACAGGACAGTAGGTTTACTGTTCTCCAGTATATCAGGGCTACTGCCTACAGCATCTGCACCCTGAGGTAGCTACTTCACTCTGTCTAATGGTAGGACAGGCCCAGGAAATGTGATTAACAGTAAAATGCACTGTACACTGAGAAGGTCTGGGGACAGTGAGAAACAATGTTTGGTTCATTAATTAGGCTTTTATGTCATCTGTTTAGATGGAAACAGATACCTTCTAAACCACAAGAAATGCATCTTTATCCATTATACCCATCCTAATTTGTTTTTCAGAAATATTTTGCTGTTAGAAAAGATCTTTTGAGGATAAAAATCAAGAAAGACATTATACCAAGCAGACATTTTCTGCTTATTAGTGGAATGTTGTTTGTTACTCTCATGAAATGTGTGGGCATTGGAGGGTGGAATTACTCTCCATTTGGTGCTTCAGGGAGCAGCCAAATGGGAAAAATAAAAAACCCACTACTTATTTTTTCCCTTCCTTTCTCTTGTCTCTGCCTTTGTGGTCTGAAATGGTTTGATTGAGTGGTTAACTCTGGGTCTCGTGAACCTTTAACCGTTCAAGTCTAGATTGGATGAAGAGTGGAAGCATCTCTTCAGCTCCGAAAGTTTCCTTTAGGGTGCTGCCAGGTAGAGGGCTCCTAGCAGTACGAAGCAAAAGACATTGTGCAGTTATTCCCTCTTTTCCTTCTGCAAAGGTATTTTTTGGAAATAAAAAAAAGATGGAAGAAATAGTTGGAAAACACAGGAGGGGTACAAACGGAAGATAATGATGTATCTGCTCATCTGTTTCTTGCCCTGGTAAAATTCTCTTTGTGTATGCTACTTCATCTGGATGTCCCTTTCATGCCCTCCTGTTTGTGCTCAGAGACCTGGAAACAGAAGCCGAGGTGACTCTTTAGAGAAGAAATGGAGCCCTCTCTGAAGACACTACTGCATCTGCTCAGTATATTTTGCACCTTATTTAGGACAGCAAGAGCAAACAGTGAGTATATACCACCATACATGCTGCATCCATGATTCACCATAGGCTGTTTTCACTCAAAGCCCAGGGGAAATACTGTGTTCCTTCTTTGTTACACATTTTTGCTTCATAGAATGCCATCAGGTGTTAAACAATGTATTTATTTATTTGTTACATTTATATCCCACATTCCTCCAGATTGTTCAAGGTGGCATCTTCCTATTTTTATCTTTACAACAACTCAGTGAAGTAAGTTGGCTTGAAAGATTGTGGCTGGCGCAAAATCACCCACAGAGTTTCATGGCTGAGTAGGGATTTCAACCCCCATTTCTCCTCTTCTTTAACCATTACACCATCTGGCTCTTCTTTAGACATCAAGAGTTGACTTTTACTGAAGTAGACAATTGGTCCAGCTTGCCAAGTATTGGCCAATAAGGAAAGAAGATAATCCTTATACTATAATGTGTTGGCCGATACTTTCAGTTGTATGTATGTTAAAGATCTTACTTCTGACCTGAAAAGGTATCAATCAGACCCTAAATAATTTAAGGCAAACCTGAATGAATGGTTTTTAAGACACACTTAGAACATGTTAAAGGTATATATATAAAACCTTACAGTAAATGAATGTTTTTAAAAGCTTAATTTCACATGTGTTTTCCCCTAAACACACACACAAAAATTACATCTTGTTAAAGAACAGCTGCATTTTAGAGAGAGCTAGCTGTGATAATCCATTTTGATATAAAAAGAATGAAGGAGTCCTGTGGCACCTCTGAGATTAACTAATTTATTTCAGCATATGCTTTCTTGGCCCCCCATCCACTTCTTCAGATGAGTCCACAAAAGTTTATGCTGAAATAGATTGGTTAGCCTTAAAGGTGACCTAGGCTTCCCTCCTTTTTATCAACTTTTTAGTAATTCTTGGTCAAATCATAGCATACCACCAAAGTCTGTATCATTCCCAATTGGCTCTTGAGAGCTTCCCATTTTTCATCCTTAGCACATGCTTTTTTAAAAAAAAAGAAGCAAAAGCTATGAGTACCACTCTGCACATTCAGTATTTATTAAAGAGGAGAAATATGGCAAGAGTGGTGTTTTGGCTATGTGGTTTTAAACAGTAGCCTTCAAATCAAGAGACTAAGTCTTAGGAATGCTTTCAAGGGTCCCTGCAGCAATGAATTGCAGTCTAATTGGTGGTAATGAGTTGCATGGTAAGCACAAACCTTGTACACCTTATACCCAGGTCTTTCCTTGCACAGATGTCTTCTGCTGAACGTTGAGAAATGGGCAAGCCTCTTTCTGAAGGGCTATGTATCTACAGCAAGTAATGACACAGGGAGTGAAGGTTCTCTTGTGCCTCTGTCTGCTCTCCTGTTTCCTTGCCTACAGGTTGACCTTGTCAGGCTTACTTCACTTATTCCAGCCTCTTCATCTCTTAGTCATCTTCATCTTCTCTTAGTCATCTAGCCAGTGGTTGTTGATTCCATCTTTCTCTTTCTCTACAATCTGTAGTTTCATAGCAAACAGCATTCTCTTCAATGAACTCTTCCCTGACTTCTACCCTTTTGGTATGGGCTCAGCAAGGCTTTTGTGATCTCCTTCATGTACTTGTGAATGACCTTGGATCAATTATGCTATCTTTTTGCCCACGCAACCACAGGGTACTGGTGGGAGCAAAAAATGGGAATGAAAAAGCATTATTTACTATTTACGAGGGTACTAAATGAGAGCCACCATGGTATAGTGATTTGAGAGTTGGACTATGCCTCTGGAGACCAGGGTTTGAATCCCTGCTCAGCCATGGAAACTCACTAGTTGACCTTGGGTAAGTCACACCCTCTTAGTCACAAAAGAAACAAATCTTGAACAAATCTCTGAACAAATCTTGCCAAGAAAACCCCATGATGACAGGTTCATCTTAGGGTCACCATAAGGCAGAAAAGACTTGAAGGCACACATCATCATCATCATCATCAACAACAACAGAATACTAAATGCTAAATTTTAAATGTAAAAGCCTTTAACAGGCACAGCATGGCATTCAGACACAGGGTATATGTGCATTGGTTAAAAAGACCAGAAAGTCCCAGGTTTTGTTCCTGTTCTTTATGATTTCATTTTAGAGGTCCATACACATTTTGCTTATCCCAGAATATTTTCTGTCAGTTCCTGGTACAATCAGAGAGTTTTTGTACCAGCTTCCCAGGTTGGTTTATTTTAACCCAGCATAAAATCAGAAAGAACAGGAACAAAATCTGGAACTTTTCAATCCATCTGGAAGCACCCATATATTTGGAAGAGCTAAGGTTTAAATGACATACTCTGCAAACACATAGGCCATTTCCACACTAAACTGTTATAGTGCTATTATTCCACTTTCAACAGTTTAGGCCCCTCCCTAAACTGCAAATCTCAGAATTCCATAGGATGTTGAAAGTGGAATAATAGCATTATAACAGTCTAGCGTGGAAATAGCCCCAGACTGCAATTATTTTCTGAAGAGTAAATTCCTACAAGATAGGAAGTTGCAGGCTGTGGCTAGAATTCTCTTGGTAAGTTTCATCATGATGAGCATTCAGTACCTTCTTGCACAAGAGTTTATTCCTGGCTTCACAGTAGCAGCCAAGCAGTTTTTGAGTGTATCTCCATGTTTCAGGCCCATTGATAAGCATCTGGGAGTACTGGGAAAATTCTCTCCATGGCTGTGGCCGTGCCAAACAGCCATGACCCTTTTGGACCTATACCACCACAGGCCTGCCAGTCCCTGTAAGTGCCCTGGTGGAGCCTTATGCCAGCATCAAAGAGGATCTCAGCCTGTACGCTCAACAAAAGGTGCATTTTGTTGTGTTTCAACACAGAATAAAAGCAGAATATCCTCTTCTATTGTTGAGGTAAAGTTTGCTACATTTCCAACATGCATAGGTGAGACAGTCTATCAAGACTGGTAAATGTTAAAACCCAAATCAGTACTTGAAAAACTAAGGTATATTCACATTGCAAAATTACAGCAGCTTGATGCCATTAACTGTCATGATACCATTTTATGAAAGGATAAGAATTGTAAGATATTTAGATTCTCCTGAACTACACCAGTAAAGCATTCTGGCAGAGAATTCGAAGTCACTCACAAAACTACAAGTTCCTGGATTCCATAGAATGGCACCATAGCTGTTAAAGTGGTATCAAACTGCTGTGATTGTGTAATGTGTAGCAGATCTTGGTCCACGTTCAGATGCAGAGAGTCCCGTTGAATGCTGTAACATAATGTATACTACGGATCCTTGATTTCATGTATATTTTGCTTCTTCTTTCAGATTCATCCGATCAAGTTATTCTTTCTAATACTCTTTGGTACCTTTTGCCTATTTCTGTTTACCCTCCAGATGGACCAGAGTTGAAAATCGATGATCAGAAAAGATTGTTCAATTTAAACCCTGAAGAGATTCAAACATACTTGACTGATCCATGGCTGACTCGTTTTATTCCTTCAGTCCACATTGTTGTGTTCATATTCGGTTTTCCATTAAACATCATGGCCATTTTAATGTTTCTATTCAAAACAAAGCTTAAGAAGCCAGCTTTCATATTCATGTTCAACCTTGCCTCTGCAGACCTATTTCTTGTGATCGTACTGCCTTTTAAAATTTCCTATCATTTTTTGGGACACAACTGGACATTTGGGTCTGACATGTGTCGTTTTGCCACCTCCACCTTCTTTGGCAACACCTTCTGCTCCATATTACTGATGACAGCAATAAGCATTGACCGTTTCTTGGCAGTGATGTACCCACTACAGTCTCTGTCATGGCGAACACTAAGGTGTGCCTCTCTGGCATGTGGTGTGATCTGGTTTATAGCCACCATGGCGGTGATACCTCTCTTGATGATTACACAAACACACAAAATAGACGGATTAAATATTACAACTTGTCTTGATGTGCTAGATACTTCCACGATTATGCGCCTTCGATATTATGCTATTTTGTTATCTGTCCTGTTCTTTTTTATACCACTACTCATCACTACTGTTTGTTACGTGTGCATTATAAAGAAACTCTATTTTTCAGATATTACTGCACGGCAAAGTAAGAAGAGACGCACTGTCCTCTTGTCTGCAGCTGTCTTGTGTTCTTTTGTTGTTTGCTTTGCTCCAATGAATATAGTGTTTTTGAGCCCAGTCATTTTTCCAGATCCAGATTATGGGAGTATCTTTCTTACCTATATGCTATCCCTCTGTATTGGTAACATAAACTGTTGCATTGACCCCTTGATCTATTATTATGGTTCCTCAGAATGTCAAAGACAAGTTTGGAGGTTCCTGCGTCTTAGAAAGCATTCCAGTTTCCAAAAAGACCTTCAGGGAACAACAACCAGTAATACAACCTTCTTTTCCAGTGGCTTGAATCATTTATCTCAAGAATAGTATCTGGCACTTGAACCTATATGCTTCTTCATGAACATAGGCTTTGCATGTAAAAGGATCTTGTAGCACCTTTGACACTAATGGAAAGAGGTTGGTAGGATAAGCTTCCAGAGACTAAATCTACTTCATCAGATGCTTTACATGTTGCTGATGTCAACAGCTCTCCTTAATGCCCATGTCTTTTCTTCTATAGTTTTATCACTGTGAGCTGTAAGATGGATAATGTGTGGCCTATCAGATGCTACTGAACTGCTAGTAGGTGCAGTCTAAGAACATCTGCAGGTCCATACTTTACATCCCCCTTCCTGACCTGGAGTGTTAGAATGTTGCATGCTTATGTCCAATGGCTTCAAATAATGACTCAATCAAAATGGGAAAGTTATACCATTCTACTCTGAGAAGGATGTGTAAACATAGACAAAGTTGTCATGTAATTATGTGCCTCATTTGGAGAAGAAGATTATTTTCCAAAAGCCCAAGAACAACTCTGTATTATGCTCCATTTTCTGAGGCTGTAAGTAGCATGATATTTTCATTCTCTGAAATTCTACCATTACATTATCTGATGTATGTTTCAGTCACATTAATTCTTCTAGTTAATGGCCAGAATCTAGACCTAGAGTAGTTGTTGTTGTTGTTGTGGTGGTGGTGGTGGTGGTGGTGGTGTGCATTCAAGTCATTTATGACTTTTGATGATGCTAAGGTGAACCTGTCACAGGTTTTTCTGGGACTGAGTGTGTGATGTGCTCAAAGTCATCCAGTGGGTTTCCATGGCCAAGTGACAAAATGAACCTTGGTCACCAGGACTGTAGTATAACAGTCAAACCACTATACCACACTGGCTCTAAAAAGTATTTGTTTTGTGTGTTCAAGTCATTTCTGACTTATGACAACCTAAGGCAAATCTATCATGGGGTTTCCTGGGGCTAAGAATGTGGCATACACCCAAGGTTACCCAGTGGGTTTCCGTGGCCAAGCACAGAATCAAATCCTGGTCTCCAGGGTTATAGTCCAATGATTAAACCACTACATCATGCTGGCTCTCTGTTACATATTCGTGATCCCAATGTAGCCTCTGTTTTAGCCCCAATCCCTACTTATTGGGCAGCAGGTACTGTGATCAATAGGAGCCTCTTCCTTGGTTGCTCAGAAGCAGCTGACAGATGTTTCTCACACCATGAGGGGAAATTGTAGAGGGGTCCTGCTTCTGCCTACCACACCAGAGATCACTCACAAGAGTGGTGGAAATGGTAGACAGGGGAGCAAGCCCTCATTGATCACAGCGACCACTTCCAGGTAAACTGGGATTGGAGATCGGATGAGATTCACTGCATATCAGCATAACTATGGTGCCCACACACTTATGTCTCCCATAAAGAATTTCAGATAATAATCCTAGAAAATATTCCAATTTGACAGGGACAGTACCAACTAATCCTCTGCCTATTTTCTTTTCCAGATGCTTTTTAAAATGTCCCAGTTTCTTTATCCTCTTTCCACTTTTCCCCTTTATCCTTAACTTATTTCAATTATTGCAACCTGAATTCAAAGTACAAAAGCAGTTTGCATCCAAGTAACTCAGCAGGGAGCAGGGAAAGGGAAGGGGGAGAGGAGGGGGTCAGAATCTTGCCCTTCCCAGTAGGCTCAGGCAAAAGCAAACTGCTCCAGCCTATCCTATGTAGTCTTCCTTATTACTAAATTTTGCCATCTTGACCAAAGTGGGGTTTGTAGTTTCCTGAGGCCAAAGAGCTCTCTGACTGAGAAGTCTAAATGCTCCTCTCTAAACAACAAACTCCAGGATTCCATAGGATGTTGAAAGTGGAATAACAGCACTATAACACTCTAGTGCGGGAAGGCCCTTAGAACTCTAGCCTTAGGGCTTGAGCTACTCATGGTCTTAGACTGGCTTTAATTAGGTTAAAGCATACATGAAAGCATACCAGTATTTGGGTGTATTGCTTTCTGCCTAGCGTTGTTCCTGTGTGCCTTGAAGTCATTTCCAACTTACAGTGACCTTAAGGTGACCCTATCATGGGATTTCTTGGCAAGATTTGTACAGGGGAGCTTGCCTTTGCCTTCCTCAGAGACTGAGAGAGTGTGACTTGCCCAAGGTCACCCAGTGGGTTTCCATGTTTTTATTTTTATAATGTATCTTCACTTGTGTTTTAAGCATTTCAATTGCGTGCTGCCTTGGGAAGGCTTCCCTTAAACAGCAGTGTAGAAGTAAAACAATTCTTCACTCTTTTGTCATCTGTTCATGTTCTATCTATAATGTAATGGGGGAGATGAGCTCTAGAAATAATTTCAGCAACCTCACATTACAAATGGCATGCAATTATGTCATGCAGACAGAACAAAGGAGTGCTGTAATTTGATACACGCTTCCTGTTTTCCAAAGCTCTATAAAGAGATTAGCATTGTAAATTAACGTGATCGGCTGGAAAGCCAGAGAAGGGTTTAAGATTTGCGCTTATGATGTAAATAGCTTAGGGCTACAGTTTCTGCAGTTTACTGTGCTCATGCAAAACATGTTACAATATTTCATAGATGAATCACACAGTTCTCTATCCTAGGAAAGCACTGATAATCTAAGATAGCTGTTTTGGTTGCATGCCTTCAAGTTGTTTCTGACTTATGGAGAGAGGAGGTTTATCTTTGCCTTCCTCTGAGGCTGAGAAAGTGTGACTTGCCCAAGGTCACTCAGTGGGTTTCCATAGCTGATTCAAACCCTGGTCTTCAAAGTTGTAGCCCAATGCTCAAGACATTATACCACACCAGCCCCAATTATATTGGTCTACTAATCCCACAGTTTCCCACAATCCCACAGTCTCCAGTAGGGCCGGCTGAATTTTTTTTTAAAAGGCAGGAGATGTGGGAAGACACGGAAGAGTGTCTTTCAGTGAAGTCAATACTCTGCGTGGTTCTGTGGGACAGGGTCTCAGCAGCAGCACCGCAGTTGCAGAATGACCTCCCTTTGGCGGCCCAGATAGTGCTGACACTGATTTCATTTAGGCATCAAGTAAAAACTTTAAAGCCTCACTGAATTCTCTCAAATATTAACACACACAGTTTTTAAATTCTTTTAACTGTTTAGATACGTTTTAACTCATAATTAATGTGTTTTTAGCTTATTGAAATTATTTTTATTGTTTTAAATGGTTTTAACCTGCCTGTTTGAGTTTGACTTGTAAGCTACCCATAGACCTTTTGGATATAGGATGGGGTAGAAAATTTGTAATAATAAACAAACCAAATAAATAAATAAATAAATGGCAGAGAGGTCACCTTGACACAAAGATTGGGTCACAATAGCCCAGCTACAAAAAGTGATGCTGCTTGAAACATGGTAGATTATCTGATAACACCTTACTGTTTCCTAAATTCTTGGGTAGAATCTGAATCACTGATGGCCCCAAACTCCAGTCAATAGCTCTTGGTAGATAACAACAAAATTAAATGATAATAGTTCATATCCAACCATTTTCTCAGCCCTGGAAATCAAATTTTTGCAAGGTCAGGGTAACTTTAAAAAATTTAAAACAGGAACAGTTAAAAGCTGCCATGAATAAACATACAAAAAGTTTAAATATAATTATGATCAAAGTCTATTATCAGCAGAACTTAAATCAATTTAAAAGTGTGCTTGGATCCCACGGCCATTTCTGTACTACACTGTTATAGTACTATTATTTCACTTTCAACATCTTATGGAATCCTGAGGTTTGCAGTTTAAGGAGGGGTGGAAATGGCGCATGCTAGGAGAATGAGGAAATTTAAATTCAGTAAAGCAAGAAAGAAAGCAAACAAAGACATCTATGAAAAAGTGAAAGGGAAAGAAGAATATAGCATAATTACTTAAAGCCCTATCTCTCAAACAAAGCCAGTTTCCAAATGACTGTTGAAATAATTAAAAAAAACCCTTCTTTTATTTCTGCTGCCAGAAGGACACCATAGAGGGAGCTTGTGAAACTTCTTTAGGAAAAGAGCTCTAGAGCTAGGAGCAGCCACCAGGAAGCCTTCTGTTATGTTCTGATAACAGATATATTGTGAAGATGGTGGGGTGGAAAAAAAGATGTCTTTCAGTTCTCTCAAAATCCTGATGGTCTTACAAAGGAGCATATGGCTATGGATATCCATAGCCCAAATTATATATGGATTCATAGGTCATAACCAGAACTTTAAATTATGTCCAGAAATAGAACACTAGCCTGTGGAACTAACAAACGAGTTGCATGCTCCCTATAACCATCTGTACTCAGCAATTCAAAATGCACCCAGTATACCCCTTTAAATTAGCCACTTTACCATTAAACATGCTCACTCTCTGACTTTCCTGATTTGGCAGGGGCAGTCCTGATTAATCTTCTGTTCTAGCTTCTTTTAAAATGTACTAGCATTTTTTCCCCTCTCTCATTTTCCCCCTTCACCATCAAATTTTTTCATTTGGTGCAAACTGAGTTTTAAGTGAAAAGCTACTTTGCATTCAGTTAGCTCAGCAGGGGGAGAAGAAAAGAGGGCTCAGAATCTTGCCTCTTCCAGTAAGCTTTGACAAAAGCCAACTGCTGCAGCCCCTCCTGGCTTTTGTGTTCTTCTTCATTAATAGCATTTGCCATCTTGAACACATTCTGATGTTATTTGGTGACGTGTGCCCCAGTTTTCATATGTGCAATGTTGGAGGGTATGCATTAAATCAAGCTGTGCACGGAACACACAACTTATTCGCAATGTTTAAAGGGAACTAGTTTAAAGGGAACAAAATGGTGAGTTGTTTTTCACATCTGAGTAACAATGTCAGTGGGTTACCCCCCCAAAAAAAACAGCCAGGAGAAACACAGAGTTCTCTTTAGAGAGAATTGTTCCATAAGAAGAGGCACAATGAACCACATCCAATCAGCATCCCCTTTGCAGGAACAGCCAACTCAAAATTACTCCTTTGGGAAGCTCACACAAGTAGGTAATGTTGCCAAAAAAAAGCCATCCTCATAATTTATTCCTCAGCCAGTATTCAGACATATAGATTGCTTTTTGAATGAAGGCTCAATGAGATTGCATGACTAACTGCAATTAATGGTCTGCCGTGCAGTTTTAATTGCCATACATTTTTTAAAAAACTGTTTAAATAGTTTTAATGTTTACGTGGGTTTGATGTTTTACCTATATGTATTGAATTTGTTTTAGTTGTGTAAGCTTCCTTGAGTCTCAGTTCTGTGGGAAGAATGGGTTATAAAATAAATCATCATTACCATGATCATAACATTATTATTTCACTTTAATGACCATAGCAGTATCTTATGGAATCCTGGGATTTGTAGTTTGCAGGGGCACTAGAGTTCTCTGGGAACTCTAAATGCCTCTCCCTAAATAGCAGATTCCAGGATTGAATTGCACATTACTGTACAAATCAAATGCCATAATGCTACAATTTTGTAGTGTGAAAAGACCCATACATAATGTAAATTTGTCCAACTGACTTTTAAAGCCATCTAATCCAAAAATCCTCACTGTATCTTGTGACAGTAAATAAACTATTATTTATCCTGACCTAGCATGATGTGGTGGATTGAGCATTGGACTATGGCCCTGGACACCTGCTTGGCCATGGAAACCCACCAAGTGACCATGGGGGTGTCACACACACTCAGCCCCAGAAAACACTGTGATAGGTTTGGCTTAGGGTGACTTGAAGACACACAATAGCAACAAAAAGAAGGAAAGAGTGCTTCCTTTTTTTACAGTAACGTCTCAGGAGAGGGATTGCCAGGGTGTTACCCTGTTAACTGGGGGTCCCGGGAGGGGCGCCCAAATAACCAAAACACAATAACGCAAGATGGGGAAATTAACTGGAGCACTCACTTTAAGCTAACGAGAGGCAGGGTAACTTAGCGGGGATCTTGTAACCCTATGTATACGGGGTCAGGTCAGTCAAGCAGTCAGATAGTTTAAAATAGCAAAAATGATGTTTTATTAACAACAGACAAACATTTAAGACAACACAACCACACAGCTAACTAGGAGATAAGAAATAAGAGTTTTCGGGGAAACTGGGTGATACGACATCTTTCTCGTAGTCCGGAAGAAGTTGCAGATGGAGAGAAGAAGCTCAGCGTGATTCGCTGAGGGGAGCTCGCTGGGCAAAGCAGCAGCAGGGCGGTCTGGAACTCGGGAGTGATCCGAGGTTGCTGCGGTCTCAGCTACTGGAGCTGAGGGGAAGGCTCACCCAGGCAAAGCGGCAGCAAGGCTTGATGGAAGTTCAGAGCGATCCGAGGAAGCTCTCGGAACTGGGGGTTTTTATAGGGAAAATATGACCGTAGGCTAGTCTGGACTTGGGAGAGAACAATGAGGTTTGGGCGTGAGACAATGTCTCCGAAAGGTCAGAATTTAACATGATTGAGTTAAGTCCAAATTGACAATAGAATGGCCAGTATGCAGATGCAGCTCACCTGGGCAGTTGAGCTTCTAGCTCGTCAGGGTGCCTGCTCGGGGCAGGGGGCTCTTTGTATTAGCGTGCATCCTTAATGAGGTGTTTGTCTAGGGAGGTCTCCTAAAGCAAGATCCGGCTGAGTCTGGCTTGCCTAGGTGGAGAAAGGAATGTTTCAGCAATTAATAGACATGCCTAGCTCCGTGCTTGTTCAGGGGCCTCACAAACACTTGGCTGAGGGTGGCAAAATGTGGCCAAATTGTGATATCAAAATGATATCTAGTATCCTCTGAAGCCAGGCCAGATCACGGTGATAACAAGGGGTTGGGTGGACATTTTGGACTCCAGTCATCCCACTGTGCCCCCACCTTTGAAAAAAACAATTATTTCTTTTTTCCTACTCAAAATAGCCATATGTATACAATGTGGCTGTTTTGCTGTGATTTTGGTCTAGGACAGTGGTACTCAACCTGTGGGTCCCCAGATGTTTGTGGACTTCAGCTCCCAGAAGCCCTGAGCATTGATCATAGTCAATGGTCTAGGAGAAGCTTTTATTTACCTAGGAAGTGAAACAAAAGTCGGGAAGTTCTGTCTCAGATCTTCCCCACCAGGCATTATTCCAGGAAACAAAATGGTAGTAATAATGATTGACTGTTTCCTGCCAGTGATGGACTCAATGTAGTCTCTATCATGGTGTACACTAAGCTGTGCCTTTATGGTATGTGTTGGCATCTGGCACATAGCTATCACTGGAGTGATATCTTTGTTTATCACTGAACAAACAAATGGAGTATCTAAAGTTAAACACTGCAAACCTGTTTCTGTACGGTTGTTTCAACATCATTTTTCTGCTTTGCTGTTCTTTTCTTTTTTATACATGTATTTATTGATTTCACCTGTTATGTAGCATTATAGGGCAGCTTTCTCCATCTAACATTGCAGCAGACCTAGGTAAGGAGCGTGACACTGTAGGTTTATTTCCAGTCTCTTAAGTGGACTTCCACCTTTGCAAAACTGGAAATTCCCTCCCAGTGTTTTACTAGGGTTCTTGCCAGCCTCCCAAAGCTGATTCCCACACTTGGAACGACTGGCAATCTCCCCAACTCTATCGGTATGCTGCCACCCCCCCCCCGAATTATGAATTACTTAGACAGAACAGGAGGGACTCTGCCTAATCTCTAAGCGTAAGGATCTTCCCCCTCCTCTTTCCCCTGAGTGAGAGAGGTCCTATGTAGCGTGTGCCAACCCTGGCGTGGAAATGGAGAGAAACGGAGGTTTATAGAAGTGTATTAATCAAGACATGCAAATAAACAATATATACTTGGGAGACTCCCCTCTCCCAGGTGCACTTAGTTACAAGAATTTACAAAACAGATATAACAGCACAGATACATTCTTAAGATCAGCCAATTCCCAAAATAACAACATCCCTAACGCGACTAACTACTTATTTCTAGTTACTCACAATTAGGTTATAGGCGTAGATGGTCTAAAGGAGGGGGGGGGGTCCAGGAGACACAGCATGCCTGCCAGCTCAACTGGGCCAGCTCTCCCCTCTCTCTCTCTCTCTGGCCACATGGCCTCTCAGAAGTTTTATATTTTCCTCCTTGGAAGGATCTGGAAGCATCTCCAAGATGCCCGCCTCTTTCCTTTTGGTTGGTCAATTCTCACCTTGTGACCTGTGATGCTGACCCTTTCCTTTTGGTTGGTCAACTCTCACCCTGTGACCCTTGATGTAATCCTAACATCTCATTAACCCTTGGTTTACCTGAAGAGAGAAGTATCTCCCTTTGATAAGCCTAGATAATGGGAAGCCCCATTATCACAAGGAGAGATATATTATCCTCTTGCTGGCAGCTGTCTGGTCCTCCTCTGCTGTTTTGCTTCAACAAATATCCTGTGATTGCTGCTAAGAATATGTTTTCCCCCTGATCAGCCCTTTGAGAGAACCCATCCTGGCTGGGGGATTCTGGAAACTATAGCTTTAAAAAACTTAAGGTTTCCAAGCTCTGCCTCCTGAGTATGCCCCCTGAAAATGTCAACAAGACAGGTTTGAAAGCACCTGCATTTCAGAAACAACAGGGCTGAATGGGCCTCTCTCCGGATGGACGCAGACCAGAGCCTGGATCTTGCTTTCTTTTCTGATTTCCTGAGCAACTTGAATAGTTTCGTTCATTGGTATTCTGTCATCATGTCCTCTGATGTTAAGGGGGTTTCCATTCTTTTTCCTCTGTCAACTGCTTCAAACAGATGCTTCTACAAAACCTTATAAACTGTGTTTTTGTACCTGCTTGGCAAAAGAACACTGTGAATACAAAACCAGATGGACATAAACAGTGCAGGGAAAAAGGTATCTTTTAAAGACAACTCAAATTTCTCAAAATTCTGGGGTTTCTAATCCAAAAACATAATTTTCCTAGCTACGGAAATAAGCAGAATTGATAATAGCGTGTGTTCTCAGGTGTATTCATACCTGTCAACAGAAATACTTTGTGCTGAAGATGTACAAATTCAGTCTGCTGTGTAAAAGCTTCTGCAGAAGTAGCTCCAAGTTGAATATAAATATCATGAATGTTCTGTCTTGGTTAGTTGACTGTACAGTGCATTGAATGTCACTCTACATGAGTATGGCTTAATTTTACTCTTCCTCGCCATCCAAGTCTCTCTTTCCGGTCTAAATGGAATTAGCCAACAGACATAAGAAACAGAAAGACAATCTCACGATCTTTTCTAATCTTCTGCCATTTAGTTGTCTCAAACAAACAGCTGTAGAGATGACCTCATGAAATAATGTCAGACGATGTAATATCAACTTACAGCATACAGTTCCTTAAGCTATTGTCTCCTCTGTAGTGTTGAGAAGGGCAAGGTCTGACAGCAGCAGAAGTTCTGTTCAGAAATTGAAAAGTTACTTTTTCAAAATAATTTCTTCCCTTGGTTCTAGCAGAGGTTTGGAAAATAATTCATTGTCATTTCAGTCTTCAGAAAATATCTCCCTGTGCTGCTGATTGATTGCATTGCTTATTATTTTTCACTGTCTTTCTTTGCCGCTTTAAAAAATTATATTTGGACTTGTTCCAATTGGACTTTTCATAAATTCCTCATTGGGAGAATTACATACATTTCTATTCATTGTTTGTTATATTCTTGTTCACTATTTGAAGACATAGCTATATTGGATTACTTACTTGTCTTTCACATTTTGAATATGTATTTGCTGTTAATTCTGTCTGGCAACATTTTTCGTTCAGTCCACAGATGTTACATTTCAGTCGTAAGACACATACTATTAATATTGTTGTACATTGCATTTATTCATGACTCATACATTAGTTACTTTTTGTTGAATATATGCCTAATTTTCAGGACAGTTTATTTAGTCAAGAGACTGTGCTTTGGTTGTTTGGTTGTTTTTTAAAAAAAATCTCAGAGGTTTCATAAGAGAATGACAAAATGAAAAATGCCTCTTAAATATCCTGTAAAAGAAATTTTGAAAAGTAACTAAAAACAATTACTTATTGCACCAATAAAATAACTACATTCTTACAAATTTCATTATGTACAGATGTAATTTTGTCATGCCTTTGTTACGAGGGGCAGGTGGGAGGCAGCGGTAACTCACTATAGATAGCTACCTTACATTACTTCCAGACTCTGTAATGTGTTCTCTAGAATCTCTTCCCGTGTTCTTGGTATACAAGGATTATATAGAAGAATTCCACTAGATGGCATCAGGAAGCTAAAGCTTCCATCATATGTAGAACATTTGGCGCAATCCACATAGAACTGGTTGAGCCAAAAGCAGTGTCCAAATGGAGGAGGTGCTTTATTGGGACCTGAATGCCCAGGGAACCTTGAGGAAATGACTAAATGACAGATTCACTTTCAAGATACTGATATGAATCTAAGGCCATTTCTGCACTAGACTGTTATAGCACTATGATTCCACTTTCAACATCCTATGGGATCCTGGGGTTTGCATCCGGCCCCTCCCAGAACTGCAAACCCCAGGATTCCATAGGTTGTTGAAAGTGGAATCATGGCGCTATAACAGTCTAGTGTGAAAATGACTTAGATACTATTTAAGACACCATATTTCTAAGTCAATGACAGCCCAGCAATTACATATGACAACCAGCTAAACCCTCGCTCAGCATTATGCAATGAAGTGCTTGGGTTCAAGCAATAGTTCTGGTGTGAGACTAGATATGTTACAAAGATGCAACAGCGTCCACAATTTTCATATATGAAGAAAGAGAACAAAGTTTGCTTAAAGTGTCATTTTTTAAAAAAAAAATGCAAATATTCAAACTGCATTCCAATTGCATTTAATCAAAATTCTTTTTTTCCCACAGACCCCAATAAACTTTACTTAAAGTTGAGGAGAAATCATGAGCTGTTCCTAAGCTTCTTTTGCAGATGTAATACCTGAGCAATGTTACTTACTGTGCTTTCTACTCTCACACGTTTATGAGATTACTTTTCTTATAAGGCATTGGGCAACAGGAAATTGGCATCAGTAACTTGGAACTATGTGCTGACCTCTTAACTACATGATGATAGGGTTTTTTTTGCCAAGCACATTAGCTTCACTGTGTTCTCCAGAGAGCTTGACATGTTCATATCATTTCTGAGGACAAGTATATATCAAGGCTGGCTGGATCATAATTTGAAAATACAGTTTTAGTAAATGGAACAACTGACCAACAATAATTTTAATCAACAATTTTGTGGAACATATTTAGTGTCTTCACACCAGTGGAAAAGATGAAAGTATTTCATCTATTTGCCTGAGCCTACTGGGAAGAGCAAGATTCTGCTCCCTTCTCTCCTCTCTCTCTACTGAGTTAATCAAGTCCAAAATACCCTCATAATTTGAACTCAGTTTGCAGTAATTGAAGTAAGCTGAGGACAATGGGGAAGGTGGCAGGAGGAGAAAGAAACAGGAACATTTTAAAAGCATTTGAAAAAGTGAGATTACAGAGGATTAAATGGAACTGTTTCTGCCAAACCAGGACAGTTCAATGGTATGCAATTGTGTCTATGCTTCTTGTTTAGCATCATGATCCAAATATAGTGGCTGACCAGAAATAACTAGGCCTAAAAGAAAGCCATCCAGTTTCTACTGCACCAGCCGGGTATGCAGACACCGGCTACCTGTGAATATGGAAATCCATTCAGCTATCATATCTGAAAGCCATCAACAAACTTAACCTCTAGGAATTTTTCTAGACCCCTTTTGGATTCATCTACTCCAAAACTCATCATCTCATCTCATACCACCAAATTCCATTCTAATTATGCACTTTGTGGCTTGCTTCTGCCCTGGCAGTTACTGACCCTGAGCTTTAGTGTTACAAGACAGGAAGAGAAACTTTTCTTTCTCCATTATTGGCATCAGTTTACAAACATCTATAATGTTCTTCATTCCTTTACTTTCTCTGTGCTGGAAAACTCCAAATATTTTAACCTTTCCTTATAAAGAAAATGCTACAAGCCATTTTTTGGTTTCGGATGCTCCCTTCTGTGCCTTTCCCAGCTGTACAACATCTCTTTTTAATAGGAAAGAGCCATATATTGGAATACATGTTGAACTATTCAAAATGTGGCCATATCATAAATTTATATGAAGGCTTTATGATTCTGATAAGTTAGTGCTGTAGTGTGTCTGATAGATTAAGCACATTCCAAGGTACAATAAGTGGATGAGGCTTTTCGTTCAGTAGAACTCTCTTTCCTGCTCTAAAACCATAAGTAACTATCTCTTCCCCAACGTGGTCTTTGCAGACATGCAATGGGCAAAATGGAAACTGTCTTTGTGGTTCATGCGGGACAGCATTAGCAGAAACTGGTATTAACTTACCAGTTACTAAAAGCATACAAGACACATCCAGCAAGATGCGATATCATGAAGCTGGGAGAGAGAAAGAAGTTAGAAGGACTTGTAGAAATCTCAGCTATATATAACGTTTGGAAAGTTACTTTTAAGGTACTTCTTAAAAGTACCAATCCACTCCTCAAAGTAGCTGCTGCAACAGTTGCTGTTGTTGTTTTTAAGTAGTTCTTTACTTTTGTATTTCTTGAAAGTAATACAAATGGAAATAATATTTTACATGCAACTTTTTCAGATATATTAAAAAGTGCTTATTTCTTTCACTCTCACCCCAATTTAATGCAAAAATATCTTCCATCTTCCAGGCAAAGCACTAAAACTCATTCACAAGAGATGAACAGCTACGTTTGGTCTGAAAGATGCATTAGAGAGTAAGTGTTATTACACAATGACATTTTCACATTAAATGTGGTGGCAAATTAAGGGCAGTCAGAGGAAGAAGAGGAGTAAGGCACACATTGTATCTAGAGGCAGAAGAGTCAAACGGAGGCTCAGTTCCCCCGTGTGGTGAGAACAATGCTAGAGTGTCTGGTGGAGAACATGCTCTTTCCCCTCCCTCTTTCATCCTGTGGAGAGGAGGGTCTGTGATAGAAACTTGATCTGTTCATTTAAGTTCTCTGAAATATTTAGAACATGTTTACACCTAGAACACAACAGACCTAAATGGGGAGCTTGGATAGTTCCTTTTTTGAAGAACAACTCCCAGCATCACCCAGACAGCATGGCCTCTGGCTTCAGGGAGCTATAGCGCAAGAAAGTAACTTGTTCAGTTTCTGTAGAGTTGCTGCAGATATTTGCCAAGTTAAACACCATGGAAAACAATGGGTCAGCAATGATGATGTCATAGACCATTTCTGTGCTACCCTCTGATAGCACGATGATTCCCCTTTCAACATCCTATGAAATCCTGGGGTTTGCAGTTTCAGGAGGCGCCGGCTGGCCCCTCCCTAAACTGCAAACCCCAGGATTCCATAGGATGTTGAAAGGGGAATCATTGCGCTATAAGAGGGTAGTGCGGAAATAGTGCTAGGAAAGACAGAACTAGTGCATGTCAGAGTGGGAAACTCAGACTGGGGACATCCAGGTTCAACTCCCTGCTCTGGTGTGTACTCTCACTGGGCAGTCTTAACTCTCAGCCTAAACTAATTTACAGGAAAAGCAGGATAGAAATCTATTAAATGAATAAATAAAGAGGGGATGGTGGTTCTGAGTGCCTGAACAGAGTTTAGGCTTAGTTTGTATCTCTCAGAAGACTCACATGTGTGAGCCCTTGCAACTTGGCTGCTAAATAACAGCTAAATGAGCCTCCTGCTCTTCTCCCTCCGAACTGAATGTATTCCCTGCCCTTATCATTTATCATAGAAGACCTGTTCATGACTATGAGGATGGCAGGACCTGTGGTCAAACTGTCAGTGACTGATGGAAGCAACAAGCAAGCCAAGGAAATTGTGTGCCATACAGAGTGAAGTCCAGAGTTCACTCATTTTATCATCAGCTCATGTTCAAAGTACAGCCAGGGAGACTGCCTGCTGATTGCAAACAGAGCTTGACAACCTAATTTTTGTACCATAGCTCCTAGAATCTCCCAGCCAGCATGACCAGTTCAGAAAGGTGAAGTTTCTAAGCTCTGTTCATAACCAGCTAAGAGTTTAAACCTTGCAACTTTGATGGAGCTATTATTGGGCATCAATTGTCATATGTTTTCTTGCAGAAATACAGTTGGCCCTTCATATCCACAGATTCTGTATCCACAGATTCAACCAACCATGGCTTGACAATATTAAGAAAAAAAATCCAAAAAGCAAACTTTGTTTTTCCCATTTTATATAAGGGACACTGTTTTACTACACCATTGTGCATGGGAGTTGAGCATCCACAGATTTTGGTAACCACAGGAGGTCCTGGAACAAAACCCTAGTGGATACCCAGGGCCCCCTGTACTCTCTCCCTAGTGTAGTGGTTCTCAACCTGTGGGTCCCCAGATGTTTGTGGACTTCAGCTCCCAGAAGCCCTGAGCATTGACCATAGTGGCTGGGGCTTCTGGGAGCTGAAGTCCACAAACATCTGGGGACCCACAGGTTGAGAACGATTGCCCTAGTGCTTGTTCATACACTGTTCTTAAAATAAAACTTTCTAGACAGGAAGTCATGTGGCAACAAAAACAACAGAGTCTTGTAACACCTTTAGGACTAAAAAATTATTATAGTATGAGGTTGGTGTTTGTTTGTTTTTTGGACTATGGCCCACTCCATCAGACACATGAAATGTTATCCAGAATTTCAAGAATACATGCATTATACTGCACATAATTTTTGATAGTGAGGTTAGAGGGAAATTAAATACAGAAAGTTCTGACAATTACGTTAGTAGCATTGGCTGCCATTCACAAAAACGTGGCTGATAACACAAATAACATCCTTGTACTATGCAAGGCAATTAGCACATTTGGTGTGATAAGGAACCCTTATCCTATTTCAAACTTCTGCTGGTAGACTGGGGCTTCCCAATGAATGGTTGGCTCTGTAGTCTCTCATTCTAACCTCGGTCTGATGTTTCTTTACTCCACAGATTCTGGCTAACATTTCATACATCTGTTTAAGTGGCCTGTCACCCATGAAAGCTCATGGCTTCAATGAATTTGTTAATATTTAGGGTGTTACAGGAATCTTTGTTGCTAAAGTAAAAAGTAACTCAGTGTTACCACCGTGTCCTGGCCTGGCCTTTGGTGAACCAAAAGATATCATTTTGATATCGCAATTCGGCCCTACTCTGCCACCAGCCAAGTGTTTGTGAGGCCTGCCGAACAAGCGCGAAGCTAGGCATGGCTACTACTTGCTGATCCCACCAAACCAAACCAGATATTGCCAGATCTGCTTTAGGGGACCTCCCGAAACAAACACCTTCATTACGAATGCACGTTACCACAAAGAGATCCTCTGCCCTGAGAGGACACCCTGGTGAGCTAGGTACTTAACTGCCGAGCTAGCCGCATCTACATACCGGCCATACCATTGTCAATTCGGACTTTAATTCAATCATGCAAATTCTGACCTTTCGGAGGCTTTGTCTCCAATCCAAAACTTATTGTTTTCACCCAAGACCAGACTAGCTTGCGGTCGTTCTTTCCCCTATAAAAATCCCCCACTCTGAGAGCTCTTCGGAACTCTCGCCGGATCGCTTGGACTTCTATTCTGCCTTGCTGCCCCTCGGTTCAGCAGATTCCCCTCGGCCGCCACGCCGGGTTTCCTCTTCCACAATTGGCTTCTCCAGGACTGCAGGACAGGTGGTGTATCACCCATTCCCCCTTGAACTCTATTTTCCTTTTCTAGTTAGGAATGTGTTTGTGCTTTTCTTTAATAACTGTTTAATAAAACTTAATTGCTATTTTGAACTGTTTGCCTCCTCACTGACCTGACGCTGTAGACATAGGGTAAAAGATCCTGCAGCGTTACCCTGCCTCTCGTTAGCCAAGAGAGTGCTCCAGCTAATTTTCCCCATCTTTGCTTGGTTTGGTTTGTTGTTTGGGCGCCCCTCCCGGGACCCCCAATTCACAGGGTAACATCAGATAGCTTTAAACAGTAGGAATTAACAATACCAGATCAAATATTAGAAAAATAGCATTTGTAAACCAGTTGACACAGATAAAATAGGTAACAGCAGCCAAGTCAGAATGAAATGACTGCACAATCAGTCAGTGGGGAGAGTGTGGGGACACAGAAGCTCTTTTCTCAGAAAGAGAGCTAAATAAGATGTACAGTAATTATGCTATTTAAAAGGCTGATTGAAATAAACATTTTCATCTGATTTTGCTTTGTCTCCTTTAGTTAAACGAAGAACATTGTTCTATAATTTCTGTCTTGCGAGCCTTAGGCCATTTCCGCACTAGCCTGTTATAGAGCGATGATTCCACTTTCAACATCCTCTGGAATGCTGGGGTTTGCAGTTTCTGGAGGGGCCAGGCAGCCCCTCCCGAAACTGCAAACCCCAGCATTCCAGAGGATGTTGAAAGTGGAATCATCGCACTATAACAGGCTAGTGCGGAAATGGTCTTAGAAATGCTTACTGTAATTGACAGCAATCTATCTGAAATACCACATTCTGCTCAAATAGATACAAGATGTTCAAAAGCATTAATCACACATTTCTCCTCTGAAAGGAATGCTAACTGTCAACTTGTTAACAACTGCATTTCCAAATTCACCAAAATACCATGAAAGGAATGCTATTCCATATTATACAGCATCCTTCATCAATCTCTGGCCCATCATATGCACTAGATTTAAACTCTCATCACTCCTGCCTACAGGCCAATGGCTGCATTGGCTAAGGATGGTGGATGTTGTAGAATAACACATCTGGACGGCATGGCATTAGGGGATGACTGCTCTAAACTAAAAGGCAAATTTTTTTTTAAAAAAAATGCCATCCTTGTATGCTCTGGCAGCAGCATCCCCTGTTACTTGTTGTTCTACAAAATTACTGACTAATTAATCTTATCTTATCTTATCTGGAGGGGGAATTTCCAGAATGCCTCTCTGTAGGGCTTCCTACACAAGATGATGTCATTTCTTTAGATCTGTTTCATGTTGATTCTTGACAGTTGTTGAATGATCCTGTTGTATCCATTCAGGCCACCATCCTAGAAATAAAAACCGCACTAGTGTCTTTCTGATGGTGCTTTCTGTAACTCTACACCTCCTAGATGCACAGCATTTGCAAGCTGAAAGCTTCTTTGAAGCCTTTGAGATCATATGAAATTCATCCTTTTTTTTGAGAGAGAGAGAGTGCTGTTCATGCTATACAGATGGATTAATGTAGCTCATACAAAATTTTGACTGCCTTGTCTTTAGTTAGTTTTGTAGCCTCTAGCGAGACATACACTGTCAGGACATGCATTTCTCCACCATACAGCTACTGTTGTCTCTTTATCAGTTTCATTCAGAAACAATTGCACAATTTTTCTGGTATCCTTCAGTCTTGTTCATACATACCAAGCTTTCTCTAAAAGTTTCCTACCACTTCACCCAAATCACAGTCAGTGGGGAACTGATCTACCTTTCCCTAGCCTGCTCCTCTCTCAGCTTTTTGGACCCTTCCTTCCTGAATATTAGCCATGCTGGTTGAAACTGATGAGGATTTTAGTTCCAAATACAAGGAAGGCACTTTGTTGTTGTGAGCTTTCAAGAAATTTCCAACTTACGGTGAGCCTAAGGCAACACTATCATTGGGTTTCTTGGCAAAAGTTGTTCAGAGGGGTGTGCCTTTGCTTTACTAGTTAAGAGAGTGTGACTAGCCCAAGGTCACCCAGTGAGTTTCTGTGGCTGAGTGGGGACCCAAACCCTGATCTCTAGAGTTCTTCAGAGCTGGGCTATTGCTACATTTTTTTCCAAAAAAATGGTGCTCATAATTTTCTTCAAATGTCACAGCTGGACCAGGAAATTATTATTATATCTCCCACTGGCCACCTTCTACAACATTCTAGTAATAAATGGGTGGTATCTCCACAAATGCTCTCTACTGTAGATAAAATAAATATTTGGCATTTCCTGCTCTTGTTTACCAAATACCAGTTTCCCACTCATGTTTGTTATAAGAACAAAGCTGTTTCAATTCCTTCCCTGCTCACTGGTTGGCCTAAAATAACTCACCACTTCTTGGCTTTTTACCTCACACAACTGGTGTAAAATAATATGTTATTATTTTCCATAAACTCTGAGGCTGAGAAGTCACAATACATTATAAATGTAGGTTCCACAGGTACAGCACTGTTCTGTTACATATCTTTAATCTTCACAGGGACCTGCTCCAGAAAGAGTGAGTAAATAAATAAATAAATAATGGCAGAATGAGTAAATAGTGTCAGAATTCAGAGACAGAGACCATTTCTGCACTAGACTCTTATAGCGTGATTATTCCACTTGCAGCATCCTATGGAATCCTGAGGTTTGCAGTTTGGGGAGGGGCCCTTGAGCCCCCTCCCCAAACTGCAAATCCCAGGATTCCATAGGATGTTGCAAGTGGAATAATAGCGCTATAAGAGTCTAGTGCGGAAATGGCCATAGCCATGTTAGTATGGATCACAGGCATGCAAAAAGATCTTGTAGCACTAATACTGTCAGTCTCAAAAGTGCTACAAGATCCAGTTAAATAGTTAGTGGCAAACTAAGGTCACCAGGAGAAACGCCCTTAGGAACAGGTGATTTGCATTGAAGAATTGCTGGGAAAGAACAGAATATTAATCCTAGTGTGTTAAGTGCTTTTTTAGGCCCAGCGATACCATTAAGAACAGCAAGTGGCTGCCTTAGGCGGCTGATTTTGAGTGTCATAAATGGGCAGCTGATGGTTATTGTGGTTGTGAGCCTTCAAGTTTTGTTTCTGACTTATCGAGACTCTAAGGTGAACTTATCACAAGGCTTTCTTGGTAAGATCTGTTCAGAGGGATTTGCCTTTACCTTCTTTTAAGGTTGAGAGAGTGTCACTTGCCCAAGGTCACCTAGTGGGTTTCCATAGTTGAGCAGGGATTCAAACCCTGGTCTCCATTGTTATAATCTAGTACTCAAACCACTATGCCACACTGGCTCTCAGCTGATGTTTAGTGACTTAATTTATCAGCTGGTGTGGAATTTTTAGGGCAAACATTAAGTAACATTTTTTGACAGTACTTTGAAAAGGAAAATGAATATTCTTAACTTTCTTTTATGAGGCTGAAATGGATGAAGCATAACACATGACTTGCCCTTTGATTGGCATATCTTCAAAAGTCATCTTAAGTTACTGAGCAAGGAATGCAATTTATTCTTCAGTGTAACAATTATTCTGTAGTTTAAACAACAGATTTTATTTGTAAGAAAGAAATCCATAGGATTAAGGATCAGAGTAGCTTAAGACTGCTTTGATATGATTTCAACACCACAGTGCTGCTTAAGGAGTGCCTTATAGAAGGTGGGAAAGTATATAATTGAGTAAATTCCGCCTTGCCCCATGTGATATTCAAGCGAAACAAAGAATGTCATTTAATTGTAAATAGACTGTGTGAGTCAACAGCCTGTTCCTTTCTATTGGTGATTTAAATAGACATGACGTTGGCCTGAGTCATTCTTAACAGTGATTAATCAGATAAATAGTTCATAATAAAACACAGATGTGACCCTCAGAAGAACATCCAGCTGAATTTATGGCCTGCCATTTCTACCGGATGTCTTAGCAATGTGCCAGTTCTTGCCTCCATGTTAGGTTATCTAATTAAATCAGGGATCATTTGCTTTAATCTTCTAAAGATATAAGGTGAGAGACCAATCATTAGGATTTCTCCCATTATTGGGTAAGATAGATAGATAGACAGACAACCAGACAGATAGATGCACACTTAGCAGTCCCAATGGCTGCTTTAAAGAGACAAAAAGTAATGCTATTCGTTTTCCAATTACTTTATACAGCTTCTTCAGTCTAAATCACTTTCCTTCCCACCCAGCTGCAGTTAACTCTGGGGGGAGGTGGAATTTTCTAAATTTCCTAAAATTACATTTCTATTATCAGGCTAGTTTACAAACTAGAAAAAATATGGAAGAGAACAACAACAGCTCCTGAAAAGCATGTGACAGGTTTGTCTAAGTAAAAAAAAGAAAGAAAAAGAAAAAAACCCCTCTGCAGCTCACTGCAATTTAAAAAGATATGTCAATGCTGCAGTCTTACATATAGGATTGGGAACCTTCAGACTTAGAGCCAGCATGTTAGCGGCTTAAGCATTGGACTACAACTCTGGAGACCAGGGTTTGAATCCCTGCTCAGGCCCTTTTTGCATGCCATTTCCCATGTAAAATGGCCTCCAGAGCATCCTGTGATTGCGAGGACCGTTTCACATGACATCCTTGCAATCGCACGACACTGCAGAGGCCAGTAGGCAGTGATCGCGCAATATATCATTTTTGGCTTCTTGCCGAAAATGATGTGCAATTGCGCATCCCTCCTGGGCCCCACACACACTTACCTTGCATACAGAGCCTCCAGAGACGCAGCCCTCGGGCTTCCTCCTCCAGCGCAGCCTGGGAAAGTAACTGGCTGCGCTGTGGAAGGAAGAGACGGAGCCCTCACACTTCCTTCTGGCCAGCATGGAGCTGGTGTGGAGGAGAAGCAGAGGGAACGTGAGTGCCTCTCAGAAGAGACTTCTCGTGTGATCCCCGTGCACCCATGCTGGGAAAAGGTAATGTGCAAAAAGGGCCCCAGTCATGGAAACCCACTGGGTGATCTTGGGCAAGTCACACTCTCTCAACCTCTTAGAAAAACAAAGGCAAATCCCCTCTGAACAAATGTTGCTAAGAAAACCCTGTGATAGATTCATTTTAGGGTTGCTGTAAGTTGGAAAGGACTTGACGGCACACACTACAAACTCCAGATGTTTGGGATGCCAACTCCTATAATTTCTCATCATTGGTCATGTGGATTGCAGCTGATGAGAGTTGTAGTCCAAGACACCTGGACGGGACCAAATTCTTTACTCCTATAGCACTTACTCGAAGTAAGTCCAACACCGGGTGACTTACTTCTGCATAGACATGAATAGGATTGTGCTGCAACTGTTGGGAACCTTAGGGTCTTTCCACACCACAGTGTTATAGTGCTATTATTCCACTTTTAGAATCCTATGGAATTCTGGGGTTTGCAGTTTAGGTAGGGGCATTTAGAATTCTCAGCCATAGAGCTCTTTGGCCTCAGCAAAGTACAAACCCCAGAATTCCACAGGACATTGAAAGTGGAATCATAGCACTATAACAGTGTAGAGCAGAAAGGCCTTAGATGGGGAACTAGACATGAGATGCCCCTGTTGTCCTGTATTGATGGAAGGAACAATTTAGATCTGAAACCTAAGCAGGTCATGTCCATGAATTTTTTAATCATTGGTTGGAAAAAGAAAGATTCTAAGGCAGTTTAAACTCTCTTAAGAATGAAATTCTTTATCTAACCTACTCAGATGCAAAACTGCTAAGATAGGTCTTTGTCACCTTAGAATACTCTCAAGTTTCAAAACATCTTGAAAAGATATGATAGTTTTAGATTAAGCAAAATAATTATACCTCAAGGGATTTTATTGAAAGAAGGGATTTTTTGCATCTTTGTTTCTAAAATCTTAATTGCCAAAGTGTGTTTCATTTTGCTCTGTAACTGGAGAGTGTGGCCATTCCTGCACTAGCCTGTTATAGTGCTATTATTCTGCTTTAAACGCTCTATAAAATCCTGGGGTTTGCAGTTTGGGGAGGGGCCTTTGAGTCCCCTCCCTAAACTGCAAACCCCAGGATTCCATAAGATGTTGAAAAAGGAATAATAGCACTATAACAGGCTAATGCAGAAATGGCCTGTGTTTGACAATGCCATTAGAAGGATTAACATGATAAGTAGGCCTTCCCTCAATAAACAATCTTGGGGTTGCTCTGTGGATTCTATCTACCCCTCTTTAATTAATAGAGAATATGGGCAGCTCCCTCACAATAACATCCACCATGTGATAATGATGGTTTAACTCCAATACATTATACTTCTAAGTTTAGGAGATTTCCTCTTGCTTAACCTGGAATGCATGTCTATCCACATTTTTAAGCTAGCAAAATGACCTTGACAGATGGGAGCGCTGGGCCAAGTTTAACAAAATGAATTTCAACAGAGAGAAATGTAAGGGCACAGTACAAGGTATTGGTTATTACCTTTACAGCCCTTCATGGCTTGGGGCCAGCCTACCTGCGGGATCGCCTTCTCCCATATAATCCGCCCCACACATTAAGGTCCTCTGGGAGGAATTTACTGCAGCCAGTCAGAACTAGGTTGGCTGCGGTTACCCAGAGGGACCTTTTCTTCTATTGCTCCCAAGTTATGGAATGGCCTGTCGGAGTAGACCCGGCACATTACCAGTTTTGACTGCTTTAAAAAAGCAGTCGAGACTGATCTCTTCCGACAGACCTTCCAAGACTAGCATTTCCATCGCCTCCCATCAATTGTCTTGCTGTTTTGTTCATAGTTAATTGATTGACTGTTAATTGTTGTGTGTTTTAAGGGGTTGGGTTAGGTGGTTGATGGGTGGGGAGGACTGGGTATGTTTTTAATGTCTTTTAATGTCTTTAATGTATTTCTTGTTGTTCACCACCTCGATCCATGTGGAGAGGCGGGATAGAAATAACAATAACAATAACAATAACAATAATAATAATGGTTCTGCACCTAGGTGTTAACAAATGAAATGCACAAATATAGGATGGAAAACGCCTGGCTGAACTACAGGACATGTGAAAGGGATCTAGGAATCTTACTGGGCCACAAGCTGAACATGAGTCACCAGTGTGATGTGGCAGTTAAGAAAGCCAACACAATTCTTGGTTGCATCAATAGGAGTATGGTGTCCAGATCAGGGAAAGTAATAGTACCACTCTGTTCTGCTTTACTCAGAGCTCATCTGGAATACCGTGTCCAATTCTGGGCACCTCATTTCAAGAAGAATACTGACAAGCTGGAACATGTCTAGAGAAGGGAGACCTAAATGGTGAAGGGTCTGGAAACCAAGCCCTATGAGGAGTGTCTTAGGGAGCTGGGTATGTTTAGTCTACAGAAGAGAAGGTTAGGAGGGGACATGATAGGCATGTTTAAATATTTGAAAGGATGTCATATCAAAGAGGGAATGGGCTTGTTTTCCATGGCTCCAGAAACTAGGACAGGAAGCAATGGATTCAAACTACAGGAAAAGAGATTCCACCTGAATCTCAAGAAGAAATTCCTGATGGTCAGAGCTGTCTGGCAGTGGAATATGCTGCATCTGAGTGTGGTGGAGTTACATGCAAAGCTACTAATACCTCTCATCTCAAATGTCTCTGCTCCAGAGCTCCACTGTGTACTAACAATAAAAACCAGACAATTTTTGCTTCCCTCTCCCTTTCTTGAGGATCGGCTTATTTCTGAGTGTCAGGATTTTACTTCAAGCTAAATTAATCATTATTTTGCTGTTACAAATCTACTCTTCTAGTGCTGTAAGAGATACTTATCTTGACTAAATCAGAGAGTTAATCTCAACTAGACTGATTGAATCAACCTGAGTAACATAACATGTAACAAGCACCATTCATTCAATAGATCTACTCCTGTAGAGATTAACAACTGGATTTAGCCCAGTATCTTTAAAATTCCTAGATTATCCTACATCCAGAAAATGAATCCCAGTTAAAGGTTCAAGCTATGATGCTTTTAAAGAAGCAATCAAACATTTTAACAATAAAATGGAGAGGCAGTAGCCAATAAAACTACATAACCAGCAAAACAGTGCAGTAAACTACCATTCAGCCAATGTAAAATGGACTGATGGCAATGCAGGAAGATGGATTTGCAGGTGCATGACAGCCTTCCTGTAATGTTTGAGTGCATTTCATCTGAATTACCCTCTTATTTCACTATTGTATTCTACAGTATTGCATCAATTTGGGAATGGCTTCTCACCACCTCCTTTTACCCTCTTCTCCCAGTATACAAGTCTGTGTGAAGCTTTATCAGCTTCATCAATGCAGATTTCCTCCTCTGTCCACATTTCCCATGAAATTCCTACTAGGAGTTCTTTTTTCTTTTTTATCTGATGCTGGGAAACTGCCACCTTTTTCTATTTGTCCTCAGATGTTGATAATGCTTCAAGGGGAGCAAGGCAGCAAGTTTTGCTGATTTTGCTTCAAAATCAGGGTGGTGAGCGTTATACTTTAAAAAAATGAGAAGACATTGCTAAAATTGACAAGGCTTTCCATTAATACTGTCAGTTTAATTCAAGACTGAGAATGGTGTAATAACTCCAGAGACTACTGAACACACAACATTCTTTACCACTGGTTATACTGGGAAGGGCTGCTGGGACATGCAATCCAACAACATCTGGAAGGAACACAGTTCCTATCTTTGGCTTAATTGAAGAACAGAATAGGGAGAAAGCAGAGAAATAGCAATGAGATGAGTTCCATGGACTGTATAATTATATCACTGTGATTCTACTTTAATTGCTATGGCTCTTTCCTATGGAATCCCAGGACTGGCTGTTTAGGAAGGCACATTTTGAATTTTCAGCCACAGAGCTCAAGTGCGTCACCAAACTACATATCCCAGGATTCCCTTGCATGCAGCCAAGGCCGTCAAAGTGGAATCAGAGTGCTATAAGTGCATAGTGTGAAAGGCCCAAAGTCAGAGCTTGCCATTTGGCTGCCTGAGATGAAGATGGTGGCACCTGTTCATTCTGTATATTAGAGTACGTACCCTCCAACTGTCCCAGTTTGGGAGGGACAGACCTGATTAATTTTCTGTGATCCCACTTTTACATTTACATAATTATATTTCTGTAAATGCTGCATATCCACCAGATCTGCCTGCCATTGAGCATCCACATCTGAAACAACTGTTCTGTTTCTTTTGAAATGAATTCTCACTGGTTTGTGTAGGGTGTACACATCTTGATCCATTAACTGTTCTTTCACATGGTTTCTAGTTAGACTCCTGTGCTTGGAAGCTTCTTGAAAGAGAGCTTCCACCCCTCCAAAAATTTCAACTTTCTCTGGATTATATCTTTTTAAATAATTCATACTGAGACACCATATTGACCCCATGCATAAGCTCCATTAAAGACACTCAATCTTTTATTGGTCTTTTAAAACAAATTAATCAGATGTCCCTTCTTCCTCTTCTTCTTTACCTTCAGAATTTGCTACATTTATACAAATGCAGGTAAGGCAGCACTTTGAATCCACAGAGTCCCCCTCAATGATGACTTGTGCATTTGAATCCATAGCATCTACAGCAGTTACAACTTGTACATCTTTTTTATCCTTTCTCTGTCATGAAAACAAAAGAAAAAATTATGAACAATCTTATGGCTATACAGTTAGTCCTCCACATTTGCAGGTTTCACTTTTGCAGATTTGATTATTCACGGATTATTTGCTGTCACCTCTGTTGCCTCCCTATGCTATTTTTAATAGGGACTGCAAGCCTAATGAGACTGAGAAACTGTGAACGAGGGCTTGTAAATCTCTTTTAAAAATGGTGTGGGGCAGCAGTGGAGGTGTAAGTAAGCCCCACCAGCCCCCCACTTCTGCCTTGTGGAGGAACCCTGATGCCTCAAAGGAATCCATGGTGGGTTGAATATGGTGATCATATTTTTTGTGTGTTAAATATGGTTTGGGAGGGCCTATTCACCGTTTTTCCACTTCCACAGGGCTCCAGTGCCCCTAACCCCAGTGAATGTGGAGGGATAACTGCATATCCTATCTCTGCAAATACACACACATCCATTATTCCCATCCTCAGTTCTCAGTCTGATATTTACCATGGTGATCGGCAACATATCTTCATAAACTGGTTCCTCTTCTTCTGCTTCACTGGTCACTGGGGCAATTGTCTCATACCATTCTTCCTCTTCCTCACTGCTTGAGTTCTCTTGAGTTCTCATTCTCTCTGCGTCATCTGAGGACATGGCTTCTAAACATCCGAGATAATCAGGCCTACTGTCAGACAGTCAGTTTTCTATATGTTGTTTAAATTCTTCAGAAGAACGATAGATTTTCTTTTGAGTCACCATCTTTGTGGTTGTTTCATACGTTTTGCCTAAGTTTTCAATTGTTTTTTCAAGATCTGTCTCCTGATTTCTTCATTCCTCCTCGCTCAGGTGTTGGCACAGAACAGTCTTGGGGGTCAGCCTCTTTGCATTCTTCTTTTGCTGTAGCATCCCCAGGTTCCATGGGCCTCGTGGGTATCATATCTACACGGCTCTCCATGTTGGCTAAGAAAAAGTGAGCTTGTAGCAATGGTAGTGAGAATGAGGCCACAGTCACAACTTCACTCATATACCCTGCACTGTGAGGGTGTGCTCCTCACAGTTCACAAGTGGTCATTGGACAGCATGGGAGGTCGGGGAAATAAGACCAATCAGCAGAATTCAAACATTGTACAATTTCAGAAAACCGCCTCCAAGGGGTGATGAAAAATCATCCTACCCTCCTTATTGCCCCCCCATCAATTGTACACAGTTCTGCTGGCCTAGAAACCTATCCCTCTCCATTGGGGGTCCTGAGACAAGTTTGGAGAGGTATGACACCATACCCCAAAAAACAACTTTGCACAACTAAGATGGCTGCCACTTGTCAAATTAAAAGCTCCACCACATCCTTGGGAAAGCCCAGACCCATTTGGAACCTGTTCCTAGTGGTTGGGGGTCCTGAGATGAGCTCAGAGAGGGGTCACACTCCATCCCGCAAAACAATTTTTTGCATAACAAAGATGGCTGCCCTTTGAAGGGATTTGGGGTTCAAGAGAGTGGCTCTAAGAAGAAACCTTGGTTTATGTGGGGTCCTCAGGGAATTCCCAGAAACCTTGGAATCTAGGGGGGAACAGGAGTGAGGGCTTCAAATGGCCCCCCAAATTTTCCCAAGGGGCACCGCAAAATCAGGGAGACTAGACTAAAAAAAGTACCCCGAAAAGGAGTATCCTAAAATCAGAGAGACCAGGTTAACAGTGTACTCCAAAATAAGGATACCCCAAAATCAGAAAGCCCAAACTAAAAACATACTCCCCAAATGGGGGCACCTCCAAAATCAGGGAGACTAAACTAAAAGCATACCCCAAAATAGCAGGCACCCTAAAAACAGGGAGGCAGGATAAGAGGGAAAAAGGGGCAGAACACCTGTCACTCTTCACTTGATGAGACGTACACTCCTTATACTACTTGTATCTTCTTAGCCAGCAGTAGAGTGTGTTGTCGATATTGAAAAAAAGGATTCATCTGCTACTCTCATACTTTTCAACATTTCACAGATGAAAAATGTGTGGCAAAGCAACCTCAGAATGTTGTCAAGATGATGAAAGTGATTAGTAAAGAAGTACACAGGCTAGATGAGTCTGAAGTAGTTTCCTTTTGTCTGAACCTATTGGCCTTCACCCCTCCTCTCTTCTCCCTCTACTGCAAACTACTTTTGCACTTTGAACTCAGAAGTTACTGAAGTAAGCTGGGAGCAGGAGGGAGAGAATGGGACGTTTCTTGAATGGAAGCGTCACTTTCATGAGGAGGGGAATGGAGTAGTGGGGGCGAGGGTGAGAGTGGTGGCAAAAGATCAGAGAAATCTCCCCCCACCTTTCATTCTGTCTGATTAGGATTAGAAAACATTTAGAACATGGTTGTAGAGTTTTGCCTTTTCATATTCAGACAAGTCTGACCTTAAGAGAATTTCTCTTATGTCTCAGTCTAGGCATCTAACAGTAGTGGTTCTGATATTTTCTGGGACTCCTTGCAATTCTTCCAATTGTTTGCTGGGAATCAAGTACATTTTCTCAGCATATTCCATCCTTAGTTTGTGCGGAGGCTGGTCAGGAGGGGAATAGCAAATCTGAGCAAAGGTGCAATAAAGCCCCCTGATTGCTTAATAATCTGCTTTTTCTTCTTTAATGACAGCCTGTTATTGCTCAGGTGTTTGATGATGGCCTTCTTGTTTTTCAGGATCTCCAGTTGTAAAGGTTTTAGGGGTATGTTTCCTAAAGTGTTAAGGGCCATCTCAGCAATGGCTGCTACAAGATCATCAGAAGCAGCACACAAAATAGCTCTTCTCTGTTGGGGACCTGCTTTAACAAGTATTTTCAAGAGGGATAGGTTTCTTTATATTGGTGGACATGCTGGCACTGGCCAGAGGAGTATTAGAAGCTCCAGAATGCAGGAATCACTTTCTTTAATAGCCGCCTGAAGGCTTTTTTGAAATATAGACTACTGGAAGATCAGGTGGGAAAAGCCCTGTCCATAATCTATATGTTTCTGGGGTTGTAGCCTGTAGATCTATTAAAAGATATTGGCAGGGTTTTAGGGTGACATCATTAAAAGCATCCAAGAAGAATGCAGTATTTTTAGGGTACCTTTGGCAAGCCAGACTTGCTTTTTGTAGTTTATCTCCGGGATTTTTAAACAGCATTATGTATTTGGCATTGAGGCTGATTGATTGTTTATGCCTTCCGTGGCAGAATAAATTCTGCACAATGGATATAATATTTAAATTTCTGTGGTGTACATACTTGGTAAAAGCTTTCTGAATTTCATCACTGTGACGCGTTGATTTCATAAGATCATCTAGTATCACCAGATTAATTTTGTTGGGGGGAAATCAAACATCATCATCGAGGGTAGGTGGCATACCTTCAACAAAGTGTATAAAGAAATATTTAGACATCAGTTCTTTATATAGAGGTTGCCAACATGAGAAATATCACACAATATTATCAGGCATGACCGAGAGCACCAGGTTGGCATTTTGCAATACATTTTTTTATAAAGTAACTTTTTCCACAGTTACTAGGCCCTGCAAGAATCATTGAGAAAAGATGTTGTTAACATGTATTCATATTTCAATAGCTGTGGGTACAGTTTTGAAACCATCCACAATCACACACTTATCATTCACAACCCTTTGTGTTTTCTTAAGGAGCTTAATTTCTATCAGGCACTGTCTCTTGTTTCTAACAGTGCTGTTCTGCTGCACTACTATTTCACGAGGAGGATTCCTGTCCTGTTCTGAGACATATGAAAAAAACAGATCTTTGAGACTGTTGAAGTTGATCTTCTCACTGTTTGCAGCATTCAGTGTGATCCCTTTCACTTGTATACATACAGAGTTATTAGACAGTCTGTAGGCATAGCTTTTTGGGCAAGCCGCCACATACTCTGTAATATGTTGATCTGGCGGATTTTCAAAATGCCAGACTACAAAAATTTTCAGCAACTTACATGCTTTTATCCAATTCTATAGTACATCATATCCTCTTTAGAGCTCTCCCCTCATCAGTATGAGAGCATGGGTCTAATTGCCTGTTCTTTGTATGAGTGGGGCATAGAGGAAACATTAGTTTCCCTGCTATTTTTACAGGTAAAACTGGAAATTAGAGATTTCTAGGAGGCACCAATCTGACTATAGCCAAGTCAAAATAGTTTTCAAATGCTGTGCGGAAAGGGCCACAGTTTTGGGGTTTTGGAGCACCTCTGATGGTAACTAGATGGTCCATCATTTCAGCTGCCTGCTTAATAATAATAGTAATAATAGTAATAGTAATAATAATAATAATAATAATAATAATAATTTATTTCTATCCCGCCTCTCCACATGGATCGAGGCAGCGAACAGCATTAATACATTAAATACATTAAAAGACATTAAAAAACATACCCAATCCTCCCCACCCACCAACCCACCTAAAACTAACCCCCTAAACACAAAACAATTAACAATTAACAACTATCAATTGACTATTAAAAGAACGACAAGACAATTGATGGGAGGCAGTTGAAATACTAGTCTTGGAAGGCCTGTCGGAAGAGATCAGTCTTGACTGCTTTTTTAAAGCAGTCAAGACTGGTAATATGCCGGGTCTCCTCCGGCAGGCCATTCCATAACTTGGGAGCAATAGAAGAGAAAGTCCTCTGGGTAACCGCAGCCAACCTAGTTCTGACTGGCTGCAGTAAATTCCTCCCAGAGGACCTTAATGTGCGGGGCAGATTGTATGGGAGAAGGCAATCCCACAGGTAGGCTGGCCCCAAGCCATGAAGGGCTTTAAAGGTAATAACCAACACCTTGTACTGTGCCCGGAAACTAATAGGCAGCCAATGTAAAGACTTCAGAATTGGTGTTATGTGGTCAGTTTTAGGTCTACAAGTGACCAACCTGGCTCCCATATTCTGAACTAATTGAAGTTTCCGGACCAAGCACAAGGGTAGCCCTATGTAGAGCACATTGCAGAAGTCGAGCCGTGAAGTTACCAGCGCATGCACCACTGTTTTTAGGTGTTCTAGCTCCAGAAAGGGTGCAACTGTTTTTGCCTTTTTGTCCTGTACCAGCCATCGATATTTATATGGCAGGATGTTATAAAATTGTTCAAGCCCTATGAGCTCTTGCAGCTGTTCTTTTGTTTCTACTTCAGACCCTGAAACCCATCCTTCTAGTGCTCTAATTAATCCACACCCCATCTGTGAATAGGCTCGTCACAGGTATAGACTGGTGAAGTCATGATAGTATATCTGCTCCCTAGGCTTTGACTTGTAATAGAGCCATATGGCATTTGTACATCCTCTATACAGTGCATCTCTTGGAGACCGAGCCTCTAGAAATTGAACTGAAGCAAGAAACCCTTGAAGATATGGATCTGTTTCAAGCATATGGAGCCATTCATACTCCCAGATAGTTCTAATTTCAAAACCATATGCTTTCAAATACTGGGTCTTCTTCTGAGTAACGCTGTAAAGATACTCAAAAGATGTTCCAGTAAGGAGGTTTTGATCTGTGAGGGTATAGCACTGCATGCAACCATGTTAGAAACAGCCATTATATTCAAAAGCAATCTTCCTGTTACCTATAATGGCATAACCATCCAGAAAATAACCTGGACTTCACCACCTTCTAAGGCATGATGAATTTGAGTGTTTTCTGTATGTATGACAACCACTGGATGGAAGCAATTGAGAATCTTTTAACCTGCCCATGGTGTTGCCTACTGTCGGGGATAGTGATTGTTTCAGGCTTGAGAAAACAAAAGCGGTATATTAGTAGTTGCTAAAGTGAGACTCTGGAATGCGTCTATAGCCATGACCTGCTTTTTGTATCCATCTTTCCCATCATTTAACATTTGTTCAGACATGGGCATTGCCATGATCTCATGTCTATATTTGGTACAGGCCTCTTCCAGGATTTTAACATCCTGTTCACAATAATAGGCCAGCTCTTTCCAAAAATCAAAAATCTTTGATTTGTTCTCATACCATTTAAAAAATTCAGCTCTCTCTTTTGGCATCATATAATCTACCCCATAGGATTCTACAGCAGGGACAGGTCCGATATAATCTTGATTTTCAGATGTGTTAAAGAAATGTGGAAAGTACCCCTTGGAACCCTCAATGTCCATGACTTTCGGAAGTTTAGACAGAGCCATAGGCATGTGATTAAGCAAATCAACAAATCTTATTTTCAAACATAGTGACAGCCGTCAGTTTTCCTCCTTGAGTAATTAGTTCAGGGTCCATCTTCTCTCAGATGAGCTCCCTAACAATAAAGTAAGAGTCATAGCCCTTGGCATTGTGAGCAATGAATGTGCAATGTCTGAATGCTGGGTTTCTAATGAATGTCTGTATAAATTCTGAAATGCAGTTTGGACCTTGGGAAAGACCAGTGTTTAGCAGCTTGTGACCAAGGCTTTTTACACTCCAATACAGCATGTTTCCCCCTTAAATGTCCTGGCATGAATAAAATTAGGGATGTGGACACCAGTCTCCTGCATTGCTTCAAAATCATAAAAAAAAATCTTGGCATTCACTTCCAGTTCTTCAGTCTTTTGCATAAAGCTACGGCGTCTTCCATCATTAAAAATAAGTTTGCATACCTTACATTTTCTTCCTGGGCACTTCTTGCTCTCGTGATCTGTTCCAAGCACCTCTCACACCATTCTCTAGGCCGATACCATACATGTTTCAAAATTTTCACACATGTTTTCCACTATTTAAAATGCTTTTGTAATCTTATTGTTCCAAAGTGCTCATGCAGACAGCTCAGTGATCTACACAGTGTCTTACAGATAGGACAGTACTGAGGGGTCCATTATCATATTCATAATCTCTTCTTTTACATGAATGGCACATGTACATGCACATGTGGCTATTATTATATATTGAGTAGCAGAGATTGCACATATTTTTTGAACCAAAGAAATGCTTGTATATTTTTATACTAAAATAATGGTTATCATTCAAGAACAAAAAATAGGTTTTAGAAAATATAACTTCCTCAGTTTTAAACAAAGATTATCCTTTATCTGTCCACCACACCACCTGAATACTTTTAAATGTTTTTCAGCGTGTAGAATATCTGATAACACCACCCCCCTTTGATCAGACCATCCTAGGTCGGCATGCAGTTTTCTAGCAGCAGCTAGCAATTCTGCATCTGTACATTCCCCAGAGGCCATGGCCCCAAATATTCCCCCTGCAAAACAAAAATCGTGGTTTTCATTATTGAAATCTATTAAAAAGCACCTATGTGTACAATTTTGCTAGAGGGGATAGACTTTAATACCCTGCATCGACTTCCTCCTGGTGGTTTTAGGATGGTAACCATTAAACACAAAGTAGTATCCCCACAAATCTCAGCTTTACTCTGCATGACACTTCCAACGTAATTTAGAAAGTCCTCAGTATTAAAATCATCCCTGGCTCTTCTAACTGAAAAACGTGGTTTGCTGGGCTTCCTGCTTCCGAACGAAATTGTAAAATATCAGAGGGCTACAGACAGTGTCGAATATCATCAAGGACTTTTTGTATGTCTCTGTGGAGAGCCTCCACAGTCTAAGTGAATGAATTTATTTGATCCAGATTATGAAACCTAAATTCTTCTGTAATAATAGTTCCATTGAATTTTGGGCATGCCCATTCCCAGCTTCTCACTCTTTCAATATAGACAGTCAGAGGGTAATTTGCATCTTCTTCAGGGTCTGGGGGATTGTCACTGTCTTCTCCCTCCGAAGAGGGAGGAGACTGCCATTCCTCATTCCCTGAAGAAACATCCCCCAGCATGCCATCATTTGTTTGTATTGGCCTGAAGCCTCTATTATTTTCTTCAGAGTCTGGGGAATTGCCCTCCGAAGAGGGAGGAGACTTTCATTCTCTATTCCCTGAAGAAACACTCCGCAGCATGGCATCCCCATTTGTATAGGCCTGAAGACTCTGTTACGTTCTTCAGGGCCTGGGAAATTGTCCCTGTCTTCTCTTTCTGTCTTCCCTCCGAAGAGGGAGGAGACTGCCATTCCCCATTCCCTGAAGAAACATCCTCCAGCATGCTACCCTCTGTTTGTATGGGCCTGAAACCTCTGTTACTTTCTTCAGGGCCTGAAGAATTGCCCTCCAAATAGGGAGGAGACTGCCATTCCCTATTCCCTGAAGAAACATCCACCAGCATGCCACCCGCAGTTTTCATAGGCCTGAAACAAAAATTGCAAACTACATACTTGCAGTGGCATTTAATTTCACTTGTAATGCTTTTCTCTTCAGCCTCAAAAGAACCCTGATCCCCAACCATCACAACAGAGATGAGATTTTTTATTTGTTCTTTACACTTCTAAAGAAACTCCATTTGATAACTCTCCATCTTTGTCATAGCAAGATGGTGAGACTCTGCTAACATCCACGTGTGATCAACACGGAATGTATCATCAGGCACATGTTCTATATCTACAGAACCCCTGGGGTTTGAGGTATCTGCACATGCAGTTGCAGCTATCCTCAGTTGAAGAGAAAGGGGAATTACAGAAGAGCTGGATCTGGGGGAAACTGCAGCTGCAGCTGGGGATGAATTGGGGAGGACTGGAGCCCTAGGGCCAGTTCCATGTACAACCATACTTCCAGAAGGTCTTGGCATGAGTGGAATAGCCTGTGCAGAAGATCCTGCATTTGGGGGAGCCCCTGGTACAGAAGATCCTTGTTTTGGAGGGGTCCCTGCTGCAGAAGATGCAAGTTTGGGAACACTGATTTTTCTCCTCTTGGGCTCCTGGCCTCCACCACCTGTTAACTGTGTTTTCCTTTCGTTGTTACCAGAGATTAAGTTGAGGGTGTCTAGATTCACTTTCTCACCACCTTCTTTTCTGAAGATACGATCTGAAAGTTCAAAGCAATTGTGTTACTAAAGTTTGCTACAAAAATGCTAGATATTTTTTGTAGCATTTCAATTTACTAAGCTACAGAAAATCTTTTACCTCTTCCTACAGAAGCCCAAGTCCACGTTTTCTTTCCTGGAAAGTTTTTGGAAATCTTGGAATGGCTTGTCTCAATCCACTCTTTGAATAAAACAATCCTATTAGAATACAAATTATAGATATTTCTGTTACACAAGCAACCAACCATCAGCAACAATAGCAGAGTAGCTGGCCAGCAACCAGCCATTCCCAGCATTTCCCTCAGTACTCACCTAAGAACCAATTTCAGCCTCTAGTTCAGTCCAAGAAGGAAAAAGAGGTGAAGAAACTGCCTTGGGATGCCTGCTTTTATCCTGAAAGTACATTGCCCAGAAGCAGAACCTTACGGGTCCACTTAAACCGTGTCACTTTTCCCCTCTTCTGATTGGTTCTTTGAAAGCAATACCTGAATACATTATTCAAGCATGCTTCAGAGTGTGTGACTTCAGCCATTTCCGCACTAGACAGTTATAGTGCTATTATTCCACTTTCAACATCCTATGGAATCCTGGGGTTTGCAGTTTTGGGAGGGGCTGGCTGGCCCCTCCTGAAACTGCAAACCCCAGGATTCCATAGGATGTTGAAAGTAGAATAATAGCACTATAACACTCTAGTGTGGAAATGGCCATCATCATTTGTTCAATAGCATGTTTGCCCCCTCACATTAGAAAACCTGTTCCTACTTTTTTTCTAAATGCCTACAGAAGATCTTTATATTATTTTTAAGATATATAAGCATTCTAATTCATGACAGTGCTTCAAACCGTATTCAAAGTCTAGTGAAACTTTACATGTACTTGTTAAAGGGAATGTATGTGCTTGATGTAAATCCATTTTACATAAATCATAAATCAATTGTTATTGTTACCTTGCAAATTTTATTTGTAAGTGAAAGACTAATTGTTTTTAAGTATGGGTCTATAAGAAACATTTTAAAAGCTGCATGAGATTATTCAGGAACTGTTTGCATTTAAGAAAATGCTTCAATATATTGAGATCAGATAATGCTGCTTTTCCAACTCTGTCTCCCACATCCTCTAACATGCAGCTCCTAAAATAGCTTATAAGTGTTTTGTTATTTTCACCATCAAAATGAGAGTATATGTTGGTACTGTACATTTTTAAAACTTCAAAGAGATTTAAAACAGCTTGGACTGTGTAGGAGAAAAATAATGTGCTGATAGTTTCTACTTAAAAAGTAATAATTTGCAGCCCCCTCCCCCCTTGAAAGTAATTAAAAAGTTAAATGTTACTTTATTCATTTATTCTCAAATAAATCTTATAGTTTAGATATTGCTATGCATAAAGGAAATATTTAATTTTGCATAGAATACTTGTGTACTTGTGTAGAAACTTTAAAACTTTTAACATGTATATTGCTACATGTCCCTCTGTCTGTGCATGTGCATGCATGGGGAATTATTTCTCAGAAGAGTCTGCTTCTGATGATAAGATGCAAGCTGTTCTCCAACCTCTTCCTCCCCTTTGCCCCTTGAGAGTAAGAAATAAAAGTTAAATTTTACTTTATTTATTTATTCTCACATAATCCTTATGGTTTAAAAATTGTTACACATAAAGAAAATATTTATTTTGTGTGGAGTACTTTTGTAACACCTCCTCTTCCTTCTGTAACAGCTCTCTCTCTCTACATAAGTAGACTTCTTTTCTTTTTTAATGCAAAAGTTACCTGATCTTATGTTTAAAAAGGGCTTATAGGCTTCCTTTTTTGTTTCTTTAGCCTCATGTTTGTATGTCCTGTTTAAAACTTTTAAAACATATTAGTGTCTTCAAGGTAGAAAACCTTTTTCCCTCTCTGTGTGTGTGTAATAGAGTCAATATTTTATCCAATTATTCTCACATGAAGCTTAAAATGTATAACTTAGAAACTTATAATTTGTGAATTGCCAAGCATTTAAGAATATGATCAGACTGTTCAGTGCTGAAGCAAGACAATCCGATGCCTTGCTAAAATACAGTACTCTTCTTGTAACCTCCTTATTGCCATCCTCCTCCCAGGTAGGCCCTCTTAAAAGACAAAACAGTTGCGTGCTGGCTTCTGTCTCCCTTGGGGGTTAAGACTGACCAGGAGGGCCGGAGCGGTTCTAGCCTGAGGATGGGAGGCACCGACGGGGGGGGGCGCGTAGACAATCAACGGGGACATGCCAGCTTCCGCTGCTTCTGCGCTCCGACACTCCAAACCACACCCTCCCCAGGCTGCTCTCCTTTGAGAGCTCCTCTGACCACGAAAGAGGAAGGCCCAGGGCCGCCGTCTGAAAAGTGGTAAGGATTACTTCGGGATGAGAGCGAATATGGGTTTCAAACGTGCTTAACATGTGGCCACTTCCGCAGTGGACTGTTATAGCGCAATGATGCCACTTTCAACCTCCGGCCGGCCCCTCCCTAAACTGCAAACCCCAGGATTCCATAGGAGGTTGAAAGTGGCATCATTGCACTATAACAGTCCAGTGCAGAAATGGACTAAGGCCATTTCCACACTAGACTGTTATGGTGCGGTTATTCCACTTTCAACATCCTATGGAGTAGTGCGGAATATTCCTCTGTAATATTTATGTAGTGTGTAATATTCCTTCTAATATATTCCTGTGTGATATTCCCATGGAGCCGTGCGGAGCTTCAGTGCATTAAGTGACTTGGGCAATACATAATCAAGTTTGTTACTGGAAAGATGCCTCCTGAGGTGGAAGCCCTCCTAATTTCACGTGCCTCGGGGCTTCCTTCTCAGTAGACAGATGTGCGATTGCGCAGCAGCTAAGCCTTTGCGGCTTAATTTTTTAAAAAAGTGAGGCTCCGCCTGCCTTCCTCCGCCACTTCTCTGCCGTCGGGGGAAGTCCGGCGGCGAGGCGCCTCCTTCCAGGGCGCGGAGCTCCCCCCTCCGGCCTCCGGCCTCCGCCCGGCTCCGCTCAGGGCGGCGAAGGACACCTGGGCGCGCGACGGAGGGGGGAGGGGGGCGCTGACGTCACGGAGGTGCTTCCAGGCCCCGCCCCCAGCCCTCCTCCTCCTCCTCCTCCTCCACCTCTCCCTTTTAGGTAGCGCCGAAACTCCAGAGGCGCTGAGGACGGGAGGAGGAAGAGCGCGGGGGATCATGGGGCGCTTCCACCGCGCCTGGCTGGGGTTCCTGGTCTTGGGGGCCGTGCTGGGGGTCGCTTCTGCAGCAGGTGAGAAGGAAGAGACTTTGGCGGGTTGGGGCGGGGTGGGGAACGGGCTTGGAAAAAAATGGCGCTTTGGGAAGAACAGCTCCCCGCATCCACACCAGGGGCCATGATGGGAATTCTGGGATTTGCAGTCCGACAAGGGACCGTTCCAAGCTCTGGTGGAGATCAAGGGGTAAAGCTCCTCCACCCAACTTTCTGTGGGACTTAAGATTCCCCCTTGGGCCATCCACCCCCCCTCCCAAGTGCAGTAATTCCCCAGCTAAAGCATCCTTGAGAAGTGCTCTTCCAAAAACTGTGGAGAAACCGCCAGCTTCCGAGGCAGTCCATTTCACTGTGGAAGGGCTCTTATAGTCACGAACGTCTTCATCCTATTTAGTCTAAATCGCCTTTCTTGTTATGTAAATCCGTTGGTTCGGGGTCTACACCCTATAGCAGCAGAAGATAAGTTTTGGCTCATGGCTTGATCTTGACAGAGAGTGGACCTTGCTTCCCTCTTAAGTCTTGGCTGAGAGATCTGAGCCCATGTTTGCTCTGGAACAACCGATGTAAGTGCAGTGGGACTTACTTCCAAACCAGCACGGGCAGAGAGTTGTAGTAGTGATTATGGTGCCCTTTACTCTTCCTGAAGCTTCCATTCTGACAGAGAAATGGAACATAAATTAATGTTTCAGGAGGCCTCAGCATGGCTGAAAATTTTACCCTACAAAAAGAAATTTAAGTTCGTCCAAGCAAAAACAAGAGTATATGACCATCTGGCTGAAAATTTTAGCATGCAAAAAGAAATTTAAGTTCTTCTGAGCAAAAACAGTGTGTGTGTGTCCTTGACTTCCAGTTCACCCTAAAGTGGCGTTTGGTTACCTGAAGTAAAGATCTCCAGCAGTAACAATGGCTTTCAGAGAAAGTACTTTTCCATGTTGATCAGTTTGCCTTACAAAGTCTCTAGGCTTCCTTGAATGCCCTCTGAAAAAACAATGGTTTACAGGAAAATGGTACTGCTTATGATTACTGAGTTTCAGTTAAAGATATTCATTTGTTTATTTATTTGAATATTTACATCCCACCCTCTATCCAGAGATTTCAGGATGGAGAGCCTTGAAACCAATCTGACAAATTTGAAACAGTGGAAATAATAACAATGATTTTAAAAGACTAAAAATATGTTAGACAAATTAATAGGTGGATTGCAACTAAAATGATTTAAAAGCAGTTATATGTGAGATAAAACTGACTTCAGTGTACTTCCTTTTCTAAGCCAGAAATTGAGTAAATTACCTTTTGGGGGTTATAACCCCTAGGAATCCCCTGGGTACATTGGCCAGGGTTCTCTGGAAGATAATTCCCAAAAGTGACTTTTCCAAGCAATGTTCTAAATGTATTAGAAAACTGTGCATTTTATAAACTTTGAACATAGTAAATTCCTCGCTTCCTGTTAAAACCAGTAAGGGTGGAATTAGCTGGGCCCATGTTTACTCTGGAATGCATGTAAATGCAGTAGGACTTACTCCCAAACCATCATTGGGAGAGTGTTATAGTAGTGATTATGGTGCCCCCTACTCTTCCTGAGTCCCAAGATTGGGGCCATTTCCTCACTAGGCTGTTATAGTGCTATTGTTCCACTTGCAACATTTTATGGGATCCTGGGGTTTGCAGTTTAGGGAGGAGACTGCAAACCTCAGGATTCCATAGGATATTGCAAGTGGAATAATAGTGCTATAACAGTCTAGTGTGGAAATGGCCTGGGACTGGTCAGCTAATTGTAAATGCCGTTGTAGATCATCTTGATTTCATGGCTCTGGCACTCTGTGTCTGAAGGCTCATATCAAATAATATATACAATATTTGGAAGCTGTTACTTCCTGTTGTATTGATCTGCTCCGAGAAAAAATAATGGCAGTCCCTAACTTTGCTGAGTGAGAGCCAGGGTGGTATAGTGGTTTGAGCACTGGTCTATGGCCTTGAAGATAGGGTTCAGTTCCTGGCTTGGCCGTGGAAACCCACTCAGTGCCAGAAAATCCTATGATAGGTTCACTGTAAGTCAGAAATGACTTGAAGACACACAACAACAACATTGTTGAATTGTCAACTACTAGTATCTAGTTCCAAGTTGCAAAAAATCCACCATCTGTTAAGAAAAGGAGAGAAGATTTGGGGGAGCAGATGAAGAATCAGTCAAAATTTAAACACTTATAGCAATTATAAGGGATGGGGGCACTTGTAGCTTTCCAGATGTTGCGAGACTCCACATTCATCATCCACTGGCCATGCTGGCTCAAGGTGGTGGGATTTGCAGTCCAGAAACATCCAGAGAGCTATACTACTCATCCCAACCTATTTCATGAGGTAGATCAAAGGGGACAGCAGTTCCAAATTAGCCAGAAAAAAAAGTAGAATTCCAGTGCTGAACAGAATGAATTTAGTAATTTTGTATAAGCAGCTGACACATTTCAGAGTAAATTTCTCCTCCTTCATGACTGGAGATTTTGAGAACTCCAACACCAAACTTGTAGAACCAGCATGCTACCTTGTGATATCCAAAGAAATACTCTTAATACTCAACATTCAACTGTCTAAAAATAGTTTAAATTGATTTTGTTTATTCCAGGATGTAGAATCATAGAGTTGGAAGAGGCCTCAGGGCCATCAAGTCCAATTCCCTGCTAAGGTACAGATCTTCAGTGAAAGCATCCCTAGCAGTTAGCTGTCAAGCCTCTTTTTGAAAATATCCAGAGAAGGAGACCTCACCAGCTCTGTAGGCATTGAAGTCGACTCTCCTGTAGCTTAAAACCATTAAACCATTTCATTTCCCTTTTTTCTTATGCCATCAGAGATGGTAAAACTGTTAAGTTTTGGTATGGCATGTAATATTAATATGTATATTTGTTTTAATTATACCCTGCCTTTCTCCCAAGATTGGAACTGATGTCAGCCAAGATTGGAACTGATGTCGTAAGTTGCAAACTTAGAAGTTACAAGGTGTATGACTCAGATTGGAAGAATGTGAATAATATGGACCCTTTTTAATGTCTTCCAGAGACAGTCTGGAAAGATCAAATGCTTTGTAGCTTAATCTTACGGAAATGAGGCAATCATGAATTGTAGAATAAGAAAAGTTCTAAATGGCCTTATTGAATTTTGTTGAATATGATCTTCTTTGTCCTCATAAAGACTTCTTCATTTACTTACTTGTTATTCAAATTGCTTGGGCAACAGGATGGGGGTAGACCACGAATGAATAAACATATCAAGAATGGATAAACATTAAAGTTTAGAAGGTTATGATAACACATAAACTAACATACTAGGTCCAAACTGCTAGAAGTCAGTGAAAACAAGACTCTTGTCCTGTAACACTTTCCTTTAATTATATATTGATTCTCTGAAAGAATGAGTTTAGATACTAGAACATTTCAGTATTGACAAAGAAGTACAGTACAGTGTACCATCCATATACTTGAGGGCTCCATTCCAGAATTCACAAGTGCTCGTGTCCTGTTATATTCGGTGGTAGTGACATTGCCACCATTTTAGGTACAGGGACGCGATGCTTCACATGAGCAGGAAATCGTGCACATGGAGGCTGTGAGTAAGGAAAGGCTCACTGTACCTTTCAGTTGTGCCTGTCCACACAATAAAGTTAGGCTTCACCATCAATATTGGTGGTGTTATTGTCTTTGCTGAATCTCAGTATTATACTTTGTGTATAGGTAGAGATCAGAAGCAGGTATCCTTTTGTGAGTAGTTTTCTTCATTTTTGTCTTTGGTTTTGACTTTCTCTGATTTATAAATCGTAATAAAGGCAGATGATGATGATGATAGTTGTGGCTTTCTCCTATCTGCCTGAAGATTTCAATATACTTGCAGTTTAAAAAAAAAAGGGAAGAGTGAGATGTTCTACTTTTAAATGCTTCTGTGCAGTTTCTAATTGTATTGTCTTTCTAAATTGCTCCCTCTGCTTCTGATTTCATTTTTAAACTTTCATTAGAACCTCTGTGTCTACTGCTTCTGTTCAGCATAAGACATTCTAGCTAGCAGTCAATTTCTAACCTACAAATTTTGTAAGGTTAAAAAAAAGCTCTCTGCTTTTGAAATACAATTGGATTTGGTCTTGTCAGGTGTTTCCAGAAGTTTGGCCCTGCTCCTTGTTGTAAGTGCTTTCAGCAGAGATCATAAAATGTGACTAAGAATAGTGTTGATATGTTGGCCATGCACATAGGTGCTTATTTATAACATGGCATTGATGTGCATAGTAAGCTTTTTGAATATTTATCTCGGGAACAAGGAAGCTGAGGTTCTCCAGATGTTAATTAGGCTGCAGCTTCCATCATCTGTTACCATTGACTTTGCTTGCATGGGATGATGGTAAGTGCAATTCAGCAACATCTGGCTGGCTGCGTGTTCTCAACTCCAGATCTCTGGTTGACAGAGCAAGTTTGTAATTATCTTTTGGTCTCTGCATGTAGATTGTCATTCTCTTGAAACCACCACTGAAACTTATAAGATGTGTTTAACATACCCACCTAATTTTTAAGTACAGTACTGGCAACTGTGCATCTTGTCTTCTGGCTGTAGGTGGGATATTCACTTCTTACTGCTTATATGGGACTTGGTGGGGATCCATTCCACTCAATGAATGTGTGATAGACTAGAATTTAATGAGAGCTGTGCATTGTGCTAAAATGAAAGAAAGGAAGAGTCCAGCTCTCATTCTGGAGGATTTCACAATAGTAAAAGAGGAAAAAAATGTTCTTTGAAGTTCCTTATTTGGGGAAGAGAAAGATGTGAGTGTGTTTTTGAAATGGAACTAGGAATTAATAAAGCTTTTACTTACTGTGTAAAGGCACAGGAAGTATTTTCAGAGGCAAAAACCATACAGGAGGGGTGGGAAGAAAGCATTTTTCTTGCTCTCTCTTCCCTCTAGCATCTCCTTTCTCTCTCTCTCTCTCTCTCTTTTGGTATGTATTTACTATGTAAATAAAAACGGTGTTTTAATTGTGGTTTCTCAGATAATTCAAGCATGTTCTGTAGAACGCACGACGTGTTCCTAAGTATAAAAGAAATCCAGATTTCCTTGACTGGGTAGTAAATGAGTGACCCTCCTACTCAAAGAATTTTTTCAGCATCTACTAGTAATGTATGCCTTCATTAAAATGAGTTTAGATGTGTCATCTCTTTACTGTAAGAGGGTTTGGTCCTGACCAGTGGTCAATTAAAATGCCCTGATCGTGCTAGCTGTGTGGGAGCAGGTAGTGAAGAATGCCTCACTTAATGATCAGCCTATGCACTCACTAACATAAGTGAAACTACGTGTTGTAAACGAGAGGTACAGTTCCCACTGCTGTGTTTGTTTTATAAAACTGATGCAAGGGTGGGGTAGGAATGAAAATGGTTAGCAATTCACCAGCAGACAAAGATCTTTTCATTCAGAAAGGATGTCAGGCACTCAAGTGGGGTTATTATTGAAGTTGACTCTTGTCTCTTTTTACTGATTTTTTTACTACTTTTTCCTACTTAAGCTGTGTTTTAAATCTGTTTTTTTCTTTTCTGTTCATTTTTGTTTGAATTCTACTTTTAGCTAAGTGCCATTTTTGAAGCGGGGAAAGACAGGTTATAGTAGTGCATAGTCTGATTCCTAGGCTAAGATGAAAATAAATAAAACCTAATTTGATTCTCAGACTAAGATGAAAATAAATGAAGCTCTAGGTAGGACAAAATTGAACCAGTATAATGCAGTGGTTTGAACGCTAGGCTATAACTCCAGGAAAGTGGGGTTGAGTCCCTGCTTAACCATGGAAACCCAGGGAGAGAACTTGGAGGAAATATACTCTCAACCTTAGGCTGTTTCCACACTAGACTGTTATAGTGCTATTATTCCACTTTCAACATCCTATGGAATCCTGGGGTTTTCAGTTTAGAGAGGGGCTGGCTGGTCAAACCTGCAAACCCCAGGATTCCATAGGATGTTGAAAGTGGAATAATAGCACTATAACAGTCTAGTGTGGAAATGGCTGTAGAGAAAGGCAGTGGCAAAGAGTGGGATTGTGATAAGTTGGTGTGACTTGGAGGCATGCAATAATAACAAAGGGAAAAACTAGTTGAGAGCTAGTGAGGTTGGACTTGTGTTAAACTGTTGTGATCTTGAGCCAGTCACAATGTTTCAGTCTAACCTACATCACAGATTTGCTTCTTGTGAATGTAAAGTGCCTAAGTGGAGCCAGATATACTACTCTGAGCCCCTGTTTGGGGGGAAAGCTGATAAATCATGTGACAGAGAATTTGAAATGGTCACTGTTTTGTGATTCTTGTTACCTTGCAAAATTGCTTTGGGCATGATGGCCACCTCTTTCAGGTTTCAATCCGGTTCTCATTGGTAAATCTGTATATGGGCCATACAACCATAGTTTGCAAGCTGTGGGTTCATCTGACTAAATGCTCCTGCACAGAAAGCAGACATTTCAGGGAAATAGCTAGACTAGAAACAGCCAACATAGTGTAGTGGTTTGAACATTGAACTATGGTTCTGAATCTCCACTTGGCCATGGAGACCTACTGGGTGACCTTGGCTGAGTTACATTCTCTTAGCCTCAGAGAAAGGCAAAGGCAAATCCCCTCTGAACAGATATTGCCAAGAAAACCAAGTTGGAAATAACTTGAAGCAACAACAAAGCTAGGCTAGACTTTTTTTTCTTGATATGTGCATGTGTGTAGCTTTAATATTAATTTCTTCTGTGGAAGAATATTCCTTCATACGATCCCTCACCTGCAGTTGTTGTAGCGTAGCTCAAGACACAGACTGGGCTTATTTTTTGTTGTTAATTCCTATCAAGTCAGGATTGACTATTGCAATCCCCTATGAATAAGAGATCTTTAAGGCAACCTGTTTTTAATAGTTCTGCTCTGGTCTTGCATGCTGTACTCAGGACTGTGGTTTTCCTGTTTGAATCAATCCACTTTTAGTATGGTCCCCCACTTTTCCTACTGCCTTCCGCTTTTGTCTTTTCTAGTGAGTCATATTGTCTTACGATATGTTCACAGTGGAACAGCCTCAGTTTAATCATTTTGGATTCTAGGGAGAATTCAGGCTTGATTTGCTCTCAGGCCCATTTATTTGTCTCGCTTTACACTTGCAAAGTTTGTGCCTTACATTTCATTCGCTTAGAAGTTTTGCACAATAATTAGGCCTTTAATAAAATTATGCCCCCTCCCCGCCTTCCAACCAGCAAGAATTCAATTTGCATAAAATTAAAGAAACTTGTTGCACTGGAGTGCTGCAATGCTACCATTTCTACAGGTGCATTTATCATAAACTATAACACTTTTTAATAGTAAATATATATTTCTAAAATTGGTCTTTCAGGCCTGCTACAAAACTTGATGGGGAGAGAGTTCATTCCTGTGTCTTTCACAAATAGAATTGGAGGCCTCTTTACCAGTAAA